>OX578140.1:109482467-109962467 GCA_951213105.1 Amaurobius ferox
TCAAAAACTTCAGTGTGACCCTCGTATAGTATATGTATTTTGGATTCTTTTTAAAAAAAAGTTCCTTAATTAAGAGTAGTAGTAGTAGTAAATGTTTTATTTCTTGTTGCAGTATAGGAAGGCAAAAATAAATTGAAAAATAAAATAAATTTGAATAAGTACGAATATTCTTTATTAGATATATAATTTCAATTACACTGATAATTTATTTCTGAGAAATTAGCAGTTTAAATAAATGTTATTTCACATTTTCTGTTATTGAAATACATACAATGCGGTGGGACTTACATTTAGTTAGAGTAATAAAGACGTAGAAAATCCCTGTTTATTCCCGGCAATAAACCGATGTTTTTCGGATGGGAATTTTCTGTTAGCGAGAAGCATTGAATTTTACATTATAACCAAAATGTGTATGTCCCAAAACTAATATTTATTACAAAAATTTTATTTCAATAGATATTACCTTTAAACTAATACAAAGATTTAGAAAATATATCTAAATGGCGAGCCATCATTAAACTGCGTAATGTGCCGGATTAGCCGGAGAAATGTTTAAATTAGTTTCTTTCCATTAAAGTTTCCAATGCTTTCAAAATTTCCGATTTATTCCCCAAATTCCCCACTTCCCAAAATTTTTGGGTTTTTTGCAACTATAATTACCTTATCCCCAACACCAGCTGAATGATTGTAGCTAAAGATTTTGGAATTTTCTCAACATGAAGTTTTAACTTCTTCCTTTTACCTCCATGGTAAATATACATTATGAAAAAAAAAAAATAACTATACAGAATTTTTTGTAATTCACATAATAAGAAATCAGATATTTGTATATCATTTTCCTATGGAGAGCAATGATAATTCTTGGAGCAAGGATGTAGTAGTGTATTAATATGTAGAAGAAACGAATAGCTTCCCAAATGATACAAATATCCATTTCTTATCCATTGGACAAATTATAAATGTGACCCATTGACAGAATTGAGGGGATGAAAGAAAATCAATGCCATACCTTCCTTCTTGATAAGCATTCTTTTAGGCAGAAATTTACGTATGCACATTTTTATTCATGCTTTCCCCAAAGGTTTGAAAAAGAAAAAAACATGCCAAATTACATCAAACGAAAATGAATATATTTTTCAAATAAGTTTTCCACCGAGGAATAGATTTCTTAAAAATTCTTGTGTAAGCAAATAATAAAGAGTGATTAAAGTAATAAACATTTTATTTAATTTTATCTATAACTTAGGCATGCCCACCCCCACTTTTTTTTTCTATCTACCAAAAGTCTATATTAAATGGCACCACCCCTCTAAGCAATCCTTTTTATTGGAGCACAAGGAGGTTGCTTTAAAGAGGTTTTACTTTATATAATTACAATAACTTTGTGGCATTGCTTGGAACATAGCATAAGAATAACAATTTGGGAATAAACTCAAGACTGTCAGTAAAATGGGGAAAATTACTGGCAAAAATGCATCAGTAAATATCACATACTAAGCCAATATTAAAAAAGCTTCAGATTATCGCGAGTGTTATTTTTAACCTAGTGCTTAAAGTTGAAGACCCAGACCGTCCGACTCGTACGAGGACATATACAACTTTTTATTAGTGGCTAACAGGCAAAAAGCTGCCCTGCCCCTAAAATATATGTTAATAAAAATGAAATTTTCAACAGTTTTAATAAGAAACATAGTTTTATCTCTCCTTTTCATTTGAATCTATAAATGTATGCAAAATACTATAATTTTAAAATAAAAGTGAATATGATGCAAAAATCAGAATTTCATTTACTTTGCAAAAAACGTTCAAATAGAAAAATGCAAAATAAAAACAAAAAAAAAATGTAGTACAGCTTAGCAAAAATCAAAAATTCTTCTCACTAGTTGTAACTAAAGAAAAATTTATTTAAACAGGACATAAATTTTACACATACAAGATAATGCCTAATTTAAAAAAACAATAACTGCTTATATTCATAAAAATAAAACTCCAACAAGCATGAAAAAATCAATCATAACATTGTTTTGTATCACAGATAGATGCAACTAAAAATTTATTAAATTCATTTAAAAATTAAAAGAAAAGTTTGAAAAATTTTGTGCGTAAAAATTTGTACAGTCAAGTCATATAAAATAGAAAAGCAATGTATATAAATATAATTTTATTTTCAAAACTTTTAGATGTAAGTCACTACATATTTTTACAGTACTTTCAAAATATCAATTATATATATATATATATATATATATATATATATATATTAATAAGACAAAATTAAATAAAATTAATATGCACAGTTTTTACATATTAGTTATATATTATACTTTCAATAAAAAGAAATACCATTCATATTAGGAAAGAAAATTTCAGTTTTCTATCAGTCAAGTATTAATAATTATAATAAAATGTACATTAAAAGTTCTTATAAAATAAAATTTTCGATAACCTTGACTTTTAAGCATATTCTTTGACTTTAATGTTAATGCAGTTTCAATAAAGAAAATGATTATGTAGTCTACTACAGAATGTAAAAATTGTAACATTTTACCTGAAACAGATAAATTCCATTCATGCATGCTTCTGGGGAAAAAAAAAATACTTTGTTAATCCTTTAGCTACTGGTGTCCATGATCATTGACAAATATCTCTCGATATTCCCAACACAGTAACATTCATCAGGTAGTAAATATCCAATCACAATCACTTGATAAAAGTAGTCTCTTCAGGCAATAGTTTGACTAAAACATTTTATATCCACAATACACATTCTAAAATAAATTTGCTTTAAAGGTAGTAACAATCAATATAAAGTTTTTTAGTTGAACCAATATTGCAGGAGTTCATATTTAGTTGGTTTCAGTTATATTATACACATTTCTTTATTTGACACCATCTTCATATCTCTTCTTTAATCTTTGAGTGCATGAAAATACATTAACATTTCATTAAATTTATTACTCCATTTACTTATTAAAGTCAAAATGATTTAGCATTTCTAATTGATTTTCAGATGGCTTTAAGATTGGAAGTTGGTTATATTTGTCACTAGAAGGGAAGATTTGTCACTAGATGGAATTTACGTAGAAGGGCATGGAATGCCAATGAAACTGTTGATGAAGCTATTGAAAAAAAAGAAAAGTACTCAGAAATGAAGCTGATAGATTTTGACAGGCTGAAAAAAATACTAAAAATAGTATCAGCCAAAGTAGAAATGCAAAACTTAAGAGCCAGTTAAATTGCTATTTTTAGAGTCCTATCATTAAACATTTCACAGATATCTACAGCACAGATGCCCTGCACGGGTACAGCTAAATAATAAGTTATACTAACTAAATGAAATAATTAAAAAATATTCGATATAGAAAGAATGTGATAATTTTAAATTACTTTCTGAGTTACGTTTTTCAAACATGAGCCTAAAAAATAAATAAATAAATAAATAAATAAAAAACATATTTGGATAATACTTTTGCTCTATTTTCCACTCATTTGTCAAGGTTTCAAACTTTTATTGAAGACTTTTTGACATACTCACTGAAAAGAAAATAATTAAAAAAATATATTCAATATGGAAAGCGATAATTTAAAAAGTGATTTTTTGTAAACATGAACATAAAAATAGGTCATATTTGAATAATACTTTTGTGCTATTTTCCACTCTTTTCACACGGTTCCATACTTTTATTGATATCACAAGTGTTAATGGCAGAAAGTTATCAGCCACATTTGAAAGTTATTAGCCAGCTGGTGAATAATAAATGCAGAATTTAAGCTATAATAGTTTCCTTTCCACCAGATTTGCTAGATCAGTGTTTTCTATTTGGTACAATCACCAATCCATGTTTACATCAAAATATCAAAAATGGCAAAGTGCACAAACACTATAGACAACACAGAAGCTTAAAAATCTTATATTCTATTCATTTGAACAAGATTAACATGCAATTTAACAATGTTAACTCACATTCTGCATTTATTTATTTACTTTTTGTCAGCGTCAAATTTTTGCATAGTGTCTTCATTATTATTTTGGGGAAAAGAAAAAGATAATAATTTAAAAGAGAATAATACAAACTTTTTAGAGTGGTGGGACAGCCTAATGGTTAGCATGCGGTGATTGCAGTAGGACAACCAAAGTTCGATTTCCAGCTCTGATCACACTGTCCTTGTGTTGACATATAGTACAGGCACATTAAATATGTGCATCCATAACTCCTTCCAAGAGATTGGTGGTAGTGGAAGGAGAGTACAGTCCCTGTGGATGCCGCACCCTCTGGGTTCAGATCTAAATTGGGTGCAACTGTCCCGGCCATCCAAACAGATACTGTACACCTTCAGGTAGGTTGCACTGTTTGGGTCGAAGAAGAAACTTTTTAGAATATATATTTTATGACATAGAAACTGCTCACTCTGGTGCTCAATTCAATAACAAGGATACTTTTACTTAAGATGGTGTCAATAAAAAAGTACTTCTACACAAAAAGGTTCTATAACTTTTTCTGAAGACAAAACACCTTTGGATGCACTATTTATGATTGCATCCATATACACAACTAATACATTAACATAGATATTCAATGAAATTATTAATGCATGCCTGAAAACACTTACAATAAAACAATATTTAGACAAATATCTGGAAACATTAAACCATGCCAGACATGGATTTTTACATATACCAGTTGAAATGCATCAAATTCCATGGTTTGCATTTTTAGCGGTTTCAAACTCTAATAAAAAAAATATCCTACAGAATTCAATGATTTTGTGCAATTTAGTGTGCATCAATTTAATCCTATTTATTATTTAAAATGAACTATACAGCACATGATTATGTGGTTTCTATCTATGAAAAATCTAATGGATCTATGTGTATTCCTTTAAGTAGCCAATGTTAAAAATAATACATATTTAAAGTATCTTTTGCAATATTCTTCAATAATCAATTTTCAGTCAAGTACAATTTTATAATGCCACATACAAATTCTTTACTCTAGGAACTTCATTTTGTAATTTTGCACATCCAAACCTAGATTTTCCATTAATATGCCTTACTATTGCAATGTCGTCAGATTGGGGATAAAAAAAGAACTTTACCAAATGGAAAAGTACCTTGGTCATTTTAAACAATACAATAATTTTAATATTTCTATCATGCTATTAAAATCCAGCTATATAAAAATAAAAATTCTTTAGATAAAATTTTGGAAAAAGGAATTTATGAACCAAGTACTAAAAATGTATCACCATACTGAAACACATTTTCAATGCAATTATTTCACTTTAGTATACGCATCTTATAAATGTAATCAAACTTAGTTTAAATAAGAAAACTTTGATTACATTTATAATTATTATTGTAAATAATAATGCTTCAACTTCTATGAAAATTATTTTTTAATATAACTTGAAATATAATATGAAAATTATTTAATATAATTTTCTTTTTTTTTTCAAAAAAATTTCTAAAAAGAAAATTACTCTTATTTAGTAAATTATTTTTTATTCAGCAAAAAGAAATCAATATAAAATTTTGAAAACTATACAATTTAATAAAAATATTAGTTATCAATATACACATATATACATACATACAATAAAATTTGTAAATGACTAAACAAGTATATCTACTTCTTTTACAGATACAAACTATAAAAGGAAAAACAAAAGAAAAAGAATAATACATAAGAACATAACATATCAAATTATTGCACAGAAAACATAAGCCGACAGTAACTTAAGGCAAATTAACTAAGTAAATATGAAATAAAAATATTGTCTCAAAAGAAATATGGCAAATAGGTTAAAATGAAACAAAAGACAAACACACATTTCATCAAAAGGTAGGATATCAACTGCATTACGGCCAGTTTTCTGCAACTTTCTAATGCAAGAATGCTTTTACTAAGAATTTGGTCAATGTATGCACAATTACTTAATAATATAGAAAAGAAATTGAGTAGGCAACATGTATTTTCTATTTTTGATTGCATGTAGGCCTCGGACATTTATAATTAAAATAATGTTCTCATTTTTGCATATTTAATATTATGAGGCTTATAATAATTGCAATAAGTAAGCAGTAGTAATAGTATATAATAAATGTTTATAGAGCAATTCATTATATTAGTGTAATGAAGTGATGCCATACATACCACTAGTGTAGCCACAGAAGGAGGGGCTCATACCAAAATCATCTCCAATACACATGGATTTACATATTCCAGAAATACATTTTTTATTGCTAAATAGTTGGGTCCTAAAATCACGCTTCTCCTATGAAAGCAATTCTATTTTTAGCATTTTTAATTTTTACAGAAATAAATTTTCAAAGAAAACCAATATCACAAATATGTCAAGTTACGCCACAATTTCGCAATGATAATTTTAAACATATGTCAAGATTCTGATAAAATCAAGATTACTTTATTGTTGTTAAAATCAAAATTACTTTCTATATTTTGATTAAAATCAAGAATCCTTAATTTTATCTTAATCAAAAGTATGTTTTGTTATCTTTACTATGGAATAATTATACCTGGATCTAGTATCAATGCCAAAAATATTTAGAAGAAACATTAGATAACGATTTTTTACTTTCATAAGTCTTGTAACCAGAAATTTAAACAAAGCATACACTGGTCAAGTAATGGCAGCATAACAACACTACACTATACCCTACTCCCATATACTTTGAAGTGCAGGTTATAGTACTCACAGAACTGAAACCCTCAGCTTTTCATTTTAGTTTCACATCTGTATGCATTGAAATACATGCGAAGGTCATGATTTGAAAAAATAAAAATGCATATGTGCACCAATTGTTCCAAAGATTTTGGCCGAAAAATAAAATGAAAATATATTCCATGTTAAAATGCATTTATATACAAATGTATAGTTGTTGAAATCCTTTGAAGTTAAAATGGATAATATTATCATGGCTTTGTGGTTACTGATTGGTTTCATTTTTACATAATTTTTAATCAGTTTAAATACAAACAATTGTGGTTCAACAGGTAAATGCAAAAAATTCAAAGCATTAAAGAAGTTTCAAAACTCATCTGTAAGTTTTCATAAGCAATAAATATTTAAATTTTTATGTCAGGAAATTGTTTCTAAAATCCGATCTTTATTACTTGTTAATAAATTAAAAGTAATTATTAGTATTTTTGAAGTTTTTGATTTAAATTTCTAAATATGAAACTTAATACATATTTAAATCAGACAATTAAGCAAACATAATATACAATAACTTAATAAAAGCTTTCAACAGGATGTTATCTTCTAATAAAATTATATATGATTCATTATTTTTTACAGAGACAACTGCCATAGCTATAATAACCAATATTAATTAGTAAAATATTTGAAATTTTGCTAAGATAATTAAAACAAATTCTATTTAAGTGTTATTCTATTTAAGATAAATATGAAACATTTATGGAAATATGGCCCTTCATTTTTGACCCACTGTCAACAAACCAATGATACCAATCAACATTATGACAAAAAAGAAAACTAATAACTTTAATCATAGTACTCGAATGGTAAAATAATTTACTATGGACTCGCAGAATCCATAGCACACACAGCCATACTTCTAATGTTCACTTAAAATAATATAGAACCAGTTAATTTCTATCTAAGTATTGTAACCATGGTAATAAAGTATAAGAAGCAAAACTGTAGGACAAAAAACACAAGTTTTTGTGATTTTCTATGGTAAAAGTGTATGATAATGCATAATATTTGAAATTGAACTTCTAGAGTAGCAGGCAATGTTGCTGGATCAGTTTGGCTGACATTACAGCTCATTACATATGGTTGGCTGTTAACTATTAAGAACAAGAAAAATTATGTAAAGTATCACAAATGTAGCACATAGCAACTTGCAATTTGTCTTAACATATAATTTTCACACTTTTAATGTAGTTAATAGTTAGGTTATTAATTCCTGATGAGCTTGAATAAGAGCAAAATTGGCATTTTAGAAAATTGTGTCTGTTAACATAGAAAGTAGTATTTTCAAAATACAGATTTCGGTTTTATTTGGGGGGGGGGGGGGAGGTACACAGACTGCATGCAATTTTCATTGTTATTTATATCAATAAAATTAATTTTTGTTATTTTATATAACTACCCTGCTTTAACTCCCAGAAAATGTCGGACACATTTTTTAGTTAACAATAAAAGGAAGCTGTCTACAGGAATTTTCCCGCTTGCTTGAATGGCTGTTTTGCCTTTGTTATACTGAAGGCTTGTTTCAGTGAATAATTTGTAAATATCTAATGGTTATATTGTGCTGCAATCACCCGGTAATAACTTATTTTTCCACCTCACAATTTGTGCTCAGCAAACATGAGGTAAACACTGTTATGCTTGTGGAAACCCCAGGCCGTCCGACTCATCCAGAGGACTTGAGTAACAATTTGGACGACCGGGAAAAACTGTTATGCTTGTGTAACTTTAACTTTAATAAAGTTTCAGTATATATTAATTAGTTAGTACTGTTTTAATATATAATAAATATTAGTATAATTGCATAATGCTACATGTTTTGGCTCTACAATCTGTTGATAGCATTACATTTGTTTTATATTGCTTTACTAATGAATTTTTTTTTAATCTACGAATATGAATTATTTTATTTATAAAAGTAATGTATTTTTACTATTTGTCAACAAAATTTATTTATACCATTTTATAAACAATATAAATATAGTTTATTTGTAAATCATAATTATACCATTAAACATGCATTATTTAGCAACTAAAATTTAAATAAGTGTGCTAATAAAAATTGTCTGTGTAAAAATATATTAAGATTTAAAAAAAGCAAGTTATTATGAATCAATTACAAAGTTTATTCTAGCAAACTTTTAATAATGGAATAGAATATAGTAGGGTGAAAATGAAAAAACATATAAAAATTAAAACATAAGAAAGGCAAGGAGGCAGATTGGAAGAAAAATTTATATATTAGCATTAACTATCTTAATACATATTATTATGTGCTGGTCAAATTTAGAGGAGTAAAAATGTATTTCAATGCATACAAGATGTGTAATTATGCATTTCAGCAATTTCTGGATGTTAACAATAGTTAACTATAATAAAATAATGATATGGTGTAGTTCACTGTATATTCCTAAAATTAAGCAAAATGTTTAGTTTTAAATAGGAAAATACCTATCCTTAAGATAATTGCAAGTCTCATAACTTTACAGAATTTCATTGATTCATACCTTAACAAAGATGTTAATTTAATCTTCAAACCTTTAGGACTAACCATGTTCGGTTATCTCACATACGTACCATATAGCTCAGTAGTTAGAACACTTGTTTTGAGATTTAAAGATCTGGATCTTTCCATAGGTAAGACTACATATTGGAGCTTGAGCAATATTAAAATAAAAGGAAAACTTGAGCAACATATTTAATAGTGTGAATAAAATAATGTAGCATACAGTTGTTTTGAGGATATGCTGGATCCCCTTCATTAGTGATAGAGAACCAATAAACCAAAATCAAAGACGAAATGGGCACAAATAGAAGAAACAGAAGGGTTTATAAACCAAAATCCTGGATTAAAAGTCCACCTGAGACAACCAATCAGAAAACAGAATGAAAAACAATCCAGCCAACAGAACCTGAGCAATGTTGTTGACTGTGGTATATGATATTACAATTATATAAGCATAAACAAAGTGATAAAGTAGAAAACAAAAAAGTGGATTTATTGAGGACAAGAAGCCTCAGTATTTAATATTCAAGTGCATGTTTAACAGACAGTAAGGAGAAGTTAAGGTTAAGAAGGATTTTTCCTCTAAAATTAATTAAAAATGCAGATTTACACTTTCATCTTACAAAGATTGGCTTAATTTATTTTAGTTCATAGGGTTGAATGTGATACTCTTTTAAATACAGTCTTAGTCTCAAATTAGGAGAATGTGGTATTTTTGTATGGATTGTATAGCTTAATTGGAAGACTCAAGATCAAGAAATCGGAGGTTTAAATCCATCACTCAACAAGATTTCATGATTAAAAGTATAAGCAGAAAAGGTATAATTGAGGTTTGAATAAGAAAATGTCTTGTACTAATGTTTTTTAAGTTTATTGTGCATGTCCACATTTCAACAAAGCCTCAAAGATATGCATATACAAAGAAAAATAGGGAGATAAATTGTTTCCCACCAGAAATTAATATTAAACAGCTTTAACGGTTTCTTAGATATAACAGCAAATTAAACTTAAATATAAAATGTGTAATAGGCTAATGCATAAAGCTAAATTATGCTTGACATATTTGTAGAGATAAGTGCACAATATTTCAGTTGCATATTTATTTACTTTATCATATCCAAGCATATACAAACTGAGATTATATCTAAGATATGACAGCATTATTCTTATCCAGTATGAGTTGCAAAGTTTCCGAGCCTGTGAAAGCTGCCCAGTGATATGTGTTTACTTAAATTATGTGATTGCACAGATAATAACAGGCATGGAATTATGCTTTCAAAGCAGCAATGAGCATCAGTATACCGATATTATTCTTATTAGAGTTCATCAACACTGAATAACCATTAATTGCACTGCTGGCAAGAAAATTAGCTATATGTGTTGGAATTTTGAGAACCTCTTTAATTACTTTTATAAAAGATTGGGCTCAAATTACACAAAATTACTTTTGTAGGTAATTCAGGGAATAAATCAGTAGACTACTGTAACTTCATTGCTATATCCGACATTTTACAAGAAAAGCCAAGTGCATAGCTTTAAAAAAATATAAATAAAAAAACCCTACATTTTTAAGGAACTTTATTGACAAGTTCTCAGTTTACTACATATTGGAATAAAATTTGATGAAAAATATAAATTGAAAAATATAAAATATAAATTGTTTAGTTCGAAATTGTTATTTTAGATATAATTGGTCAAAAACAATACTTTTAAATATATATTATTTACGAAAAAAAAAAAAAGCCAAGAGTTATAAAATTAATAATTAAAACAAGAAATTAAAAAAAAAATGTCCCAATTCTTTTCAAGAACAACATTCATTTAGGAGACAAAAAAACGGCAATATATCCAAATGCAAGATATAACAAGGGGTTACTCTATCATACTAGAAAATTAAGTATTATTTGCTTTTTATTATATTAATTTATTTTAAGTTAGTTTTATTTTAAATTTATGAGCAAAGAATGATTATTTCAAAAGTCTATTCATCATCGGATAATAATTTAGGAAGAAAAGTAAATAAATGCAGAAATAATAATACAAAGGAATGAAAAATGGAATGGAGGAAAAATTGAAACAGAAAAATATTTAATCATAAGACCTCAGAAATGGCTCATGATAGGACTAGATATACTTAAAATTAAGAGCAACAGCACCAGTAATATGGCTCAGTAAAATGTGACATAACACATTAGATAAAAGTAACAAGCAAGTTCATATACATAATTTACACAATAGAATTAAGTATTTAGATAACAATTGTAAAGACACTGTTAATTCTAAATGTGCTTATCTAATAATAAAATATGCAATTCCAATATTGTGAAATATTTGCAAAAAGCAAATTTTCTTTATATGAGAAATTTATAAATGCAAACACATTTATGTAATATTCTCATCTGACCTTGGTTTCCATTTTAGTATGTAAACGCAGTTATCATCAATAGCTGAAGTAAATATAACTCCTTGATCATTTTTTCCATCTAAGCCATCCAGCCACGATTTTTCACCTAGGCACAATTGGGCACAATCAGGAGTTGAAGGCCTATAGAAATTAAAACTGGAACATATTATGGAAGCCATTAACACTTCATTTACATTTAGATAAATAACAGAAACTACAAAATTAGAGAACATCAAGAGATAAATCTAATCCAGATATATCCTATGAATGATACAAAGTATGAAATTTTAAGTGTAAAAATTACTAAATAAAACATTATATTAACAGGGGTCAGAGTCACAGCTTCCCCCTAAAATTAATTGATTTAGTAACTAATTTTTAATGTGAAAAACCGGTGACCATTTTACGTAATCGTTGCCAGATATGAAATAGGAAATATTATATATTTAAAACCATTCTCACTAATTCTGTCTAACACACTGAAATTTACAATACTGGATTATAATTTAATGAAATATAATTCATTAATTATAATAATATTTTTTTTAATTACTGAAAGCTAAAAAACAAAAGAATAATCTACCTTTAGTATTTCCAGTTACAAATTTAGCCTTAAAATATGTGGATGCAATGATTGTACAGCAATGATTCTTTTTATACATTAAGTTAACTTGTGAAATAGGCTATTTTATGACAAAAATTAATTTTTCACATTAAAATGTGCCCTAAATACAAAAACAAAGAATAAAAAACTTATATTACAATTTTGTCATTAGAAAATTTAAAAAAAGTGCATTAGCCGGGGAACCTTAGATATTTCAAGTGCATTTAGTGATCAATGGATTTCAAAAAACTTAATGTGTTCTATCCTACTAATTTAAATATTGAGGAGAAATAATGACAAATTAGAGACTTCTTATGACTCGATCTTACTGAAAATCAAAAGGCTTTTTGTTGACACTGATTTAAATAAATTGTCACATTTCAAGGAAATTGTTTGATTTTTCATGAGATATCGAGTTCTTTGTGAAAATCTTTATAATAACTCTGAAACAATGCTGGTTTTTTTATGTTCCAATATAGCACGAACTGCACATATTAATGTTCTATAAATATCATTCACTTTAAAATAAAAATTGTATATAAAACAACTATTTTTATAAAAAATTTTAATATAATTTTTTTTTTTTATAATTTGTTTTTGATTTAAAAAAATATTCCAAAAATTGAAGATCTTCTGGCCTGACCTTTCTGAAAATCAACAGCCCTAGTACATTTATTAATTGAAATAATCATCCAAATTTCATTTCAATAACTCAATTTATTCATGAATTATGCCGCACATATGAATTATGCACAAACATTATTGAAAAATCTGATGTGGGCAGCACATGACTTTCCCTGCAAACTTATATCCACGTTCTATTTATTTCAATTAAATGTAATTAACTTTTAATTGAAATTACGTTCTCATTCGGTAACCGGGCTTATTTTCAAAGGTGGCGTAGGGAAAGTACGAAAAACTAAAATATCTCGAGAACGGCTAGTCCTAGTGTAATGGGGTTGGTCTTATTCTTTTCGTCGTTAAACATTACATATTAAACGGGCATTTAATGGATATATCTGAGAATACCTAGTTCTTTAGTTTAGATTTTGAAGATTTTTGCGGGCCGTTTTGCAAAAAAAGGCAGGTTATTTTTTTCCGAATCGTACGAAAATCTAATCAGCACCAGGGTGACCTATACGTGACTCATCTACCGAGTTTTGTGAAATTCGGTCCATTAGTTTTTCAGCTAGAGTGGATACAAGCTTTTGCGGGCCATTTCGCAAAAAAAGGCGGGTTCTTTTATTCCGAATCGTACCCAAAACTAATCAGCACTAGCCCCGCCCACAAGTGACTTACCTACCAAATTTTGTGAAATTCGGTCGATTAGTTTTTTAGTTACAGTGGATACAAAATCTGCACAGACAGACAGACAGACACACAGACAGACACACAGACAGACAGACAGACAGACAGACAGACAGACAGACACACAGACACACGCACAGACGTCACGCTAAAAATGGTTTTTTCGTATTCTAGGGGTCTCGAAACGTGTAGATCCGTCGAAAACTCGAGTTGTGATTTTCGGCATGATTCCAATACTTTCCCTATACATTACCATGTATTGCAGGGAAAGTAAAAATGATTGATTCTAATTCAGGGATACTTAAAATGTACAGATCCATAAAAATTTTTAATAAGATTTTTGACCTACACAATACTTTCCATTTACATACTATATATTGTCAGAAAGTAAATAGGTATAAATAATGACAGTGCACTTTCAAAGGAGGATGGGAATAGAAAATTTTATACCCTTCTAAATGTGGTTCATTAACAGAATTTTATGATAAAGCAAATAATGATCCTTTTTATTTATGCATTTGATATGCACTAAATCATTGATTTTTTGCAAATATTCAGAAAATATACTTCTATATCTTTAATGTTTGAAAAAAAATTCTATATAAAAAGTGAAATAAGTATAAAAATTGTCAATGAAACTAATTGCCAACATGGAAAATGTTTTAACAATAAAACAATATACCAAAAATTGTATATAAAATAGCAGATTTTTATGATATTGCAAAACAGTCTTTAACAAATTACTAACAATTAAACCAAACACAATAAAAACCAATAAATGTAGTAAAAATAAATTTTTAACTAAGTATAGTCCAGGGGTTTTCGGCTGAAAAAATAGCAATTTTATCAATGTAAAGTATTTCATTTCAATCTTTCAAATCAAGTAAATTATGAAATTACCTAAAAAAAGATTTGTATATTATCCCAGATGTTATTAACTAAATATTAAAGTTTAACAAAAAATTTTAAATTAGTTGGCAACTAGGCTTCAGTATTTGATATATAGTCAATCAGAAGAGGTCTTAAATCGCACTTGTGTGTGTAAAGAATCTCATTTTTTTAATGGCATTTGACAAAAGACAACTCGAATTAGTTTCATGTGTCAATAAAAAAACTATTTTTGATGTTTGGCAATAACATTTTAGCAGACCAAACTTGCATCTTACAGAAAAATGCATAGTGCATTCTTCCATCTTCTCTAAAAAATTTGCGTGTATTACTATCTAGAGCACAAACTCTACATGGCACACCATGATAGAAAGTGTAGCTAGTAGCGACAAAGGAATTAAAACTTCTTTGGAGATAAGAAAAACTAGAGCAACATATATAAGGTGACCAATTTTTTTACAATGAAAAGGAGGACGAAAAAATGTAAGAAAAAAGTACAACGTAAATAAATGAAACATTTTATTAATTCAAACAAAAATACACTAATTATGCTTACATCCCTTTTAATTATTTACTTAAATGAGTATTTTTCCATTGAATGAATATTTTTTGTCAATATATCATTTTCTAACAGTAACAATATATTAGAAATTTCGGAGCAAGAAATATCCTTCATATTGAATTTTACGGTAAGTGCTGCAGCTAGAGTATCAACATTCAATCTTGATTACACGAAGTATAATATAGAGATAAAGTAAACAAAGTGAAGTGCGCAATGGTGCGAGACATGTGAAGTTCTCCTATGCACTGCGCATGCGTTTCATAATCGCGTCTTTCCGAACTGTACCGTCACATGATGCGTAACAGTTCGGCGCAGCATCTCTGAATACAGATATTAACAGATTAGTTTTAAAATATCGAAAAGGAGGACAGGTAGGAGGACACTTTTCGAGGAAGGACAAAACCTACAAAAGAAGGACTGTCCTCCCTAAAGGAGGACTATTGGTCACCTTAACATATAAAAACACAAATAACACAATAATGCAGCATACAGCTGTTTCAAGGATATGCTGAATACCTTTTGTCAATGTAAGAAAACCAACAAACCTGAAGTCCAAAACAGGGATGGCCTATTCCTCTTTTGGACTTCGGGTTTGTATGCTGCATTATTGTGTTATTTGTTCTTTTATATGTTGCTCAAGTTTTTCTTATCCTTCGAACAAACAGTATTGTACTTATTGATTTCTTTGGAGATGTTAAAAATGGTACTATTTTATATCAAAAATAGACATTTTGGTACAAGTTAAAAAAAAAAATGGAATGAATCCTAGAAATTAGAATTGACTGATGCTCTGGAAACACTGCAATGTTTTATTTCCTGACAAACATAAATTTTTTGGACATTTAGAAACAATGTAGATCTATTTAAGTTTTAATCAAATATTTTATGTCGAAAGCATAATAGCCTTCTAAGGAGAGATCACTAAATGAAATTTAAATTTTAACAGTGATATTATACCAAATACAATTAGCCTGCCTGTATGTATGGGGATGTTCAGAAATTCTTAGAAGGTACAAATTACATATTGTAGAATTTTTTTTTTAATCAAATGGCCAGGCACTTGACTTTCATCATTCACCCTTGTCAGAAGTCAGAACATGAACCATTTAGCCGCCCTAGGACATTGCCCCAGGCACACCAGAGGGGGGCGGAACACACTGCGCCCACAACACAAACATCCATGCCTTACATGGGACTCAAACCCACAATGTGGCAGTCGAGCGATTGCTGTGGAAACGCTCGCCTTGACCACTATTGTAGAATTGTGAAAATAACCTATAACCAAATATACCCCCCCCCCCTCTTAAAAAATAGATAACTTTTTGTATTATGTAATATTTTAGTTTTTAAACCTCTCCTTTACACTTTCCAAATTGTCACAGCATTTTTCCATTAATATTTTTTTCTACCCATTGATGAACTTCTAACTTGTGGAGCACTCCACTTCCAAAACCAGAAAGAATATATAAATATTTTTCCCTTATTAAATCTCCCCTTCCCTGTAATTTTATTTTTAATAGTATATCAAATGTAAAACACATTATTTTATTTTATAATAATATTCTGAAAATTAGTCTTTCATACAAAAATATTATAGACTGCCTAATATTTTTGCTGTAAACCCCTGTTAAATACAGAAATGAAAAGTAACATTATAAAAATCTTTATTAATATTTGTTGAAATCCTAGCTGAATTTTGGTAGAGAATTCAACCAAAAATAAATTATAAATATAAGAAAAGTGTAGCATAACCAATAGGTAAACACAAAATAATCACAAAAAAAATCAAAATTTTTTTTTATCAAAAGCATAACCACTCAATATAAAATAATTTCAATCAATTTTTCAAGAGGGGTACAACTATCCCACTTGCCGATGTTAAATTCTGCAGATTGGTACCAGCCAGTTAGCGAGTAACTTTTAAAAAATGACTAGTATGAAAATGAGCAATACTTAATACAACTGGAAAATGTTTCACACCCGGCAAATTTTGATGTTATCAAAACTAAATAAGTAACTGTCTTTAAATTGTATTATTCACTGGTTGCCATTTTCTATAAAATTTGCATACAGCATTGTACTGAGAAAATTCCCCTCCTGCAGATGCCATCTCAAGCACTGCAGCATTCGTAAAATTTCTAATATGCAGACTTTTCTTTTTAATACTTAGACCATGGAAAAAAAAGAATGGTGAGCACTCTTATGTCATCGTATTGTCTACAAAAAGGGTATAGAATATATACTACATGTACATATTATACATCGTAATATACAACAGAAAAAGCTAAATTAATGGGAAAAATATTTAGCTAGTGAAAATATTTTTTAGCTGGCAACGTTTTGGGATCTACTGGCTACTGGTCAGTATCCAAAATTCTTAATCTGCAGCTTTAGTCGACACCCATGCCTGCACTTAAAAGAAGGATGGTTTCTTATTTCTACTTATTATTTTGTTTAATTATTGCCTTAGTTTGTATGACTTAAAAGTAAACAATTGATAATGAACAAATTAATTGTTCAAACTCTAAATACTAAAATTTATTAGAAAATAAAAAAAAGCATTTCAAAATTTAAATTTGTAAGTTAAAGATTTAGAATTTTATTCTCATGAGGCTGAAGATTAACACATTGGCAGAAGGTGTACAGGTGTTTCTCAGGCACATTGATTACAGGAGAAAATTTTATTATAGAAGAAAAGTTAAATAAAATGTTACAAGCTAAAGCTTGAATAAACATAAAAACATGTTTGAAATATGAATTAAAATTAAAAAACAATGCAAAAATTAATGCATGGCCATTCCAGTTGAAAGTCACATTCAAATGTTGTTAATTTGTACTAGAAAAACATTTAGTAGCTACTGACAATTTATTTGTTTAAAATATTCATTTTAGCATAATATGGTTCATGGCCTATGAGAATTTTTACACAAATCCACCTTATTCAGCCAAAGTTTGGCTGACTAGAATATGCTTAGAGTTTGGACAATCTTTTCATAAGGTGCCATTCCTCTGTTGAGGCAATTACATTCAGCTCATATAACAAGATTTTAAAGAACAATTGTCGATAATTATATCATGAGCAAAAAGTTCAAAATTAGTGACTTTTTATTCAAATTAAGGACATTAGTGACTTTGCTGGAAAAACATTTAGTGATCAGCTCTGACCCCTGTAAACAAACAAGATCTGTCCAGGTTTTATTCACATGTCCCAATTTGAAAAATACAAATTTTGAAAGGAAAAAACCTTTTAATTTTTAAATTATTATGAAATGAAAAAAATTTCAAATTTGAGGTCCAAGGAAAAATGGTACTTCATTAAGGGCATCTCCTGCTTTTTAATATTCCGGTTTGGACTCTTTACCAAAACCTATACATTCGACACATGGTCTGCTCTTTCGATCTATTTAGTCATATTTCTAATACCTTCCTGCATGCTTATATGTAAAGGCAAGCTTTTGCTTATTTTACTGAATTTTGATTATATATAGTGCGTTTTTTAACTTTTATATGTATTCACAACTGATAAGTGCATTATTTATGCATTTTTGTGGCTAAAATGAATTGTCAAGCTAAAACATAACTAGGTTTTAGATGTTGATGATCTCCATTTTTTACCAGTGCTCTTGTTCCTAACTGTCGAATAAATTGGTGCTAGTTTTTACAATGCTTTAGCCAAAAGAGATTTTCTCACTCATTGATGTATGTAACACTTTAGATGTACTACAGTACTACAGTATTTACATTTCTAAAGTATGTAACACTTTAGAAATGTAAAATTATCATCTACATGCAGTCCTTATCAAGTTCTTTAAATATGTGACATCATTTTCCTATTCTTATGTACAAAGCATTTAGAATTAATGAGGAATAGAAAAATATGATGAAATAAAAATATTTCTTCTGCTGTATTAAAAGTATGTAATTAAAATCCATATTTTCATAATTTTGGGTTTTACTGTTGGTTATACATTGTGTTTCATCAATGTTTATTGGCAACAATGTAATTTTTGATCAAAAAAGTACACAAAAATAAAGGCAATTTTTTAAAAAACTAGTGCAGGTAAATATAATACACAAGTACAAAAAACAACCAGTAAAGCACTGCCAGCGAGTATTTGTTTTGTATATTTAAAAAAGAAAATGAACAGGTGTTTTATAATTTGTCTATATTGTGAAGGGTTTACTTTAGGTGGGTAGCTACTACAAATTTCTGAAAACTTTATTTTTTAATTGCAGAATTTTGTAAAGAATATTTTTGATGACTAATTTTTAAGGGTCTTTTTTTTTTTTTAGGTGTGAAACTTTGTGAAGGTTCCTGAAAGTAGACAAATTTCTTCTGGACAGATCCCTGATAAGTATTGCTAAATGCACAATTTAACAAATATCTGCAACATTTCTGTATTGTGTAATTGCACACATATTTATATTATTTTAAAACCTCGTGATATAACACAATCAAATTTCAGCATTAATTCACCATTATACACAAGGCTAGAAAATTGTGATCATTCACTCACCAGTAGCGAGTTAATTTTTCAACTGGACGACTACAAAAACGTAAGATAAAATTATATCAATATCAGACAAAACTTAAATATTAATTAAATAAAAATGAAATAAATACTTACTTTGATGGGGGCATATTCCAAACTGCTACTTTTTCATTGGTCTCTTTATCCATTACAACAAAATTTGGTGTGGTTTTATCCTGCCATGGAGTAAGAACTACAATATACTTCTTTCCTACACCTAGAAGTGCTTTCACCTTCAGATTAAGATCAGTCTCAGAAACCATACACTTTTGTCTCACATTCCATTTACACAAAATGGCATGACCTCGATTATCAAGAGATTCATTTGGAAAATATAAAAATTCTCCATCAAAATGAAGACCGGGAGTAAACAAGCATGCATCATCCGTACGTTGAAGCAAAATAGAATACAAAGTAGTCATGTATAAACCTTCAGGGTTGATTGTTTCAGATACAAAACTCATTACCCTTACAAAAATGGTTGTCTTGTCCATGCTAAAAAGTAGATGCCGATCTTGTTGCTTGCTGCCTTTCTCAGCCGGATATGGAGTCAGTATAACTTTCAAAACCCACCATGAATGATCAGCAAGAGTTTTATATAAATAACCATTGGATAGCTCCCAAATTTTAATACGGCAATCAGCAGAGCCACTAACGACCACATTCAAATCTAATGAATAGTCAAAAGTGAATATTGCACCAGTATGGCGCATGTACTCAGTCAAGCGCTGACCTGAGACAGAATCCCAGGATACCATGTGACCAAGATATGATGAAGCTATGATAATACGGTCGTCAAACTTGATGGATGCAATGCTTGCATCAGTTCTTATAGTCAGTACACACATGTCTTTAGCACAATCCCAGATTTGGATTATTTTACTATCTGAGGCTGAAAGGGAAAGAAAAAGATCAGAAATAATACATAAATAAGAATATCAGGGGTCTGTCAAGGTTTTGCCAAATAAGGTCTAGTTTTCTGAAAAATAAATATAAAATTTATGATTTTTATTTCATATTTTTGTAAAAAACAATATTTTTGGAAAAATTCAAGAGTATGGTTTTAGAGCCAATTCACTATTTTTACATTGCATAGCAATTTTTATAACTGATAAGAAGCTTGAGTACTCATATATTATGAATTCCATATTTTAACTGGTTAATCAAACATATAAAAATCCATTTTTAAACATTTATACTTTAGTCTTATATTGCAATAAAAGACTCTTTTGGAATTTTGTGAAATGTCAAATTTTAAAATCTTTCACTTTGTAAAACCTTTTAAAGAATTGTAAAAAGGAACCCAGGTTTTTCCTAAACAGACCTCTGAATATGTAGTAGTTTAGGGAGAAAAACAACAAAACAAAAATACAGTAGAATCAAAACGTATAGAATGTGACTTCGTACACAACCAATAGTAAATTAGATCATAACATAAAATGCAAGAGCATTAAAATTGTGTCATAAACCAAAAAAACTAATAAATCTTCAATAGCTAATAAATACTGGATGGCTAGTTACTGGTTTGATTTTTTTTTTTACCTCAATTATTCAAAGGTGCTCTTCAGTTTTAAATTTGAATTTCTTTGAAATTTTTATATCAATAAAAATTCCTGTAATCTGGTTAATGATTTGCGAATGGCACATGTCTCACTACTAATTTGTTTTATACACTTATCCCCCGATTTACACGGCACTTGTTTTACACGATTTCACTTTTACACGGTTTATAAATTAACAGATTTAAAAAAATTGATAAAAATGTATATTCCGCTCCATATACGCCTATACAAAGATTTGATGACATTTTTGAATTTTATTCCTTTGGTAACACTGATGAAAACAACAGGGGATTCCCGATGTTGTAAAATATATACATTTAGGGGAATCCCCGTATAGGGCAAAACATCCTATTACGGGGATTCCCCGTAATAGGGGAATCCCCGTATGTATTTCACAACAGTAAAGCTATCTGGTTCATGCAAGTACATAGTGCAAAAACATTTTAGCAGCAAAGCTTATATTATTGTGCGTTTATCTTTTGAACTGGTAAGTTTTCACCATTTATAGTTTTTCTTGCATCTTTATAGTTTGCGTAAATTTATTAAGGTTCTATAATGTCAAAGGATTTGATGAAAAATCAAATGAAAAGAAAAGTTATTTCTTTAGAAACTAAAATTCAAATATTAGACCGTCTACGTAACAGAGAAAGAGCAACGGATGTTGCTAAATTTTACTCCATGAATGAAGCCACAATAAGGACAATAAGAAAAATTGAAGACTCCATTAGAAAAGTATAGCAGCTGGAACCTGCAGCAGTATGAGTATGACTTCATATGTTAGAGATGTTACAATGAAAAATATGGAAAAAGCCTTAGTGATATGAATAGAAGAGCAAACTCAAAAGCAAATCCCGATCGATACCAATGCTGTTACAAATAAAGCTTTGAAGATTTATCAATCACTTAAGAATCAGTCGCTGTCGACTTCGTCCGAGGAAAAGAAGGTATCTTTTTCTGCAAGCGATTGTGGTTCGAGAGATTTTCCGCAAGCAAGGTGGTTCGAGAGATTCAAACAAAGACAATTTTTACATAATCAGAGAATGAAAGGTGAAAGTGCATCTGCTGATTTGGATGCGGCACAACAATATCCGGCAAAGCTTGCTGAAATTATTGCCGCTAACTCCTACACTTCTGATCAGGTTTTCAATGCTGACGAGTCCGGATTATTCTGGAAAAAAATGCCGGAAAGAACCTTTATAGCCAAAGCTCACAAATCAGCTAGTGGTCATAAAGTAGCGAAAAGTCATATAACAGTTCTTTTCTGTTGCAATGCTTCTGATGATTATATGATGAAACCATTGGTGATTAACAAATCAAAATCACCACGATCATTCAAAGGAATAAATATCAAAAACCTTCCCGTCTATTGGATGGCTAATAGAAAAGCATGGGTCACTGCCATAGCTTTCAATGAATAGTTCCATAACTTCTTTGTTCCAGATGTTAAAAATTATTTAACTAAAAAGGGATTGCCTTTTAAGGCTCTTCTATTAATTGATAATGCACCAGGTCATCCTCCAGATTTACAACACGAAAATGTAAAAGTTGTTTTTTTACCAAAGAATACAACTTCCTTATTACAGCCATTAGATCAAGGGATAATTTCGACTTTTAAAGCACTGTACATCAAGCAAACTTTCAGGTATATCTTAGAACAAACGGAGAATGATGAATCTCTTACTCTGATGGATGCTTGGAAGAAATTTACAATTTTAAATTGTGTTAAGCATGTTGGACTGTCATACACTCAGATCAAACAATCAATGATCAACGCCTGCTGGAAAGCAATATGGCCGGATGTTGTTGAAAGTGGAAATGATAAATCACCAATAGAGCATGAATATTCTCAGATCACTGAGTTGGCCCATACTATAGGAGGAGAAGGTTTTGAAGATTTAGCTCAGGCAGATATTGAAGAAATAATGGCTGATGAAGAATTAAATGAAGATGATTTAATTAACATGATTCGTGAAACAAACATGATGAAGACAATGATTCTGATGAAGAGCAATCTGAACCAGTTGCGTTCACAGCAAGAATCATAAGCGTAGGACTTGATTTGGGAAGAAAATTGGGCAACCATTTCTTACAATATGACACAAATATTGATCGAGCTCTCCGATTCCAGCAAGACCTTCGTAAATGCTTAAATCAATATGAAGAGGTCTATAAAGATTTAGCAAGAAAACATACGCAATTGTTAATTACCGATTTCATGACAAAGTCTTGTCAACCCGAGATCTTGCCTAATCTGTCAACCATTGTGCCAGAATCGCATCAAGAAAGCTCAAGTGATGAAAGTGACATCATATCTATCAGAAAGAAAAGACTGATAGTACATGAAAGTGATGACAGTGATAAAACTTATAATTAATTTTTAAGGGTCTTTTTGTTTTTTTGGTCTTTGTTCCTAATGTAAAATAAACTAAATATGTTATATTATTACATTCATATGTTTGTTGTTTTATAAACTAAGTATAATTTTAAGTTTTCTAAGATGTCTTACTTTTGTTTTACTTAAATAAATGACTGAATCATGCACATTTTGGGGTTATTTTCATTTTACACGATTTTACTTAGCAAAATCCAAGATTTCAATTTACATGGTTTTGTGCAGAACTCTTCCATGTAAATCGGGGGACAGGTGTAATGTGTTTTTAATGGAATATTACTCTTTAGTTAATATCACAGATGAGGGCTCCCAATGCATTTTCTCTTTAAAATAGGGGAAAAGAGACCTTTAATTTAAAAAAAAAAAGGGATTTATAGGGGTCATTTACACAATATAACACTAAAAGTAGAACAACATTTTTTTAATATATATATGCTAATATTTTTTGTTATAAATTACTCCTGGCAAAATATTAGTTAATCACATTTAATAACAGTCTCATTGAAAGCATCAATAAATATTATATAACATGCTAGAATGAATAACCCAGCATTGAGAGGTTCTAAATAAAAGTCTATTGTGTAAATAATGCAGATATAGATAACACCACTCAATTTACTCTCGACAAAATGTCTAGCATTTTAACAAAACTTTTTTCGATATGAATTTCAAACTATCTCTTTTAGTATCACTTTTAGTTATGTATCTTTTTTAATATGCTGAACACTCTGAAATGAGGGAGCAGCAACTGCCATCTAATGCTCTTCCATTCGTAATATGTACACATTTCAAACAATTAATTGTGTATCATACCTAGTGTTAATTTCAAACATAATTTGATCCATGGTATTTGTTCTTTAAAGGGCATTTTTACTAGTTTCAATTTTTACTTTCCTTGCAATAAATGGTAATGTATAGGGAAAGTATTGGAACCATACTGAAAATCGCAACTCGAGTTTTCGACGGATCTACATGTTTTGGCACCTCTAGAATACGATAAAACCACTTTTTGCGAGACATCTGTGTGTGTGTGTGTGTGTGTGTCTGTCTGTCTGTGCAGATTTTGTATCCATTCCAACTAAAAAACTGATTGACCGAATTTCATAAAATTTGGTAGGTAAGTCACTTGTGGGCGAATCTGGTTATGATTAGTTTTGGGTATGATTCGGGATAAAAGAACCCTCCTTTTTTTTGCAAAATGGCCCGCAAAAATTGACTGTATCCACTCTAGCTGAAAAACTAATTGACCGAATTTCACAAAATTTTGTAGATTAAGTCGCTTGTGGGTCACCCTGGTGTTGATTAGATTTTGGTACGATTTGGAAGAAAATAATCTGCCTTTTTTTGCGAAATGGCCCGTAAAAATCATCAAAATCAAAAATAAAAACTAAATATAACTAAATAACTATTCTTGGTCCCCTTTTATTTATTATCTTTATTAATGATCTTGCTGATTGTTTTGGAAATTGCCTTTTTTATGCGGACGATCTGAAGATTTTGTGTCCTATTTTTGATGCTGTGTCGTGTAATAATATTCAGTCGGAACTGCTTGTCCTTTCTGATTGGTGTGGCAAAAATCGTTTGCATCTCAATATCAGTAAATGTAGTGTGGTATCTTTTACTCGTAAAAAAGTGCCTATTTTATTTTCGTATGCTATTAGCAACTCTGTTTTGACTAGAAGGTTTTCTATTGCGGATCTTGGGGTCACGTATACATCTGATTTTTCTTTTTCCACACATGTCTCCAATATTTGTGCTAAATCATACAGAAATCTGGGCTACATCAGGAGGATTACGCATGATTTTGTAAATGAGGATTCCAGAATAGTTCTTTTCAATGCCTTGGTCAGGTCTGGGCTGGAGTATGCGTCTGTGGTTTGGAGGCCTTTTCAGGCCGTTCACTCTAGAAGGATTGAGGTCATCCAGAATAGGTTCTTGAGATATCTTTATTATGAGAAAACTGGCATTAGTTGTTATGCATTGTCTTCTGCTTTTTTGCGTAGTTTGTTTGGTGTTGTAAGCTTGCAGAGAAGAAGGGATTTTTTTCTGTGTTCTTTTTTCAGGGGGTTGTTTCGTGGCCGAGTTGACTGTTCCCATGTCTTGGGTGGGATTGGTTTTCATGTCCCACAGTATAGAACTAGAAGCTTGAATTTATTTTCCATTAGGAAGTTTAGGTCGAGTATTGGCAATAATTGTGCTATAAATTGCTTTTCTAAATTATACAATGGTTTCCCGGATCATCTTGATATTTTTTATTCTTCTGAGAAGGATTTTAAAGAGCATTTGTTGTGAACATCTTGTGTTTTATTACATGTATTCTTGTGAAGTGTTTTTTAATTTTAATGTTTTAACTTTTTAATGTATTTTAACTTTTTTAATGTATGTCATGGTATTTTGAATGTAGTTTTGCTCCTGCATGCTGTAACTGGGACTACGTCCTGTTGCTTGCAGTCTTTGTAAATAAATAAATAAATAAATAAATAAATAAATATGCTTAAATATATCTATTAAATGCTTGTTTTATACGCAATTTTTAACGAAGAAAAGAATAAGACCAACCCCATTATACTAGGACTATCCGTTCTCGAGATATTTTACTATTTTCATATTTTCCCTAAACCACCTTTGAAAATAAGTCCAGTTACCAAATGAGAACGAAAATTGAATTAAATTTAATTAAAATAAAGAGAACGTGAATATCAGTCTGCAGGGACAATCATGTGCTGCCCGCTGTCCACATCAGAATCTTTAATTTAAAATATTGTTACAATGGATAATTTCTTCATATTTATCCTATTTCAATATTTAGTAGTGGTCTTTAAAGGGTTTATAGTTTTATACTATGCTTAAAGTAATTTCTCACTTGATATCTTAATGCTACTAACCAATACTTCAAGTTAATTTTTAACAAGAAAGATCAATCATGCATAAAACATTGATTATGAAACACTTTCCAACTTCAATGCAATTTTATTTAAACATCTCTAAAATGCGATACATTCTTCAGTAATATTTTTAAAATTATCACAATACTATATTTATTTATTATATTTAATAACTAAAACTTCATCATAAAAAATGAACTTCATTCAAATGACGGCATTGAAATATAAACTGCCTGGTTTAAACATCTCTAAAATGCAATACATTCCTCGGTAATATTTAAAAAATTATCATAATACTACAATAATTTATTATATTTGAAAACTTCATCGAAAACAAATGAATAACACTGGCTCTCTCTATAAAAGCAGTATTTTATTCATAAACATTTTCCATTCATTTCATGCATACTATAATAATTTATTTTATTTAAAAACTTAGACCATGGAGGTACAAGTAATTAAACTCTATGCTTAAAACTTCATCGAAAAAATTGTCCTTCTCTCTGTAAAATCAATGAATATTTCATTCATATCAGCTATATTGCAGACTTCATGAGCTAAATAATTTTCAGTTAAAGAAATGCTGCAATTCTTATACAACTCATTCTACATATTTTGCTGTTTACATTTTCCATAAGTGAAAATTAGGCTTCGTTGAAGAAATAATCAAAGTTGGATGATCATTTAAATTCAAATATATTGTATGCATTGTTTCAGTACGCAGATGCACAGAATTTAAGCAAAAATAAAGCGGTTTTAGGAAGAATACAACACTAAATATGAATTAAAAAGAACTTTAAAAGTCACGATTTTGACACAAGATGGATGCCATATTTTATTTTGAAGTGGGTCAAATGATCTCTTCATAGAATGGTCACGTGATCTCTTCATATAAAAGGTGCAATTATTATTTTAATTTTAATTTAAAAAACTACTGAATATATTTTGCTGAATTTTTTAAAAAATATTTTATGGGGTAATTTAAATATTTCCTAAAACTTTTGAAGCAATTTGTGAATTTTAAATCCACTTAAAAAATGTTTGAAAAATTAGGTCCCATGGGGTTCAATGTATTTCATTTTTTCAACCCGGGTTCAATCCTAAACTAATTGGGTGTTATTATTCATTTGTATTCCCATAGGTCCCACAGACCATGTGAACAACATACTAAAATTTCATTTTGATAAAGTTATTTTTATGGCAGTTATCATGCTAATGGACAGACAGACAGAATGAACAAAGTCATAAACACTTTTCAACTTTGTTGTAAAGTGTTAAAAAGTAAAATTCAACAGATAATCACATACTTTAAATTAGTAATAGTAATAAATTAGAATATAAAATGGAAAAAAATTTTATTTGCTTGAAAGTTAACTTCATGATAAATATGTAAATTTTACAAAATATACAATAAATTTTGATTTACATTAGATGCAAAAGTTTTTAAAAGCCCAAATTTCCAAAGAACAATAATATAAGGAAATCTCATTCTCTCTCCCCAAGCCTTTAGAAAATCAATCATACTTCTTAAAATTTAAGAAATGTAACATGTCTGCTTTAAGAAATGTAGCGCGCCTGCTTCTGGTGAATATCAAAAACAAAGAATAAGATTTGGAATAATTAAAAACAAGTTTAATAAGATGTTACCTATTTCATGGGCATTTAATATATACTTGCAAAAACTAAGAATCCCCAAGTATCAGAATTTTTATATACTAGAAAATGTACTCAACACTACGTGGAATTGAAAATGAGAGGCAGTAAAGTAGCATCCATGAAACAGTTCATTTTTATTATAAGTATATTGTCTTTTTGTGTTTTGGAAATTTGTGAATTCAGGTGTAGTTTTTATCAGAGATTTGCATTCTAAATCCAACTCCTGGAATGTTCTTGAAAATTTATCCACCATTTCCAGGGATTTAAGATGCAAACCTAACCTGCGTTCCATTGTGATGCAAACCTTGTTTACAATCACAATGGAACTCGCAGCAAATTCTCAGAAACTCTCATTTTAACAATACGCCTGCTTATGGCAATAATAAAAAAAAATCCACTGAGCTGTTTGTGTTAAGATGGAAACTCTACGATAATAGCCTGCACACTTCCTATCACAGGAGATTACACATGAAAAGTACATATATATTTTAAATTCACTAAAATTCGTCATTAATAGTATGGATTCTGTTTATAGTGTTTGAAAGAGAATTTTTCAATCTTTTGATGGTGGAAACTCTGATAATATTTTTGGTCACTAAGAAACCGATTTGTGTGAAAATGGCTCAACATCATGCTAAATTCTGATAAAACATAAAATAACTCAAAAACTGACTCAAGTTAAAAAAAAAATCCTGCTGAGGTGCACCTTCCAGAGTTCTAAAGTACCTGAGTACCAAGTTTCATGGAAGTACATTACTTAGATTTTCCAGTATAGATGAAACAAACAAACAGACAGCCATCTTCCTTTATTTTTTATAGATGTATTTAATTATAATATAGTTATAAATTGATAGTAAAATGTTTTTCATCTTAAACTGTAAAAATATGCTAATAATTTTAAATATCATACATTATTTAAAATCTTAAAATATTACTTTGAAGTAAAATGATTGGTTAGGTTTCTACATGTAGAATACATAGAAAACCTGAGGTTTTCTATGATGAAATCATATATGACAATGATATGATAGGTCAGTAGAAAATCATGTATTAGGATGTCAAATGTAGAATACGTATTTTATGTGTCCAACTCTACTTGTTTGTTTAAATTTCAGTGTTCAACAGGATTTTTCACTATGCGTGAAACACACACACATCTTTTATTATGTTAAGATTGTTTAGGTAAGAAGTCTGCACAGGACTGGTTTGGAGGCATAGGTTCTGCCCATAGGCTGGATAGCTTGAAAATTTTATAAATAAAATTTGTAGAAAACATGAAGTTTGTTGATGTCAGCTATGCTAAAATTTATCTAATCTCTACTACAATATCTCAAGATGCAAATTTAAACTGAACTGTCTCTAGAATGATTCATATGAGGGTAATGAAGTTGATCTTATTCTTTGCATCAAAAATTACATATAAAATAAGTATTTAATCAACACATTTAAACATATTTAGTATTTCTATTTCAGATTTTGATGATTTTTTCAGATTATTTCTCAACAAAATGTAGGATTGGTATTTCCTTATTATAGCAGTCCCCACAATTATAATTGAGTATGAATTGCCAAGTGACCGAGATGTATCGCCTAGGTAAGTTGTAAAAATATCAATAAATAATACTGTTTCTTTAGGACTGCAAACATTTGGCGAGATTTTACAACCTACCCTGGTGGCCAACGGCCCTACTGTACTGAAAACACCAGTTCTCGTTAGATCACCGAAGTCAAGAAGCATCGGGCATAGTTAGTACTTGGGTGGGTGACCACCTGGGAACACCACGTGCCGTTGGCACATTTCGGGCACGGTAGCCCGGTGGTTTGCACGCTGGATTTGTACGCTGCCACAACTGCCGCCGTGTTCATGAGGAGTACGATCACGTTAAACATGTGGGTCCGTAAGTCCTTCCGAGAGGTTGATGGTAGGGGAAGCAGGGTACGGTCCTTGTGGATGCCTCCCCCACTGGGTTCCGGTCTAAATTGGGTGGCACTTCCCGGCCGTCCAAACAGTTACATTACACCTTTCTGGTAGGTCGTATGGTCTGGGTCTCAACAACCTATCTACCTTGGCGATACATTCTCGGTCATAATTGCGGGGGTCACTATAATAAGGAAGTACTGAAGGATCTTTTTTTTTTAATATACCAAAATCTAATTAGAACCGAGTAACTCCCAACTGACTGGCCTACCAACTTTTATAAAATTTTGAATAGTTTTTGCGCTAGAGTAGATACATACACTGCATAGACATACAGACATCACACCAAAATAGTAGTGTTCTTGACTGCCAAAAACAAGTAATCTATCAAAAACTATAATTAGAGTTCTGATATTCGCCCCTATTCCAATACATTCGCATATACTAAAGGGAAAATAAATATTATCTTTTATACAATTGCAAGTAATTCTTTTACACAAAAATATTCATATTTTTAACCTGTTCACGAAAGTTAATATTGATAGTAACTTCCCCAAATCTAAATATGAAAATGTAAAAAATACATCATTTTTTAGCTCTCTTAAAATTTCTGAAACCTATTTTATAACTTTAATTATAAAATAAAGCAACCCTTATTTTGTAATCAGCTTTCAACTAACATTCAGTTAGCTCAGTTATTGATTGAACCAGATAGATCAATTGTCAGTCTACCCTTGGTTAAAGGTATAAAAATGATTATTTATTGGACACATTAAACAATAATTAAATTTTACCATACTTTTATTAAGTTTCCTATTTCAAATTTAAAAGTTTTGAAGTATTTAAACTAGGCTTTGATCATAAATTGCAACTTTTTAAACCTGTTGTTGTTGAAACCCAGACCGTCCGACCTACCAGAAAGGTGTAAGGTAACTGTTTGGGCGGTCGGGAAGTGCCACACAATTTAGACCGGAACCCAGTGGGGGAGGCATCCACAGGGACCGAACCCTCCTTCCCCTACCACCAACCTCTCGGAAGGACTTTCGGACCCACATGTTTAACGTGATCGTACTCCGCATGAACACGGCGGCAGTTTTGGCAGTGGCTGGAATCGAACCCGGGCCTATCGAGTGCAACTCCAGCGCGCTAACCAATGGGCTACCGCGCCCCTTTTTAAACCTGTGTAATAACTCTGGATATCAATACAAAAATGTAGAATAAAAATTAGAAAACAGATATAATGTAGCCACAAAATTAATTATATAAAATTCTATTACCAGTTGCGACCTTCCCTTTATAGTAATGTACTGCTGTAACCCTTCTCAAATTTCTTTCATATGTCTTTGTGGTAAAACACTTGTATGTTTTCATCTGATGCCGTCTTTTTGTCATTTCAAGAAAGAATGATTTCCAATAATTTGCATCAGCATTGTCTACATCTTTACTGATAATGAGTCCAGATTGCTGACAAGCCTGTTGCCATATTCTTGATGATGAGGATATTACATCATCCCATGTTTTACTGACACAACAGCAAGTCAGTAGAGATTTACCATCAAGATACGATAGGAGGTGCTCTCTTAATTCTATTGGTAAAAGCTTGAGGAAATCTCGGTGTAAAAGTGTGGCTGTCTTGGAGTGAAGATGCCATAACTGAGGAGAACCACTGCATGCAATAATATAGTCAATGGTAACATTTCGTTCAGCATCGGTCAAACGAGAGTAGTATTCAGTGACATTTTGAAGCCATTCATAAAATTCTAAAATAAATATAAAATAATTTATGCAATATAAAAAAATAATTAGTTTATTAATTAATACCAAAATATCATCAAAACAAACAATATCAAGTTACAGCATATAACCCTGAAAAGGTCACATTTACACAAATATTTTTTATGCTTATAAAGTATGTTCTTCAGTAACATTTAGATTTTTATAAATTCTGGAAAGATAGGTTTCTTACTGCCAGTATGAGGCAGAAAGCTCAATAATTATACTTATCATCAAGTGGAAATGTATAAGAAAGGGCTTTTAGAAAGGGGCTTTTAGATAGTGAAAATAATCTGAAAGATCATTTTCACTACAACTGAAAAATTTAATTAAAAATATGAAGTCGAATTTTGGATCTTTTGCAGAACAAGAATAAATTATGACTTTTATAGAATTTAACACTAATTTCTAAAAAAAAAAAAAATAATTTTCCGGATATTTCCCACACAAATTTTTTAATGTTCTTTATTTTCTTCTTCGACCTAGATTGTCCAACCTACCAGAAAGGTATAAGGCATCTGTTTGGATGGCCAGGAAGTGCCGCCCAATTCAGACTGGAACCCAGTGAGGGAGGCATCCAGAGGGACTGTAACTTCCTTCACCTACCACCAACCTCTCAGAAGGTCTTACGGACCCATATGTTTAAAATGATCGTACTCATGAACACAACAGCAGTTTTGGCAAAAGAGGGAATCAAACCCGGGCTGTCCGAGTGCAATTCCCACACGCTAACCACTGGGCTGTCGTGCCCCAGTGTTCTTTATCTGGAAAATGTCCTTTGAATAATTTTTAGTCTAGCTTTATAAAAAACAAACAGCAAGAAATTACTCAAGTCAAGTGATTATCCATTCTCACCAGTGAACCATGGTTTTACGGTCATTGCCACTCATAAGCATGGCGTAAGTAATGAGAGGATCAGTGAACATAAAACTCCAAAGGATCTTATAATCTTTTTGGCAGAAGTATTTATTTTGAATCCAGTAACAATGCAGAGTTATTTTAGCCCCACTTATCATTAAAATAATTCTAAACACCCAGGATTACACTGAAGTGGCTTCTGCTCTATAAAATAATGCTGTGCATTGTTAACTAAACATAATCTTCGAATTGGAAAAAATTAGAACTTTCTTACTATTAATAGACATTTTTGTAAAAAAACTAAGTACAGAAACATGGATGATGGTGCAGTCATAAAATCATTAAAAGCAGTCCAATGTTTAACATTAGTGCGCAAACCAGCACTATTGAATCCATTTTGCTCTCAATCAAGCTCCAAGTGAATACCACTGGAAACATGAATACTTGCTATGTGCATCAATTTTCCAAATAATCAAACTCAGTCATCAGAGGTCACCCCAGGATTAAAAAAAGGCAGGGTGCTGTTACCAAAAAAAGGGCACTTCTTAGAAAAAAAGGGCACATATTTTTTATGTGAATAACATTTATGCTTGGGATTTTTATGACGAAAATCAGAGCATCGCAAAAAATGTACACTTTGGTCGCTTATACCTCCAAGTCTAATAGACAAAAATGTAAATATATTTTCTTGTTTTGTAGAAAATAGGGTCCAGATTGTGAATATATAAAATTAATTTCAATTTTTTAATATTTTGAATTTGTTTTTTGGAAAACTTAAAAAAGTATCTATCTGAGCAAGTGTTTTTTTTTTAATTTTACTTATTTTCACTCGAAATAACTTCGAAATCATAAAAGACAGATATAAATAGTAAGTAAAAATATGTATTAGGAAATTTAGTTGCTAAATCTATATTTATATTTTAAAAAAATTAATTAAAAAAAATGTGAAAATTTCTCCTTTTCAAGTTTGTAATGCTATCTCAAAAACTAAACCTGTAAACAATTATGCAAGAATATAGCTCTTTGAAATTCCTACAAGTGTATATAATTGTATTTTGGATGAGCTCTTTGTTTGTAAAGTATAGTGGTTATAATTTCGATATTTTAGTGTTTTAACCTGGGTTTTCCAATGTGTGGGAAAGCTGTAATTTACTTAAAATGTTACTATTGTTTCAGTTGAATCTGTTACTTACTTCTTGGTGAAATATTTGTGCATAAGTATGAGATAATCTTATTTTGTTTAAAAAATTAGGGCATTAAATGAACTTGGAGATTCTAAAAATGTGTAATGATTGGTTAGGTTTGAACAAAAGAAATGAAAATATTCAAGTACATATTTATGTGCCCCCAGGCAAGTTTATAGATTATAGGTCAGGTATGTTTAATTTATATACTGAAAAACAAGTTCATAAAATAATTTTATATTTTAACCTGAAGTCTATTGTCGAAGCATCCAGATAAAATCGTTATGAAAACTAAAGTACTAACTAACTATAAACAGTTAGCGAGTCATTTGTAGCACTTTGAAATCCTGTAAACAATATAAATGAATCTGAAAAAATCGAGTAGCTTTATTGAACTTTACTGAAGTTTCATTTTACAAAATGTTATTCATTCAAAACCATTTTAGCTTCATCGGACTGGAGCCACTACCACTAAGGTATGAAAATGTTTCTTTTGTTGAGAACAAATTTATCATTGAATAAATGCTATTTTTACATCAAATGCAATTATAGTCTTGAGCAATAGGATTTATTAGCAATTGCAATTATTGAATTTATATAAATTTAGAGTTTATTAAATTTAAAATGGAGAATATTAAATTTTGATTTTTAGTATTTTCTCATTAGTCAATGGGGTTTGATGATTTAAAGGGATAAAATATATTTAAACATTGAAAATATTTGTTAATTGTTTGTTGTTACATATTGATTACAAAAACAAAACCCTGATTTAAATAACTAAATAAAATTCCAGAAAGCTCCATAAAATCACCATATAAAGTTTTGAACTATGGATTAGCAAATGTTTAGCTGCTAAGTTAATCATTATTCCATGGAGCAGAGTTATTAATAGTGAAAGCAACGTACATTCATGTGTCTGCACAGCATCCGTATCTTTTGCTGTGAACACGCATAGCGGGCGAGTACGCGAACGACAACTACTGCATACATCCCTAAAGCGGACATATCGTTATTAACCCTTTCGCGACGAACGGCACGCCCAAGTGCCAGATGCGAACATGCATTCAAGGACGAGCGGCACTCACTCGGGCCAGAGGAAATTTTACCGCAAGCGGATAGTGGCACGTATAAGTGCCACTACGCAGAACGTTTTAATTTGTGAACTAGATGGCGTTACTTGTCCATGGAACTAACTTCAATGCATTTTGCAGAGGCATGACCTTGGCAGAAGAGGATCGAATGAATTATTTCTCCATTTGGAGCGGTGAAAATCATTTTGTAACATAAACAAACAGAGCAATTCTCGTAGCATCAACAATTTTATAATTGAGTTTCGGTTTTTATTTTTATTTCAGAGTTATGATTTCGTTGGTGAATCATAGGAATATAAGAGAGTATCTTTTTTTGTTTGGGTTTTAGAGGCAGTGAAATTATTCGTTTATTTCGGATAAAAGAATGGGAGCAACTAACGAGTATTTTGTATTCAGATTTGTATGAAAATTATACATCAAATAGAACATAAATATTTCTTTTATTCCTGTAAAAAGTAGATTTCTGTGTTGAATAGGTGATTTTTAGTGAATTTTTTTCGAGAGTTAGGCTTAGCGCAAAAAATGCGCCGTCCTTTTCGACCAGTTCGGAAGCGAAGCGCATCGTCCTTTGGGCCGCGACAGCTCCGGAATGCCGCCATCCCGAAAGGGTTAAATGAGCTTGATTATTATTATTATTATTATTGCATGTGTCCGTGGCGTGGGTCAAAGACGAGTCCGCTAATATAAGGGGGTTTATTTTGTGTTTCAAATCTGATATGCGGATGTCGTGTAACAGGCTAATCTGGTAATCCATACCGCATAGTGCGAGTGTTCATAACACAATGTCACACGATTTGCATAGGATAGCTGCACAGGGTATATATCATTATTGCATGCACTGTATGCGAATTGTATACAGTCGTTAAAAGAAGGTGCTTGATTTTGTAATTCCGCTACGTGAATTAAATATGTCAAATCGTTATTGCATGGAGCGGAGTTATCGTTATATTATATATAACGCGTACTGCATCCGTCTGCATAGTAGTCGGGTCAGGGCCGCTCATACAAATTTCTGGATTTTCCTTCATATTTCGTTTTCCTCTTTTGTGCATTCTTCATGTCTCCTCCCTCAAAAAATTATTGGGACACCCCACCACTTGATTGGCGGCCATGGTCTGATACACAGTCAATAGTTATTGCATGATATGCATTGAGAGTAAATCTGCTATACAAATTAAATATGTCCATGCAGCCCGCATATCATTATTGCATGGAGCGCAGTTTTCATTAAATTGTATATAACGCGTAGTGGTCAGATCAGGGCTGCCCAAAAAAATCTTGGGTTCCTCTTCATATTTCATTTTCCTCTTTTGTGCATTTTTCATGTCTTCTTACTCAAAAATTGTTGGGGAGTCCGGGTCCCACCACTTGAGTGGTGTCTGATCCTCTCTAAGGGTGGCCATGGACAAATGCACAGTCGATAGCTATTACATGAACTACAAATGGGAGTACCCTTAGCAGTGATTTTCGCGTATAGCGGAGATACACAGTCTACAGCAAGAAGACATATTAAGAGAATTTTCAAAAAGTGACTACGCTGGTAGTTAAAGGCAATTAGTAAACAATATAAATAAAATAAGTTATCCCATATTTCATTCAAGCTGCTAAAATCACTGTGCTAATCTAACAACTTTTTTCTCCCACCCTTTCTATCATCCTCTGTTTTGACTGAATCAGCAGAATCAATGTAAACATCTTCCTGCAAATGGAACAAAGAACTCTAGTCCGGAAATCTATATTTTTCAATATTTGCTTTAGAGCAAATATGCTTACACGGTTTACATTTACAGAACTTTATAGCTCAAATGCATATCAAACATGAAATAATTTAACAAAAATTTAAGTTGAAAAAGAAAATTGTTTTGAAAGTTTTCATCAGATGGAAGAAGGAATGTACGTGGTTAATATTCCCCTTTCCATTTTGCTTCTTTTAGTGGAAGAAAGAAGTGATATGGGGCTGTTAATCCTCTTTTTATTGGCACTAGATCACCCTTTTTCTTTCTTTTAAGGAGGAGGGGGCGGGAGGAGATACACACGATCAAAATTTAAAGTAATGAACATAGAAATAGGGCTCTGGGACTTATCTGAGGTCATACAAAAACTGGTTGATTTTTGTTTGAAAACAAACATTGCTCTCTTGACAAAAGGCTAAGCAGAGGATCTGATCTGCTAACAAAAGGGCAGGGAGGACGCTGTTCTCGTACAAAAGGCAAGGAGGGTGCTGTTCTGGTAACAGAAGGACAAGCAGGGTGGGCTCTTCCAAAAGTGCCTGGGAGAAACTCTGTCAGTCATACTATGTAGCTAACATTGAATTAAACCCAGTTCTATTCAGTGACAACTTAAAATGTACCACTTGGTAGAAAATATTAATACTTTGGAGTCAAATATATAAGTTGAACTGATAGAGCTTTGGGAACAAATGCAACAGCATCTACAAATGAGATAAAAAAAAACCTTCTCAACTTATTTCTTAGTTAATATAGTAAACTTAAAAACTGTCTGAGAATCATAAAGGTTTACAATATGATGTCGGCAGAAGAATTCTTAAATTAATAATGCGGGCAACTCAGCACAAAAAATTCAGAGATGCGGCCTGTACGTCTCCAATCTGAGACTAGTTTTCATACAATCCTATTGTGCATCTTAACTACATTAACTAATGCACAATCTAAATAGATTGCTAAGAGTAAAGCAGAACAGATGTTGTCAATGAGATTTATATCTAAAAGCCAGTCTGAGACCAATCATACTGACCTTTCGTGCATCTCCCCACTCAGCCACTTTTCATTTAGTTAGATTGCTAAGAGCAACGTAGGAATAGATATGGCATGCCACATTCGTATCCAGACACGAGTCTCTATATACCTTCCATGTATCAGCTCAACCTTATCTCAGTGCAATTTAAACAGATGGAAAACAGCAAGACAGTTGATCCTCTGGATTCCACTAGGCATTGCAACATATGTCATCACTCATGAAACACATTTGAAAAACAGCAGCTATCACATTCTTTTATCATATGCATAGAAGATGCAGAAAACTCTGAAAAATCTATAAACATGCCCTGGGAAAGATACTAGTGGAATATCCTTCTTCACCCTCAGAATGAGTTATCCTTAAGTGCCTATTGACATCCAATTTGTTAAGTTCCTGGGTTAATAGCAATTGCAACGATATTTCAAACAATTTCAATGCACAAGGGCATACAATGAATACTAAGAGGAATACTTGAACCCAATGTAAAAATAATCTTTAAATATATAACAATTGTTCTTTACCTTACTTATGAATATTTCTGGAAGAAAAACTTTTTTAATACGTTAATTTCATACTTTTTATTGTAGAACAAAAAAAATATTTGATTACATTTTGTTCTTGGCTGGATATTTTATAATTAAACCATAATCATAAAACTGCTAAAACTGCAAATAAAACTCCATCATTTATATTAGAAACAAGAATATTATTTGAAGTAATCTAAATTGTACCCTTTCAACAGTCGGGTGAATAAGAGTTTCGAAATCTATAAAAACTCATGAAATTTGTACTACTCTTGCTGATAAAGTATGGCAACATGATCAATTTGAAATTAAATAATCAAAGGAGTATCCTATGTAAATAAAAATATAGTGTACTAACCCATGCCTTTAACTGTTAGCTTATTACCATACCTTAAAACCTAGATGAATTGACTTACAGGCAAAATATTACTTACTGTTTATCCTTAACAAAAAAATAAATTTAAAAAAAAACATGGTTTATTGAGATGAACTTTTAAAATAATCCAATATAGTTTCTTGGACATATGTTACAACTTTTAGTCAAAAATCGGGCAATGATTAATATTTTTAACATTTTAGAATCTCCCTGATTGACTGAAAATTCTTGAAGTTTTGAAACAGTTTTCAGAAAATCATGATATAATTTAATAGAAAGTTCTGTGAAAAATTGTTCTCTTAGAAATAAATGGCTAAAATAGTTGAATGATTTTTCCATTCTTTGTTCATTAAAACCGAAGATTTTAATAACAAATTATTTTAAATTGGCAGTTCATTTCTGCATTGTGCAGGTTCTGTTTCACACAGGGGAAAATAAATTTCCTGTGTTTTGAGACGGGGCTAAAAAATATTTTCCACTTATTACAGTATTCTGTTTCCTACAGGTTTGACTGTATAACCATACTTATTGATTTTACAAAACATCTGTAAGAGTGGTCACTAAACTAAAACTGCCTATTGGTTACTTGCTACTAACTGAAAATTTGAATCTTCAGGTATATCCCATGCTATTCATTCAAACCTGAAGCTCTTCAAGTGAATCACTTGATGGTAACTACAGTAATCCTGTATTTCTCAGACATACTTATTTATCTTACTTAAGTTCTGTATGTGAGTCACTAAGAAAGTATATGGGTTTTATTATTTCTAACCAAGTGATAGCAAACTAAAAAAAATTAGTCAATCGAACCAACAGGGTTGGCTGGTTTAAATTCCATTGGCTTAAAACACGTTATAAGGTCCTTTTATGTGGGTAGTACAAGTACTGCAACACTTCATATTTTGCCTTCTTATATTTAATGTTGAACAAATGCTTAATAACTTTTCATCCAGGAACAAATTATCCTTAATACTAAAAATACTGATTAGTTAACATGTATTTACAGGTAAAACACAATGCTCAATAATCACATTCCTAACACTAGATGGATTTAAAAGTCTAATATAACACTTACGAAATATACACCATATTGTTACAAGTAAACCGAGTTAAAATTAGACTATACGATAATTCGTACTATATGAACTTCAGAAATGTTTATTTTATCTGTATTTAAATATCAGGATTTTCTATTGACATGGAATGAATAGAATTCTTATGCAGCATAAATGACGAATGAAGAATAAATAGCTACATAAATTCAGATTTTATGGTTAAAAATCAATTAATTGAAGTCTAGAATAATTCGTAGCTTGGACAATCAATCTATTTATTACTGAATTAGTCAATTTCAGCCAATAAATTAAAGATAAAACACAATATAATAATTAACACATTTAAAACCCAGGAACTACTAAGTAGTTTTAACTATACACTTACAAATGAAAATAAAATTAAACATTGATTTCCCTTATTTAATAATAAAATATCATACCACCATCGAATTTCTTAGCCATGTTAATTCTCAAGTTCAAGCAGCTCCCATTATCAAAACAATGAATGAAAATATTTCAGGACTTTTAACTGTCTGCTAATAAATAACTGTCACTAATAAAAAATTCATGTTAAATAAATTTCATGAAAGTTAAATAAAATAACTATATATAAATAGAATAATTATCATACACAAAACTTTAAATAATTAAAAGATTGAAATTATTGATCATTTGCCTTGAAAAAATTATTATTTCATTTAAACCATAAGAATTTTATTATAATCTGTAAACGTCATGAAATAATAATTTTAAAACTACTTATACTTACTGCTAATTTTACATTTATTTACTTCATTTTTTTAGAAATCCGAACAGTGTTTTTAATAATAATAAAAAAAAATGGCAGTGAGACGATGATGGCGTGACATGCTTGTATGTATTTTATTTCTATTTATGTAAAATAGTTTATGATTATAGAATAATTTCCTGAAAAATCAAAGGAAATAAAATAGATCTAAATATGAAATAATGACCATTCTCATATAATCTTTAGATATGTTTAAATGGAATTGAAAATATATAGGACCAATGTAATCTTGACAGGCACAGATATTTATTGAATTATGTAAAATCAGATCTTTTATTTCATAAGAATTGAATAATATTGTAATTTGTAAGTTATTAATCTGTCAAATCCTCCTTTTTTGCTTAGTTGATGTATCAAAGAAAGTGATTGCATATTCATAAATATTTACATTTATCTATATTGTTAAGTAATGCATGAAATTATCAAAGGATAATCTAATTTAGTACAAATCATGTAATTTTGCTAATGTCGTAAAAATTTATTATTAATTTAATAAAGCACTTTTAACTATTATAATAGAATTACGAGTGGTTTTCTTAACATGCTAACTTTTACTAGTTGCACATATAAAAAATTCATCATCGAATTTTGGCTATGTTGTTATTTTTTACATTTAGAGTAACTATTGCAGTATTCAAATTAGTGCTCAGTAAAGAAAAAGCATTTAAAAGAAATTTTAATGGCTGTTTTAAATGCAAAAAGTATGAAAAAATGTAATTACCATCCCTTGTCATTAATGTTTTGAAATATATAGAAGAAATTATTGAAAAGCTTTTTATTTAGCAATAATGGAAGAATACATGTTAAAGATAGTTAAAAAATAATTGAGTTTCCTAAGTTGAACGACATTTTTTAAAAATGACTTACATGGAGTGTTTAGAAGAAATATTGAAAATTTATTTGTGGTTTTTTACAATATGTAGTTAAATCACCTTTATGTCACTGTTATTTCTATATTACCTTAAGTAAAATTTGGTTTTTCAAATAAATGTATACACATAATTTTGTAATAAAAAACAATCTGTTTTTTTAATTAACTATTTGTACATGGGGACTGTAGTTACATAACAGGACGGTAATGACAAGAAATTGAAAATTACTTGAGGCATCATATATAAAAAGCTTGTGCAATATTTGAATCAAATTCACATTATAAATAAATCATTATAAAAATCTTATAGAAAAATATAATACAATTTTAGTCATAAAACTTATACTGAAATTTGTGAACATATTTTAGCTTTTCACAGTTTAGAATAGATTTTGTTCATTCCTTGAGCGTCATCAATGATGTAATAATATGAAGATATTGGTCTAGGTGGTACATCTATATGGTGCATTTTTTCATTCTCTGGAACTGTTCTTGCTTTTCTTGCCGTAAGAACTTCTTCCAATCCATAAATGAAAGACATAAAGCACTATCTTCATCTATACTATCCACAACATCTAAAGGCAAATATATAAGAAAATATTTTCCTCTGCAAAATGTCAGACAATTCGGTTTTTTCTCCATTCTTTAGAACAAACACTAATTTAATAATTAATTCAAATTATTTAACATACCTGGATACCAATTACCATCATAAATTACTGCAACCCATTTACAAACATCAATTTTCCTTGATGCTATTTCTATTTCAGTTGGTTTGGATACCTCCTGTCTAGGATTTAGATCCAAATTTCCTGACTCTTAAGATTTGCTTTTCAGTATCACAATAAATATCAACAATTGTTGACCTAGAACCAAAATGCTCACATATAAGGTTAGTTCTCCATGAAATACATGCCAGTTCTCGTAATCTTATCAGTATTTTGACTTCCTTAGAACAACGCAGCTGATGAAGCTTTATAATGTTAGGAACCGGTCTTCATTTCTTTAGTAACAATGTCTTGATGTTCTTGTTATCAGTATCTGTGACATTAAACAGTCATACCTTATAATCTTTCTGCTGTTGAAGAGAATCGATGAATGCTTGTGCATTAGATGTTATTACCATAGGCTATTTCTTGCTCAGCCATTCTCTTTGTCACTCACCGTATTGCATCAGCTGAACTTTTGCCATGTTCTGCCTTTGGAAAATTCTAACTAGCCACTTCCAATCCCAATGAATTACAAAAGTATTGAAATAAAAAGAAATTAGTTAGTTCTGTTGTGATTTATTATGTTTTTTGTCTATCGCTTTGGAAATGTAGACTATTTACATTTAGAAACTCTTGTTTAATTATGTACAAAATTGTCTGAAAGTGTGACCGAATTGCACATGCATCATGCTGTAAATTCTCAGACACACTATAAAATGATATACAATTCTGTTTAGTCTTCACCGTGTTCACTTATATCCCTCTAATGATAAAAGACACCTGCATGTAGACTGAGTTGCTTCTTTGCTTCTCCAAAGTGAGCACTCTGCATTTCTGTTTCATATTTACAGGCATAATTTTCCGAGAAATCTACTAGTATTAAAACTTCATTTGCATTAATCAATTTCTTCAGCTGACTGCATTTTTCAAACTTGTGGGTAGCATTATAAGCATGTTTAAAAAAGTTTGGTATTGTTTCATTTGCTTTGTAAACAAGTTCTTCTACAGTACACATTTATCTTTATATATGAATTTTACTTCAAGTTTCTTTTTCTTTTTGTCAATTTTATCTTTTCGTTTACTAGTCCATTAGTAATGAAAAGTTTGTTCATTCATATCATATCCTTGCACAATCGATAGGTATCTGTTTAGTTTTACATTGTCTATAATATCCATACATGCATTCCTTATTTTTGGTACTGCAACATAACAAATTACACATCTTTGTTTTAGAACTTTTATCAGGTTAAGTTTTGTAGTTATGTATTTGAAATTCTTATGTTTAATGCATGAACATTTTATCCAGGTACTTTTGGTTTTACTATCCAGAATGGTTTAAGGCGTGTGAATGTAACTTAAGACAGTTGCAAATTGAGATGACTTTAAAAATGTTTTGTGTAACTTCTGAAGCAAATGCATAAGAGACCTCTTTTGTTTTTCTCATTTTATTATTTTATTTCGGGTTATAAAATCTGTAACCTGGTGGCATGCAGGTGTTTTTATCTTTGCGAAAAATTCTTTAACAGTTTTAACTTCTTGAAGTGCATTGCATTTTTTCTTTTGAAATACTGTAAACTAGTACTCTCTAAATTTTTCCTGTTTTGATAAGAACTTAAAAATTTCATAGGTTGTTTACAAACTCTGTACTTTTTTAATATTGCTTTAAATATACACTTGGAAAATATTTGATTTTCTTTAGGATTTCTTAAAGCTTTTGATTTGCTAATTTACTGTGCCTCTAAGAGCTGCTCTAAACAGGAGTCATTTTTTATTGCTTTTCTTCCTTAGTTCATTACTACAGATACTTTTTTTTTGTGGTGATAGTGAGGAGTATTTGCTTTCTGATGGTTGTAGGTAACTTTTTTTCTTTCTGCTTTTGTCTTCTGTGTATATAACTCTGCTTTAATTTTCAGAAGTTCCCTGCATGCTTTAGTTTCCTCGTCCCTCTAGTACCTCTAGTTTATACCATTCCAAACACAGGGGAATTGCGTAGCATAGAGTCCTATAGAGAGAGAGAGAGTAAGTGATAGATAACCCCCCCCCCCCCCCATTACATGCAATTTTCACTGTTATGAATTTTTTAATTTTTTTTACATTAATAAAATTAATTTTTCACTGTTATTTATATAAATATTTTTTTAGATTAATATTTTTGTTATTTTTTTAGATTTGTAAATCCAATTTACCCCTGCTTTAAAATTCCTGGACAATGCCAGGTACATTTTTGAATTAATAAGGCTTCTAGAAATCATAATTAGCTAGATCTAATACATTTAAATAGTTAAGTTACATACTTAATAAGCTCCTAAATAGTTATATCTCATTACTGTCCACTTTTAAGTAATTACCATCCCCTTTCAAGCTTACTTCATACAGGGACGGTAGTTACAAGGCCTTTAATTACAATTCTTTAGTTTAAGTTTAATAGAATAAAAACTATTCCATTCCTCAGTCTTAATTATACATATTTTATAAATTTGTCATTTGTACTTATTTAAATAAAAAATCTGATGTGGGCGGACAGCACATGACTTTCCTTATATAATGCAATGAATTTACTACTTTTACAGTAAAAAAAATCTGATGTGGACCGCTCATGACTTTCCTTAGGAATGCAATGAATTTACTACTTTTACAGTAAAAAAAAATAGGATATTCTTACACTATATACTTATATTTTTTCAAGATATTGAATTTTCGTCAGTTTGTTGTTATTTTCATTGATTTAGCTTCATTTTTATCCATTGGACAAGATTTTCGTTAATTTGGCAGCATTTAAAAAAGTCGCCAAAATCTCGCCAAGCATTATGGACGGCGAAATAAGTTATTCTTATTGCAAATAAATGACTATTGGCGTTCAAATAAAAAAGTATTACTCAAAGTATATTTTCTCATAAATGGAATGAGCTAGATCCACGAGAATGATGTCACCAAATTTATCACATGATATTACATATGAAAAGTGAGCATATTTTTCAACAGTTAATTTTTTTTTTTTAATTTATGGGATGTTTTGATAAATTTATTTGAAAAATGTGCAATATCTCGAAAACGGTTTATGCTAGCATTCCAGAGTTTATGTCAGTCTTTTTCTAAGGAAAAATTACATAAGAAATGCATATTTACGTAACTTTATTAAAAGTTTTGATTTTTTGATGATTTTTCAAAATTTCACCCGAAAATTTAGTGGAGTTTTGAACATTCAATTGTGTTTAAAAACAATAGGCTTCCAGTATTCACAGATTGTAATTTTTGTACCAAATTTCATTCGAATCGCTCCATTCGTATGTGAGATATTGTCTCCACAGACTCACTGACGCACACACACACATACTTTTACACACACACACACATACTTTCACACACACGCATACATCACCTCAAAAGTGTTCGATTCATAATCAGGGATGCTTGAAACGTGCTCTTCCATCGAGAACTCGAATTCGAATTTTCGACCCCGTCACAATACTTTCCTTATACATTATACTATGTATATAAGGAAAGTAATATATATTACTTTCCATATGTAATATCATGCGATAAATTTGGTGACATCATTCTCGTGGATCTAGATCATTCCATTCATGAGAAAAGATACTTTGAGTAATACTTTTGTGTTTGAATGCCAATAATCATTTATCTGCTATAAGAATAACTTATTTCACCGTCCATAACACTTGGCGAGATTTTGGCGATAAATTTGGCAGAATGTCGCTAACTTTGCGACTTTTTTAAATGTTGCCAAATGGATGAAAATGACGCTAAATCAATGAAAATGACGACTAATCAACAAAAATTCAATATCTTGGAAAGAATATAATTATTTAATTGGTTTGCGCGCTGGATTTGCACGCTTCCACAACTGCCGCCGTGTTCATGCGGAGTACGATCACATTAAACATGTTGGTCCGTAAGTCCTTCCAAGAGGTTGGTGGTAGGGGAAGGAGGGTACGGTCCCTGTGGATGCCTCCCCCACTGGGTTCCGGTCCAAATTGGGTGGCACTTCCCGGCCGTCCAAACAGTTACCTTACACCTTTCTGGTAGATCGGACGGTCTGGGTTTCAACAACATTCTAATATTTCTTCTTTATTTAACCGTATCCGGTCTGATAAACTGGGTGATAAGGATGACTTTAAAAGCTTTGCTGGGGTGTACGTTGTTCCCCTGTTGTCCACCGATGGTAATTTTAAATTTTATATTGGAAGTACTAAACGCACTGTTGGCATCTGTTTAGCAAAACATGCTCGGGATGTCAGGGATAGTAAACTTTCTACTTCTCTTGCTCAATTTGTTGTTAAAGATAATTTTCAGCCTCTTTTTGAAAAGACTTTCCTTTTGATGCGTTGTGATAACCCTCGTGATATTCTCCTTTTTGAATACCTTTTTATTTATATTTACCGTGAGTCCGTTTGTAATTTTGACCCTGTTATGAATTTGAGTTACGCTTGGCGACTCATTCTCGACTCCATGCAATTCATGTCTCTGCAAAGTTATCTTTGACATCTTCATCATTGGGATTATGCTTGATTGCCACCCCCACCCCCCTTTTTTTCGATTTCTGTAATTAAATTGTAATTTAATATTCTGTTGTTTTGTTGTTGAAATTTTTGAAACTGTAAAAAAATAGTTTACGGTTTATCCTTGTCTAAACGTAGATTCTTTTGTAAATTGTATTTATGCAAATTTTGTTACTATATCTGGTCTATATATGAACGATTCAATTTTATTTCCGTGTAGCCACTGATGAAGAGCGTACTTATGCTCGAAAGCGCTCTGGCCTTTTTTAAACTTTTGTACGTCTTATAGGAAGTAAAATAAAGACCTTCTGTTTTGGATGTGTGCTTAATTTTTGCTATTATAACATCAGACATGATGCCAAATTATTTATCAATGAAATAAAATCAAAACAGATTAACTATACAACCTCATTAACTTCAGAAACTATGACTTAAGAACACTTTTCAAGTGAACCGTTTCAAATCAAAACTAAATGTGTTGCAGAAAGTGAAACGGGTTGCCAGAATGGAATGTTCTCCAAATCAAAGTAGGGACAGCCAGAATCTCGCCTAAAAATCACCAAGAATGCAAAAGGAATGATACAACATTTATACTCATATTGCAAATCAAATTTGCCAAAAGAACTATAAAAAAATTGCATTGATTCGTAGTAATTGCGATTAGGGCTATGCTAATTAATCGATTAAGTCTTAATCATGATTCAAATTGTTGGTCAGATGAATTGATTAGTTTGATTAAAACTGTTATTTGACCTTTGCGAGTCCGATTACATCTATTAAAATAATATTCTCAAAATATTTAAGAAAAAATACTTGCACAGAAGTAAAAGTAAAAAAAAAAAAATTATAATAATGCAAAGAAGAGACAGAAAGCTGTGAAAGGAGACATTAAAGCAAGAAACAATACGTTTGACAAGGGCAGTATATTCAAAGAAAAGGGGACTTAGATTGGTAAGTGATAGGGGGAATGAATTCTTTGAAGATAACATATGAATAGGTGGGGAGGTTCATTATATATATCCTCTTTGTTACTGGTCAGCAAGGTAATTTAAAGTTCAGGCATTCACCTGTATGTTGACTGCTACTTCAGCATCAATAGAACTAGTATTTCAAAGCGCTAGATTTATGGTTCAGGTCAAGTTTAGAACCAGAAAATATAAACTTATTTGTTTGTTTACAAGATTGGTTAAAGGAAAATATAATTTCCTAAATTAATTCAACATAATAAAAATCATATATATGTTTGAATTTTATCTTTCAATCATTTTTAGTTTATTGAATTTTGATTCTTTAAACTGTATGCCTGATATGTATATAATATAAAATTGATTATTTCTTAAACTATCAATGTGTTTTCTTTTATATAAGGCTTTTGTATTTATTTATAAAAATATGATATTTTTTACTTTTATGTTTACATTTTGGTAATTATTACAGAAATATATAGTACGTGTTTCATAAGAAAGTTTTTGTAAATATTTAAAAATGGCCAATTAATTCAGTTAATCGATGAAAATTATTTGATTGATGAGTTAAAATTTTTAATAGATTCCCAAATTGTGATACATTTTCCATAGCGATGACCGTCTTCCATCGCAAGTTTGTTTTGAAAATTCTTTAGGTTTTGATAGTATTTCCTCAGTAAATATATTTTTAAATAGGGGTATTTGATAGGATTTCCTTGGTAAATATATTTTTAAATAAAATTCTATACTTGAATGGAAATGGCTATTTTCGACAGAAAACACTCTCCCATTATTTACCAAAAAAATATCCTTTTATTATATTCATGGGTTTTCCATGTGTTTCATTTATTAGTTGGTAATTTGTTAAAGGCCATTTAGCAATATTGCAGAAATTTGTATTTAGATGTACGATCATTGGTATTTGTTTAATTTTTAAACTGGTAGCAAGTACCTATTCTTCGCACAGGTTAATTAAAATTATATAATTATAAATCTTAGACATTTGTGAGTCAGAATTGTATTGCATTAACAATATTTTTCAGAAATTACAATTTCATATAAACAATTTTGGTATCTGCTATAAAATTGGATCTAAGTTAAAAATTAAATATGCTTTAATTGTTTGGTTAACTCATCAGTGTTTTAGTGGAAGTGAATTGATTTATTAATGCAATATTAAATTTTGTGTGGGAGGTGGACAAGAATTGTGACAGATGTATATCGATTTCTTAAATATGGATGTACTCCAATTTTATTTCATTTTATGCAATTATTCTACTATTTTTAAGGGTTATGGTCTGTGGCAATCCTGAAACTACTATTTTAATATACCTGCCATGTATAATTTAAATAGGTAGGGATAGATGTATATAAAAATTGTAGAAAGTGTATTGATTATCTTATATTTTCTGTTTTGCAGGTAAATTAATTGTATTAGAGATGTCATTTTGTTGTGGCATTCATGTAGTTAGGAGAGGTGCAGTATCACAGCTAACAAGAAAATGTAAGATTTTTTTTTAAACATTTATTAATTTTTATATGTATTATAACTAGTAGGCTTGAAATGTAACCTTAAAATGTTATTGATCTATTTTGTTAAATAAATAAATTTACCGACTTATATTGGCTTATATTAAAAAATGTTATAAAAGAGCATCAATATAGTAGTATGTAAGATACAATTATAAATTGTATAGGGTTGCCAATAATTTGAAAAATAGTTCAAAAAGTCAAAGAAATGTCTATAAAATCATTTTAATGTCCAAAATTTGGAAGTGGGAAAATTAAAAAATACTAATTAGCATTTTTGAACTCTTTTTATAATGATTCTTGAATATAATACATGTTTTACTTTTCTTCAGAGTTCAAACCAATATGTTGTACATACTACTTATCTGCATGCACTTGTATATTCAATTTAACTAAATTCTGCTTGATTTCTTTGATATCTCAACTCTTTTTTTCAACCTGGAAAATATAAAAAATGCTTATCTGTAAAACCTGAAAAAGTTAGAATTTTATTATACTGCTTGTGTGACAATTGTTTTAGTTATAATAGGGGTGAAAGAAAGTATTATTGACCTATTTTGTTAAATAAATAAATTTGTCAAAATCACATTTGATTAAGTAATCATCTTATATTTTGAAAGTAAGTGTTTGATAATATGTTTACATAAAATGGGTGCTTTCTTGGAGATAAAAAATAAAAATCCAAATTAGAATATAATGCATGTATTTTTGATCAGGGACCATTGTTTGATTTTTAAAGAATTATTTTGTAATATTTTTATCACAAAATTCATCCACATTTCAGCTATTTATTTTATTTAGTTACCACTCCAAAAAAAGCAACATGTTAGTGGTCTTAAACGATTTAAAAAAATTAATGAAGGATTGCTGAGATATACATATAGGGTAAATGCTCCAGTTTTGGCCATTGTACTAGTTTTAGCCACATTGTAACAATTTTACAAGTAATTAACAATTGAATGTGTTATTTAACCAATAAATTTCATTCTTCCATTTAGCAAACATTGTTTTGATTATATGTACTATCATTGGTTAATTACCATGGGACTCACCGGAAAAATAAATCTGTGAATGTATTCTTTTTTCTCATAGATTTTAAGATTTTTAACTAAGCAACAAGGCTTTAAAATTTTTATTCTTCTATTGTTTTGAATAATCAATTTCATAATTTTAGCAATTAAAAGGTAGGATGTGTTCCTTAATTACTTCTATAAGTAAAGAAATATTTTTAGGCTTTATTCTAAAGGTAGCCAAAACTGGTGCAAAGTGGAAAATTTTGTTTATTTTAAAATTTTCAAGGAAAATAGATATTTTGTAAAATATTGCTGTTATTACCTGAAAGTAAATTATATTTATTGTTAATCAATTCATAGCATTATTGAGTTAATTAGGATAAATTTTTAAATTTTTACCTTTTCTCAATGTGGCCATAACTAGAGCACTTACCCTATATAGAACATATCATTTGAATGTTTAATATTTGCCTTTCACTTTGATTCTGCTATTTTAAATTTTGAAACCTCATGTATTTTAGAAAAATTAGAACTAGACTTATATTGGCTCATATTAAAAAATGTTGACTTATATTGGCTCATATTAAAAAATGTTATAAAAGAGCATCAATATGTAAGATACAATTATAAATTTTATAGGGTTGCCAATAATTTTGAAAATTAGTTTAAAAAAGTCAAAAATATCTGTAAAATCATTTTGTCCAAAATTTGGAAAGTGGGAAAATAAAAAAAAATACTAATTAGCATTTTTGAACTCTTTTTATAATGATTCTTGTATATAATACATGTTTTACTTTTCAGAGTTCAAACCAATATGCTGTATATACTACTTATCTGCAAGCACTTGTATATTCAATTTAACTAAATTCTGTTTGATTTCTTTGATACCTTAGTTAGTTTTTTCAATCTGGAAAATATAAAAAATGCTTATTTGTAAAACCTGAAAAAGTTAGAATTTTATTATGCTGTTAGTGTAACAATTGTTTTAGTTATAATAGGGATGAAAGAAACTTTTTTAGTTAAAATAATAACTGTTAAACTTTATTGACCTCTCAGAAAAAATACACTAATTAATTCGCATATGGTACAAAATTTAGGCTAAAACTCCAAATGTAGAGAAATTTCATACAAGAAATATTTAAAATTTTTTACACGTGTTTCAACTTTTGTGATTGAATCTTTTAATACTGATGACCAAGAAAACTAAGATGTTAAGGTAAGGAACTGCAAGAAAGGAAATAAGTATTTTAATTCAACAATATCATATTCCCTACAATTCTCATGCTTAAGTCTGAGGTTAATTCATCCTTGAAAATATAATAGAGACTAGCAGATTCCTTTTATTTGGGGCCGAAACTAAAGTTTACACATAGCTTTGTAGATAATTATACAGATTTTTATCTAATTAAAAGTAATATAAACATAATATTTTGAGTTGACAGAAAATCAATTTAAAATGCTTTTCTCAAAAAATAATTCATTAAAGTGCAACAAGGTACAAGCGGAGCTTAACCATTGGCTCAAATGCATTTCTGTTGTAGTTACTGTTTCTTAGCGACCAATTGGTACTACATTTGAAACATTTTTAAAAATCACCAGGTTATAGGTCATGATGAAGTTCAAATTTTAAAATTTGAGCTTTGGCCTGAGATGATTAAGGTCAAAGGTCAACTATGTAATATCACTTTAAGTCTATGGAGAAAATAAGTTTTAAAACCTTCACATACTGTACGTTGCAAAATAAGCCACTGTTGCCATTTAATGTTTTAATACATGAAATATAATTGGAATGGATGCACGTCAATTTTAATAAACTATTAAATTAAAGGCAATCAATCATAGGTTTGAAAAATTATTTAATAAAACCACCTTTCTTGATGTACATAAGTTTTCAAAGCCAAAGCGCTTTCGGGCAGCACCATACCCTTCATCAGTGGCGAAATGAAAAATACAGTGCCAACAAATGTTTACATATAGGCCAAATTGGCAGACAAAATTTACATGTTATTTATTTACATTTTTACAATAATTGCATTATATTATTTTATAAATAAGGTATTTAAGATTTAAATAATTATTAAATACAAATACAATAAGGAAGAAGATTCATGACCAAAAAGTATGCCGTTGAAGCACAAATTACATCAAAAGGTAAAGTCACAGAAAACTATGTAAAGGTTTGACATGCATGGAGTTGAGAACGAGTCGCCAAGCATAACTTAGAGTCTGAACAGGATCAAAATTACAAATAGAATCACGGTACAGATAAATAAACAGGGATTCATAAAGTAAAATATTACGTGGGTTATAGCAACTGATTAAAAGGAAAGTTTTTTCAAACAAGGGATGAAAATTATCATTAATAACATATTGGGCAAGAACCATAGAACTTACTATTTTCTTACTATTTTCAACATCACTACTAGTTTACTATTTTCAACATCACATTAAAATTATCATTAATAACATACTGGGCAGGAGCCGTAGATAGTTCACTATTTTTAACATCAGTTAAAAATAGTAAACTATCTATGACTCCTGCCCAGTATGTTATTAACTATAATTTTCATCTCTTGTATGAGAAAACTTTCCTTTTAATCAGTTGCAATAACCCTCGTAATATTTTACCTTATAAATCCCTGTTTATTTATCTGTACCATGATTCTATTTGTAATTTTGATCCTGTTCAAACTCTAAGTTATGCTTGGCTACTCGTTCTCAACTCCATGCATGTCAAACCTTTACATAGTTTTCTGTGACTTTACCTTTTGATGTAATTTGTGCTTTTCATACTTTTTGGTCATGAGCTTTCTTGCGTATTGTATTTTTATTTAATAATTATTTAAATCTTAAATACTTTGTTTATAAAATAATATAATGCAATTATTATAAAAATGTAAATGAATAATATGTAAATTTTGCCTGTCGATTTGGCCTATATGTAAACATTTGTTGGCACTGTATTTTTCATTTCGCCACTGATGATGGGCATGTTGATGCCCAAAAGCACTTTGGCTTTGTAAACTTATGTGCGTCAAGAAAGGGGTTTTTATTAAATGACTTTTTAAACCTGTGATTGGTTGTCTTTAATTTAATAGTTTACATGAAATATAGTTTGTAATTATTTTAAATGAATATTTAAAAGGAATCTGTTGGTTTAAAAACTTGAAAAAAACAAAAACATATCACACATGTGGTAAAGTTTATTTAATCGGAACATTGAGGAACAAACTCTTTGGTTACTATATGCAGTCATGCTTATTATTGAAAAACAACCAATTATTAAAACAGACAAGCTTAATATAGCTATATTTTAGGATTTATGATGAAATAATTAAATTTCATTATTTTTTAAATGTTATTTTATTCTTATGATAATGTTCATTGATTGTGATTGTACATTTGTTAAAATCAATTTTTATTTTTGCTTTCTCTCAATGCATATGTATAATCCTCTGTAAGCCCTTCTCTATGGTTGTATGCATGTCTGTCTAAAACATTTGGCTTAATTTGACAGAGAATTTGATGACTTTTTCGAAAATGTCACCAAATTTATAAAAATTCAGTATTTTGGAAAATTAATTGATTTGAAACATTGCAATAATTGGCTTAGAATTTTTCTCTGAACTCTTTTGTCAAATATTAAAAATATTAAGCAGCCAATGAAATGTTATTAATTAATTTGTGTATGCTTAAAAGCTGTACTTCTGTTTAAGAGTTAGTTGTCTCAGCCTATTATTATTCAATGTTAATATCATGCATTCATGTAAACTAAATATAATGTTTTTATTTTGAACATATTTATTTTTTTAATATGTACACTTTGTTATAATGATTTGCTTTATTACAGCTTTTGTAAAACTCTTGAACAGTTTACAATGTAGAGCTGAAGTTCATCAATATAAAGCATTGCGCTGTATATCATTTTCTCGTCCTTTCTGCCATACAAGTAATTCTGGTGATGGTGGAGATTCTGGTATTAGGAGCCGAAATACTGATGGGAAAAAGTCTACAAAAAGCAGTGATGGAAATGGACGAGATGGTCATTTGCGTTGTCCTAAATGTGGCACTGCATGTAGTCATGTAGAAACATTCGTGAGTAAGTTTAATTTTTCATAATTTTTTCTTTAGAAAATCATAAACAATGCATGATTGGTGTACTACAGTAATTGATAATTACCTTGTAATTCCTATAATACTCCCCTACTCAATTATAATCCTCTCTGAAGAATTAAAAATTTGTTTGTAATCCTCCTTAATACTTATCTTAATCTTCATATTGTTAAAATTTCTCAAGGTTCAATGATAAAAATACCTCTTATCAAGGTTTATTTTTATCATTGAACTTGAGGTTACTACTTCTAGTTCATCAAACATTCCATTCTTGAAGAATGAAAGAATATGTAAAAGTTATGCTCTTCATTGCAATCTCGGATGTTTTTACTATTTCGGGAACAAAAATTTTTTAATCCCAATATCACACGAAATTGAGAATTTAATTTTACTTTTAATGGAAACCCTATTTTATATTCTATATTCTTACGTTTCAATTTTCACATAAAGGACTAAGTTTTACACCATTTCACATAAAAACTAATATCAATAAACCCAATATCAGCTCTAAGATTCAGAATATATCAACTTCGTACAGAAAGAATTTAAATTGTGCATGGAAGTACAAATGATGTGTTAAATTCCCCCATATTATTCTCTGTTCGCAAATTTTATAATTTGGTAAAATGGTCATGATGGAAAGAGGATGATATTGATGACTAGAGTGAGTATTTCGAGGTGAGAAGCCAGCGAATTATCATTGTAAAATCATCATTGCCATAGCTAGGGAGATTTTAGGTGTGTACACACACACTCTTTGAAAAGTTTTCGATTCTTGATTAAATAGTTAATTTTATGTATGATACATACGACAGGAAAAATAAAAATTATATTTTAATTTCTACTAACAATAGTAAAATAAAGCACACCAATCATAACTTCAACATTAATATTGAAATTTGTTACAAACAAGGATCACATTTGAGCAAATGTGCCAAACAAATCAAATATTTCTTTATAGCACTTTCCAATATACATAGTTATAAAGTGTTTATGACTTTAGTCATTCTGTTTGTTTGTCTGTCCATTTGCGCGATAACTGCCATAAAAATGACTTTATCAAAATGAAATTTTAGTATGTTATTGAAACAGTCTGTCGAACATATGGGAATGAAAATGAATAATATCACCCAATTAGTTTCAGATTTAACCCTGGTTGAAAAAATAAAATACATTGAACCCTATGGGACTTAATTTTTTAAACATTTTTAAGAAAAGTTAAAATTCACAAATTGTTTAAAAAAATTTCAACAAAATATGTTTGGTAGTTTTTTAAATAAGAATTGAAATAAGAATTACACCCATGATATATGAAGAGATTACGTGACTAATTGCAAAGTAAAATATGACATCCATTTTTACTTTCCCTGCAATACATGGTAATGTATAGGGAAAGTATTGGAATCATGCCGAAAATCACAACTCGAGTTTTCGACGGATCTACACGTTTCGAGACCTCTAGAATACGAAAAAACCATTTTTAGCATGACGTCTGTGCGTGTGTCTGTCTGTCTGTCTGTCTGTCTGTCTGTCTGTGTGTCTGTCTGTCTGTCTGTGCAGATTTTGTATCCACTGTAACTAAAAAACTTATGGACCGAATTTCACAAAATTTGGTAGGTAAGTCACTTGTGGCCGGGGCTAGTGCTGATTACTTTTGGGTACGATTCGGAATAAAAGAACCCGCCTTTTTTTGCGAAATGGCCCGCAAAAGCTTGTATCCACTCTAACTGAAAAACTAATGAACCGAATTTCACAAAATTCGGTAGATGAGTCACGTATAGGTCACTCTGGTGCTGATTAGATTTTGGTACGATTCGGAAAAAAATAACCTGCCTTTTTTTGCAAAACGGCCCGCAAAAATCTTCAAAATCTAAACTAAAGAACTTGGTATACTTAGATGTATCCATTAAATGCCCGTTTAATACGTAATGTTTAACGACGAAAAGAATAAGACCAACCCCATTACACTAGGACTAGCCGTTCTCGAGATATTTTAGTTTATCGTACTTTCCCTACGCCACCTTTGAAAATAAGCCCGGTTACCGAATGAGAACGAAAATTGAATTAAAAGTGAATTACATTTAATTGAAATAAATAGAACGTGGATATAAGTTTGCAGGGAAAGTCATGTGCTGCCCACATCAGATTTTTACTTTCCCTGCAATACATGGTAATGTATAGGGAAAGTATTGGAATCATGCCGAAAATCGCAACTCGAGTTTTCGACGGATCTACACGTTTCGAGACCTCTAGAATACGAAAAAACTATTTTTAACGTCACGTCTGTGTGTGTGTCTGTGAGTCTGTCTGTGAGTCTGTCTGTGTGTCTGTCTGTGTGTCTGTCTGTGCAGATTTTGTATCCACTCTAACTAAAAAACTAATTGGCCGAATTTCATAAAATTTGGTTGGTAAGTCACTTGTGGGCGAATCTGGTGCTGATTAGTTTTGGGTAAGATTCGGGATAAAAGAACCCGCCTTTTTATGCGAAATGGCCCACAAAAGCTTGTATCCACTCTAGCTGAAAATCTAATGGACCGAATTTCACAAAATTTGGTAAATAAGTCACTTGTGAGTTACCCTGGTGCTGATTAGATTTTGGTATGATTCGGAAAAAAATAACCTGCCTCTTTTTGCAAAATGGCCCGCAAAAACGACAAAATCTAAAATAAAAAAATTCGTATGCTGAAATATATCCATTAAATGCTGGTTTTATACTTAATTTTTAACGAAGAGAATAAGACCAACCCCATTACACTAGGACTAGCCGTTCTCGAGATATTTTCGTTTTTTGTCTACGTCACCTTTGAAAATGAGTCCAGTTACCAAATGATAATGAAAATTGAATTATAAGTGAATTAAATTTAATTAAAATAAAGAGAATGTGTATATAAGTCTGCAGGGAAAGTCATGTGCTGCCCACATCAGATTTTTACTTTCCCTGCAATACATGGTAATGTATAGGGAAAGTATTGGAATCATGCCGAAAATCACAACTCGAGTTTTCGACGGATCTACACGTTTCGAGACCTGTAGAATACGAAAAAACCATTTTTAGCGTGACGTCTGTGTGTGTGTCTGTGTGTCTGTCTGTCTGTCTGTCTGTCTGTGCAGATTTTGTATCCACTCTAACTAAAAAACTAATGGACCGAATTTCACAAAATTTTGTAGGTAAGTCACTTGTGGACGGGGCTGTTGCTGATTAGTTTTGGGTACGATTTGGAATAAAAGAACCCGCCTTTTTTTGCGAAATGGCCCGCAAAAGCTTGTATCCACTCTAGCTGAAAAACTAATGGACCGAATTTCACAAAATTCAGTAGATGAGTCACGTATAGGTCACCCTGGTGCTGATTAGATTTTGGTACGATTAAAAAGAAAGTAACCTGCCTTTTTTTGTAGAATGGCCCGCAAAAATTGCCAAAATCAAAACTAAAAAACTATGTATGCTCAAATATATCCATTAAATGCTTGTTTAATGCGTAATTTTTAACGAAGAAAAGAATAAGACCAACACCATTACACTAGGACTAGCCGTTCTCGAGATATATTATTTTTTTTCGTATTTTTCCACCCCACCTTTGAAAATAAGTCCAGTTATCAAATGAGAACGAAAATTGAATTGAAAGTGAATTACATTTAATTGAAATAAATAGAACGTGGATATAAGTTTGCAGGGAAAGTTATGTGCTGCCCACATCAGATTTTTTACTTTCCCTGCAATACATAGTAATGTATAGGGAAAGTATTGGAATCATGCCGAAAATCGCAACTCGAGTTTTCGACGGATCTACACGTTTCGAGACCTCTAGAATACAAAAAAACCATTTTTAGCGTGACGTCTGTGTGTGTGTCTGTCTGTGTGTCTGTCTGTCTGTGTGTCTGTCTGTGCAGATTTTGTATCCACTCTAACTAAAAAACTAATGGACCGAATTTCACAAAATTTTGTAGGTAAGTCACTTGTGGTCGGGGCTGGTGCTGATTCGGGTACGATTCGGGTACGATTCGGAATAAAAGAACCCGCCTTTTTTGTGAAATGGCCCGCAAAAGTTTGTATCCACTGTAGCTGAAAAACTAATGGACCGAATTTCACTAAATTCGGTAGATGAGTCACGTACAGGTCACCCTGGTGCTGATTAGATTTTGGTATGATTCAGAAAAAAATAACCTGCCTTTTTTTGCAAAATGGCCCACAAAAATCGCCAAAATCTAAAATAAAAAACTATGTATGCTCAAATATATCCATAAAATGCTTGTTTAATACGTAATTTTTAACGAAGAAAAAAATAAGACCAACCCCATTACACTAGGACTAGCCGTTCTCGAGATATATTAGTTTTTTCGTATTTTCTCTACGCCACCTTTGAAAATAAGTCCAGTTATCAAATGAGAACGAAAATTGAATTAAAAGTGAATTAAATGTAATTAAAATAAAGAGAATGTGAATATAAGTGTGCAGGGGAAGTCATGTGCTGCCCACATCAGATTTTTTTCTATTGTGTAAAGAACGTGAAATTTAAAGATAGTTACAATTTAAATTTCGTGTTGCATCCATCATAAAACCACTTTATTTTTGCGTATTGTCTGTGTATCTAAATTCTGTGCCAACGCAATTACAATATTTTTATTTTAAATTATCGCTAAACTTAAGCCTAATTAAGTGTGCAAAATGTAAACAAATCAAGCGATTGTAAGGTGAGTTTTATAAGAATTGCTGAATTTTTTTCATGCAAAATTAATTAGCTCTGGGATCTGGAATATAAGTGATTTGAATGAAATATTCATTGATATTAGAGAAGTAGAATATTCATATTTTGATGACGTCATTTGGATAAAATTCATTTCGATGTTCGATGAATTTTAAGTTTTCAAGTAAAATTATCAGTGCTGAATGTATCACATTTTAGAGATGTTTAAATAAAATTGCATTTCAATTGGAAAGTGTTTTATAATCAATGCTTTATGCATGATTGATCTTCCTTGTTTTGCAAATCAATTGTTTATCTTCAGAATTCTTTACTACTAATTTTAAAAGTGTCATAAAATAAAACTTTTCCTTTTAATTATCTATTACGCAAAATATAGTCTTAGACCTTTTTTTAAAATCTTGTAATAGAACATGGTTACAAAATATGGAGCAATTTCAGAGAAATTAATTCACAATAATCTGAACAAATGTGATTTTCTGAAGTAATCATTGCTACAATCAGTTTACTAGACTTAGGGTTGGCAAAAAACCACTTTTTTTTATTTTGACCAGGCCAGTGGTCAAAACTGGTGTAAACCGGTCAAAATTGGTTTAAACCGGTCAAAACTGGTCAAAATGAAACTGGCTTTTTATAATATTATTATATATACATATACATTTGGAATGTAAATAAACAATAAACAGGTGTTACCACTTCAATTAAAGTATATGTTGTTCATGATGATGAATTTTTTTCTTTATATTATGGCACTAATATGTTTGATATACATTATTATTATTATATATATACTACAATATGATTCTTTCTTCAAATTTCTTCAAACATATCAATGCCATAATATCAAGAAAAAAATTCATCATCATCAACAACATATACTTTAATTGAAGTAGCAACACCTGTTTATTGTTTATTTACATTCCAAATGTATGGAAAAATGTGTCTGGTATAATAGTGTTTAGTGTTAGTTGTGTGTGTTAGTAATAGTTTTTAGAACATACTTCTCAAGATAAATTGAATTATATTTAATTATGAGTAAAAGTAAGCTTAATTGTGGAGGAAGGAAGAAAGATCCTATTTGGCAGTTCTTTGAAATTAGATATGAATATAGCAAAAAAATTTTTTGCATGCAACATTCCTTTCAGTTGTTCAGAAAATTATTACTTTAAAAAGATGATAAGTAATTTAAGGCCAGGTTACATGCCACCGACTAGGAAAAAGTTAGCAGAAGAATTGTTGATTGAAATGAACAACGAAGTAGAAAAAATAGCCAAAAAGGATTTGGATGGCCAAGATGTTACACTAATTCAAGTTGGTTGATCCAATGTACATAACGAGCCAATTATTGTGCATTCTATATCAACAGGTGCAAAATCTTTTTTTTTTTTGTCATCCGTCTCTCCAAGCAGCAATAAAAAAACATCAAACTATTGTTTATCTTTAGCAAAAGAAGCTATAAAAGAAGCTAAAGTGAAATACGATTGTAATATTAAAAGTTTCGTCAGTGATAGTGAACACAAAATGAAAAAGATGCGCAAAGATCTTCAAACCGATCAATTAATTGATGGTGACTTTTTCTTCAGTTATAGCTGTGCATGTCATTTTCTAAACCTTTTAGGAAATGATATACCTAACTCCATTAAAACAATTATGAGTCAAATAATTGAAGTTCAAAAAACACTTTCGAAATCATCATGCAGCAAAGAGCTATTTAAGCGAATATAATGGATCTGTTATTCCCCAATTACCATGTGAAGCAAGATGGAATAGTCAAATCACATGTCTTGATTCTTTTTTAAGAAATAGTGAGTTTTTGATGAAGATTGTTGATAAATATGATGATAAAATTCCAGCTAATATAATCAATATCATTAATAACATCCATCTTTATAAGGAAGCCAGGCATTTTTTCACCCAACTTAAGCCTTTAGCTGCAGCTCTGGATCGCCTTCAAGCTGAAAATGCCACAATAGCTGATGTTGTTCATGAATTTCTAAATGTACAAGAAAATCAAGACTTGAAACCTTATGAGACATTGTTGAATAAAAGGCTTAAAACAATGTTTAACCCCAGTTCATTTTGCAACATATACTTTTATTTGCATATATGTTGCATCCAAAATACAGAGAAGTTGAATTCCATCCAGGAAGAATATGTACGTCAACTGCTGTAGAAATAAATACAGATTTTCTACCTATATTAATCCAATACCAATCACAAACTGATCTTTTTCCAAAATCATATTTTTCGGTTTCTGCCGTAAATGTAAATTCCATATTATGGTGGTTATCACTAAAGAAACATATTGATCCTAAATTCTGTGAACTTGTAATTCACTTGCAATCATGCATTGCATCATCAGAAAGTGTAGAAAGATTATTTTCAACTTTTAGCTTTGTTCAAGACAAAAGTAGAAATCGTTTAGGAAATGAACGATCCAGCCAACTAGTTAATTGTTATAGAATGCTTAATTCTAAAACCTGTATCTCTGCAAATTAAGAAATAAATGGCTATTTGTATTTGAGCAAGTGTTTTTCTTTTTTTTCTTCACTTTTTTTGATTAAAAAAAATAACAAAAAGCCACTTTTAGGTGGTTTAAACCACTTGAGGCATTTTGGACAGACCGGTTTTAACCGGTTAAAACCACTGGTTAAAACCGCATTGGTTAAAACCATTCCAACCCTGACTAGACTATCAAGTTAGTCCATGATTTTATTTATTATCTGACAAATGGAATAAATACTAGGTCTGTCATTCATGACAGGAAATATTTTACGATAGTACTACAATTTTACAGTTGAGATTTCAGTATGATTTGTATATCAAATAATATTATAATGGGAAATCCGTTAATTAGTAATAGTAATCATAAACTTCGTTTTGGACAAACATTCTGTATTTTTTTTACTTAAATATATATATATATATATATATATATATATATATATATATATATATAAATTAGACTGTCAGGTAACTAAAGAAAATATTAAAATGCTAAATAGATATCAGAGATTTTATCAAAAATCTGAGGATTTTTATATGCAAGTTTAAACCCTGATTGAAATCTAATCTCCCTATAATCATCATTCTCCTTATAATCATCTAAACATCATTGAACGATAGTGAACCGTCTGAAGTAATATACAATAATTTAGGCAATAATGACATATATACTGAAAAATGTAACTGGTTGATTTGAAACAAATTGCATATAAAATTTATAAATAAAAAAACATTTTAAGTTAATAAATGCACATATTGTAAACTATATTATAACCCAAGGACTGCCATAGGATAGACACATAAAATTAGTTGATTTAGTTACTTCACAAGCTGAAAATAGTTACCAAAAAATAACTTTCTGCATATTAGTTGCACTTTAGTAGCAATATTTGGTATGTTTTTTGATATAGAATACATCAAACTACTTATATTTATATTGCTTAATAAAAAAATTAATTATATGAATAGTGGTATGATTTGTATATTAAATAACATAATGGAGAATCTGTTGATTAGTAACATTAAAAATAAACTTCTTTTCGAACAAACATCCTGTACATATTTTATTCCGATATTAAAAAGAAATACTAATCTAGCACTTTGACTAAATAAAATATGAAAATGCTAAAACAATTTCAGAGGTTTTAGCTAAAAAGCTAAAAACTTTTATTTGCCAGTAAACCCTGATTGAATTTCCCTATAACAAGTTTCCAGTAAAAGAACTTTCGGATATAATGGACATTTGTATGAAATATGGAACAACTTTCGGTACTTATTCATGTGTGCAATGAATCCTGGATAAACTAAAAAATCATTGAATGATAGTGCTTGGAGCATGTAAGCATTGGAATCCCTCCTGTCAGTGAATTTTGAAAACATATGCCAAATGTTTTAAGAATTGAGATTTTGTTTTGAAAAATGCTGCATGCTTGAAGCCTTACGATTTTTACTCTAGTGTATTATCTTCAAGTGATTCTAAACTTTATGATATATCTTTCCAGCCTCCAGTAGGTTCGTAAAATGTGAGAACTGTCATTATTTCTTTATTATTCTGTCTGATGTTGATTCCAAAAAAACTGCAAAAGAGAACCGCCACCACACTACAGGAGAAAGGACAAATTTGCAAAGACGTCCACCACCACCTCCTAAAAAGGTTTGCTGATTGTATTAAATTTAATAACATTTCATATTTTGTTCTTTTTGTTTGAATAATAAACTCTGGATTAAAATATTTGTTTTTGAGAATATTTCATTTAGTAAAAAAAAGAACAAATTGGAGAAATGCCATATTCCTTTTCTGTTTTGGTTTTATTTTTCAAATTAAGGAAATAAAAGGTTTAGAAAGCTTCATATCTGATAATCGTCAATTTTTGGGTTAAAAAAAAAAAACTTTTTCTTTTTTTATATAACTTTATATTTTCTAGAAACTTTTGCTTAGAATAAGTTTTAGAAATGCCTTTTAAGATTTCTAATGGATGACAAATCTGTTTAACAGGATTATTAGAATTTCAATGTATATTTCTTGTATTCAATGTATATGTCAGAAATGAAATGGCCTTGACAAGAATGACATATGGGTTGTTTTTGTTCAGCATGGAAAGTGGAGCTAATAGTGGGAAACAAAGTATGCACCATGTATAACATGTTTTCATGCACTAAAAGGAGACATAGTAATAATAATTAAAATGAATACATGTCAATTCTAACAAACTATTACATTAAAGACAACCAATCATAAGTTTAAAAAGTCATTTAATAAAACCACCTTTCTTGACGTACAAAAGATTACAAAGCCAAAGCACTTTTGGGCATCACCATGCCCTTCATCAGTAGCGAAATGAAAATTACAATGCCAAAAAATGTCTACATATTACAATATGTGGCCACCAAAATTTTGTGACATTTTATATCTCAGGAACCCTGAGATATAAAATGTCACAAAATTTGCACATAAATGACTTCTGATACTCTTCTTTTAGATGCAGTACTTGAGGAAAAAATTCATATCTCTGTGTCTAATCTACATATCACTACCTACCAATTTTTTACTATAAATTAAATAATTATCCGGCGTTGCCCGGGTTTTAAATAAGCATCCATTACACATAAATAGTTAAATAAGCACCCGCTGTTTAAGTAATACCTTTGAACACAATTTAAAATGGCTTTAATCCAAAAACTGCACAAATCAAGTCACACATGTTCTGCAAAAATAAAAAATATGAGAATCACAATTGACCATATATTCAAGACGCTTCTCATGAAACAGGTGATTCAGCAGACTTCTTTATGCACTCCCTCTCAGCACATCCCAAAATATCCCCTCCCCTGTGACAAAATGAGTGGTTCCTTATCCTGCACGTTTTGGCCTCATAATAAATACCTCAGATAAAAAATTTAAAATAGATCAATGGATGGGTTTATGAAAAAAGATTTTTGCAGTGGTCTGTGATATTTTAAGCAGTGACAGATCAATTTCTATATTGTAATATAAAAATCGAAGATGTTTAAAATGCATGAAAAGTATATATATTTTTTAAATCATCTAATAATCATATGGATTCCATTCACAGTTTGTTTGAAAAAGAATTTTTCGATCTTTCCAGTGGTGTCAAGATAGAAACTCTGTGATAATATTTTAGGTCACTAAGGAATCGATTTGTGCAAATATCGATCAAAATTATTGTGAATTGGGCTAAAATATAAACTAACTAAAAAACTAATTTGAAATTTAGAAAAATTAATGCGGAAGTGAACCCGTTCGGATCCTGAAGTACCCGTGTATCAAATTTCATGATCGTACGACGCTTAGATTTCACTCTACAAACTACACAGAAACACAGACAGACTTCTTCATTAAGTAAGAAGTGTATAGATTTCAGAAAAAATACTGTATAAGTATTGACTATTCTGAGAGACACTAAAATTTAATTAATTTTATTTTATTAAAAAGTCCAAAGGTGTCTTCATTAACTGAGCATTATGGCATGAGGTACAAGAGTTATTTTTAATGTGCTTAAAAATTTTAAAGGCTGTAAAGGAGAAATGTTTTCATTTTGATTGCTAATATTTTTATCAGCTGGAAAAGTAAGTCAATCAATAAAGAACTACAGGGTCATTCCATTGTATTACAATTAAATTTTGAAATGACACTGATCAACTCAGATTTTCATGAAACTCTTTTTACTTGTTACTGCTACTATCAAGTAACTACTCCATATGAAAATTTCCCTCTCTAAGCTATATAGTTTCGGAGATATAAAATATCAAAGTTTAAAAAATTGCTTATACATGACTTTTCCGAGACTGTTTTTAGGCAGTACTTGAGGAAAAGAGTTCTTATCTCTGTGCCTAATCTACATATCACTATTGAAATTTTATCACATATCAGTAAATGTGTGCACTGTGCAGATTTCTGAAAAAAATACTGTATAAATATTGCCTATCTCTGAGAGACACTAAAATTTAATTAGTTAGTTTAATTTTATTAACATTTTAATCATAAAGACTTAAGTGAGTATTAAGGTGGGAAGCACAAAAGTTACAAAAGCCCTTTTTTTTTTTTTTTTAATAATTGAATCGAAAAGTATGGTTTAAATTCTATTAAAGAAAAAAGGGGGGATTAATATCATTTGTGTTGGAATTGCATTTATGATATTGCCATTCTAATATTATATATGATGGCAATATCATATTGCCATTCTAATATGATATTGCCATCATATGTATTCATCAGCATAAATGTTGTATAACAATTGATTGATTTTAATTATCTCTGTGCATATATTTTTGAAAAAATATGAAATTAATGTGTTAGACTAGGGCCTAAACTACAGCAGGTCTGATCCAGCCCGTTAAATGAATTTATTCGGCCCGAGGAAACATTTGGCAAAAAATAAATTAATTAATTAAAATAATGCAATGGATTCAGCATAAAAGTCCTTAATTTCTACATGGCAAGAGTCAAAAACATAAAATTCTGGATCGTAAAATGAGAAACATTTTCAGAAACATGTCAAAAGCTAGAAGCCTGATTTTCCAAAGCAAAGACAATTTCTGGTACATATGGATTTCTCCTGCTACATAGATTTTTCCTGGTACACATAGATTTCTCCTCCCAGCCTTCCAAACAGTTACCTTACACCTTTCTGGTAGGTCGGACGGTCTGGGTCTCAACATCAACATAGATTTCTCCATTTCATCCCTATGTCTGAAGATTCTATTGAAACAAAGAGAATCAGTTTTGATGAAAATTTTAGCACTATTTTTCATTTTTCAGGAGGGTGACCATTTGCATTCATTATGTTACAGATCTGTACAAAATCATAAATTGCATGTATTTATGACAATCACTAATTTTTTGGAATAATAATTTCAAAAGATGAGAAGAAAGGTGATGTAAATGTAAAGTTCATGTACCCTGTATGATCTGCACTGGCCTTCACAGAAAAAAGATATCTGCCATGTTCCTGTATTGAAGGCCCAGACCACACGACCAACCCAGGGGTTTATGGTAACAAATTGTGTGGCCGGGCCATGTTCCTGTGTATATAACATAATTTCTTATGTTAGTTCTTCCATCACCAAGGGTTTTGAAAGAATGTACTACCTCCCTGAAATGGAGGCTGATTATATACAATGTCAGTACAATAAGCATCGTGGATGAAAAGCTAGATTAATTTAAGCATTTAGTTTATTGAACACATTTATTCTATTGGTTGATTATCCAAATTAGCCATAAATATCTATTAACATTTACAATTTTTAAATATGTATCACTTAACAGTTGTAAATTTAGTATGCTAGAAGTTTTTGTTATTTCAATTATTTTGATAAGAATCTTCTTGTCATGAGCTTTCTCCAAATCACTTGGTTTTGTAATTTAGGCTCTTCAAATTTATAACAATAAAGGAAAAAGGTTGTCTGTTCCTCTGTAGTGGAAAATCAAAGCTACACACACGGCCATGAAACTTGGTAACAGGCACTTCAGAACCTGTGAAGGTGCACCTTGGCAAGATTTTTTTTTTAATTCGAATTAGTTTTTGAGTTAATTTATGTTTTAACATAATTTTGAATGATTTCCATGCAAACCAGTTCCTTAACTACTGAAAATATTACCACAGAGTTTCCATCTTGACACCATTAGAAAGATTGAAAATTTCTCTTTTATACAAATTTTGAATGTAATAATACACAAATTTTCGTGAATTAAAATATATATATATATATATATATATATACAAGGTGTCCCATAAACATTGACCTCGGCTTTTATTCCTTAAATATTGATCTTAGACATATATAATAAATTACAAAGTTGTGTAAAAGAAGGTACAGAATTTTATGAAATCGATTAAAATTTTCAAGGGAGTTAAATTGTAAGAAATACAAAATTTAAATTTTTATACGACCCTCCCCGTACTACAAAAACGTTTCCAATGAGTAAAATGTGCCCCATACGTTAATAAGGTGATGTACACAATTTTAGCATTTTATCATAAAAAGTCCCACAGATATGAAAAGACAAAAATGCTGATTTAAACCACTTTTCAATGCATCGACATGGGTTCTCAGAGGGGAAAAATCATGTTGGCAGATCATGTTTCAGGGATCATACACAAATTACGAAAGTAAACAATGATTACATAAATAAATAATAACTTTACACAAAAAGTACAAAGATTATTCAAAATGTTTTCCATCCATGCCAAAGATCCATTAAAGATAAGAGACAGATATTATTTGCCTATGATGCATTTCTGCATTGCGTCATTTGCACTCTTGCTGTAAACATTTACATTTTAATTTGTGATTAATCCCTCACCAAATTTGCTTAAACATATCTCTGGAACTTTTTATGATAAAATGCTGAAATTTTGTACATCACCTTATTAGTGTATGGGGCACATTTTACTCATTCGAAATGTTTTTGTGCGGGGGACGTATAAAAATTTAAATTTTGTATTTCTTTAAATTTAATCCCCTGAAAATTTTTATTGATTTCATAAAATTCTGTACCTTTTTTTATGCAACTTTGTAATTTATTATATATGTCTAAAAGATCGATATTTAAGGAATAAGCCGAGGTCCATGTTTTGGGGACACCCTGTATATATATATATATATATATATATATATATATATATATATACTTTTCATGTATTGAAGACGCAATCTCTTAAGACAGGAGGCACTTGAAAAATATTCTTGCAGAGTTTCCATTTCATCACTGTACAGGGTTTTTTTCTGAGTTATGAGCGAGCATACTGTTAAAGCGTCCTTTAGTTTTCGAGAATTTGCTGTGAGTTTCAGTGTGATTGTAATAAAAGATTTGCACTTTAAACCTTGGGCAACACTGGGTACATTTTCTAGAACATTCCGGTATTGTCCAGAATTCAAGATGCAAATCCCTGATAAAAGCTACAAAATTCACGAGTTCCTGTGAACCTAAGAATGCTTTAAGAATACACTCGCTTATAACAAAAATAAAATAAAAATTGTTATATGGGTGCAGACATGGCTACGCCATGACTGCTCATCTTAAATCTCAGGCAACTAGTGGTATATTTTCTAGTACTAATATAAAAATTAAACAAAAGAAAGATCAATCATGCATAAAGCATTGATTATGAAACACTTTTCAACTTCAATGCAATTTTATTTAAACATCTCTAAAATGCGATACATTCCTTGGTAATATTTTTAAAATTGCCACAATACTATATTAATTTATGATACTTGAAAACATAAAACTTCATCGAAAAAAATGAACTTCATTCAAATGACGGCATTGAAATATAAATTGCCTGGTTTAAACATCTCTAAAATGTGATACATTCCTCGATAATATTTTTAAAATTATCATAATACTACAAAATTTTATTTTATTTGAAAACTTCATCGAAAACCAATGAAATTTATTCAAATGACGTCATCGAAATATAAGCAGTTTTAGGACGTATGCAACACTAAGTTTGAATTAAAAAGAACTTTAAAAATCAAGATTTTGACACAAGATAGATGCCATATTTTATTTTGAAGTGGGTCACGTGATCTCTTCATATAACGATCACATGATCTCTCCATATAAAGGGTGTAATTATTATTTTAATTTTTATTTAAAACACTACTAAATATATTTTGCTGAATTTTTTTTATATATATTTTATGGTATAATTTGAATATTTCATAAAACTTTCGAAGCAATTTGTGAATTTTAAATCCGCTTAAAAATTGTTTGAAAAATTAGGTCCCATAGGGTTCAGTGTATTTCATTTTTTCAACCCTGGTTCAATTCAAAACTAATTGGGTGATTTTCTTCATTTATATTCCCATAGGTCCCACAGACCGTCTGAACAACATACTAAAATTTCATTTTGATAAAGTCATTTTTACGGTAGTTATCGTGCTAACGGACAGACAGACAGACAGAATAAACATATTCATAAACACTTTTCAACTTTGTTGTATAGTGTTAAAAATTATCTTATTATGATATTTATTTATTATTATGCATAGTGCCTGCATAGATTGTTTTAAATTATCTGCACTTAAATAGAAGAACTTAATTCATAAGTTAAAACAACTAGATTTGAGTAGTATTAAATTTCCACTTACCTCTTCGGCTGCTAAAAATAAATTAGCAATCAAAATACCATCATTTTCCTTTTACAGCCTCTTAGACCATACTTTTAAGTTCAATTAAATAAAAGGGCACTCTGATAACTTTTGTGCCTCATGCCATAATACTCAATTAATGAAGAGACCTTAGCATTTCAAATTTTTTTAAGTAAAATTAATTAAATTTTAGTATCTCTCTGAAGTAGGCAATATTTATACAGTATTTTTTCTGAAATCAACACACTTTTATTGATATGTGGTAAAAACTTGTTAGTAATATGTAGATTGAAAACATATGAATTTCCTCCTCAAGTACTGCCTCTAAAAGTAGAGTCTCGTAAAAGTCATTTATTTGCAATTTTCCTAAACTTTGACATTTTATATCTCAAACTATGTGGCCTAAAGATGAAAAATTTTATAGAGATAAATAACTTAATAGTAATAACAAGTAAAAAAACTTTCATGAAAAACTGAGTTGGTGGGTATCTTTTCAAAATTTAATTGAGTGATTTGACATGAAGCGACCCTGCTAAATTATTATATGTTACTACCAAATGTGCACATATATTTTGTATTTATTCAGTATTAAAAGTATATGCATACCTCTTAGGTACTGATTGAATGTATTTTTTCTAAAAATAATTACTTGTCACTGATACGTGATATGCACATATCTCGACAATTTTTTTGTCTAGGGTTAAATGCATGGATCCGTGCCATGTATTTTTTTTTTATTGATATTATTAATCATTTTGGTCATTTTTATTGTTTTGGGGTAAATAAATTAAAGAAAATGTCTTATTGAAACTGTTAACAGAAAGAAATAGATAGTGAGATTTTTTGTCTGTTTTCTTTCTGCCTGCTTCTTCACTATCTGCCATTATTTTTTAACAAATACAAAAATAAGAAAGTAAGAAATAAACACAATTTTTATAATATTTTTGCTGCATACTAACCAAATCTCGTCCCCTCACACTGTGTGCTTACTTTGTACTAATGTATTACAATCAAGACAACCTAAGGTTCCATGACAAGCACATGGCACATTACATATATGCATGTCACAAATCTGTGACATCAGCAGTTAGTGTATTAAAATAGCTTATATTTATATTATTCTGCTTTATATTGTTATTTGTAAATTCTCTTTTATTATAGATCTTTGAATATCTTGATAAACATGTTGTTGGCCAAGATCATGCTAAGAAAGTGCTTTCAGTTGCTGTTTACAATCATTATAAAAGAATATACAATAATATGCCCCATATGAGCTCTGTTACAAGACAGGAAAGTTCAGTTACAGAACATACTACACAAGGTTTTACACCTCGAGGTAGATTTATTTTTATTTTTCTATTTATTGTAATTTTTATGCTTAGGGATGCTCAAAACATGTAAATCCATTACAGTCAGAGAGTCAGATTTTTTTACACCATCACCAGATCTCAAATGTAGACATGCATGCACTGTACTGGACGCGGAAGGCCAAAAAGTATACTAAGCCAGACAGACTTCTTTCAAATTAGACGCCAAACATTGTTTTATCACCAGCGTGATAGGCGAAGGAGCGCTCTCTCTCAAGGTTACTATAGCAGCCACATCAAGAGAAAGGACTCTCGCAATTTGGTTTATTTTTTCATTATATGACTTACAATTTAGCAATATAGACACACGTTTTAAATAGATTATCTCTTAGATTGGAATTAAATTAATTCAATATTGATTAGATTAAAAAAGCCAATATATAACTTACAATTAAGCAATATAGACACTTTTTAAATGCATTATCTCTTAGATTAGAATTAAATTAATTCAGTATTGATTCAATTAAAGAATCATTTTATTATTTTTTAATGCTATTGTATAGAGGAAGTTCACGGATAATCACGACAATTAGACGAAAAAATACACTTAAAGACATCATGAACACATTTCGAACATTTTGGGAAATATTTCCATCAGTGTGTGTGTGTATCTGTGGGGTGTGAATCCGCGTATCACTACGGCAATTTATATGTAGATGCATTCTATAGAAAATTAGAAACATGTAGTTTTGTAACAAATGGGATTAAAACATTATTTGAAATTAGTGGTTTTAAATTAGAGAGAGTACGTACAGCCACGAAATTCTATATGCAGCTGCATTTTGAAAAAATTAGAATTAGGTAGATCATCATGTAATTAACGTGATTAGAATATGGGTGAAAGGGAGGGAGGGAGACACATAGAGAGAGAAAGAGTGTGTGTGTGTGTGTGTGTCAAAATATAGTACGATCAAAATATAGTGTGGTAACTGGGTGCAAAAAAATCTGAATGAATGATGGAGAGTTTCAAATACTTCAGATTTGATTAATTTAATGCATTAAAGACTTTGTATTTACTTTCAAATTATAACTGAATAATGCGTTAAAGTTATAGCTCTAAGGCAATGGATTGATTTTTACTGAATATGTAACTTCTGGTTTTTCCAATAATTCATATGACTGTATGAAATAAGTGTGCTAAAAAGTATAGTAATACTTGATAGTTATTTCGAAATTGAAGTGTACACATCACTTTCCATTGCATAAAGGCTTTTTCATATTTTTATAATTTTTTGTATTAAAAATTTCAATTTTGCCAAACATGGACGTAAAAATAATTGTAAAATATATTACTAATTTGAATGAACGATTACATGTACGTAAGTTGCTGGAAATGTAATTGGCCAGAGAATTTTTAAATGCAAAGTGCAATTAATTTTGATATTTGTTTACCATATTTAAATTAGGAAATATTTTTATTTATTTTCCAATAACATTTAAAATTCTTCAATTTAATAATAAAATATTTAAAATTAAAGTAATTTAAAAGTATAAAAGCATTAAAATTTTACCCGTTTTTAAATTTTTAAGAAAATTTACTTGAAACTATCACGTCGTAGAACCCCAAGGGTTTTGCAGAACAAATACATCTTGAAAAACGCTGCATTATCCTACGTGTGTCGGAAAAGCAACATTGCTCCCACAAACTGAAAAATGTCAAGCAAATTTCCTTGAAATGTTACAAATTTTGCATTTTTAAAATGACAAATACACTGCTGGCCATCCAATATGCAACACTATGAAGGAAGCATGCAATAAGCATGAAATTTTCACCATGTGTAGACCTCGATAGGAAATACAAATGATTAGAATTTTAGCTCATATGCAAATCATGTACGCCAGTAGCGCCACTTATAAGCGCTATATAAGGGGAGAAGAGAAGGCTGTTTTTAAGCACAGGAATGTTGTTTCACCCTGTATTTTTGTGTGGGAAGCTTCAGTATGCCTCGTCGAAGAATACGGCATCCATTCCAGCATGTTTCTGAGTTTGACAGAGGAAGAATTGTGGCTTAGTGATTGCGGATTATCCTTCCGAGAAATCGGTGCTCGTGTTGGACGAAATCAAGCCACAGTGATGCAAATATGGAATCAGTGAGTGCAGGAGGGACGGACCAACCGACAGGAACGATTGCACCAGCCTCGTCACACCACCGAACGTGAGGACAGGCATGTTGTGCTCATGGCAATGATGGATCGTACTGCAACATCAACAACCCTAGCGCAAGAATTAAGGTCTGTTGCACAACAATCTGTGTTAGCACGTACCATTTGACGTCGTCTGCAGCAACGGACAATTTCAGAAAGTCCATTGCTGCGATTACCTTTGACTCCAGACCATAGGCGTATGTGGCTGCAATGGTGCGTTGAACGCCGGACATGGACAAACGAATGGCACGACATTGTGTTTTCAGACGAATCATGATTCTGCCTACAACACCACAATGGTCTTATCCGGGTTTGGCGGCACCGTGGCGAGAGAGTGCGTAACTCTTGCATTATGCATCGCCATACTGGTTTCTTCACCTGGCGTTATGGTTTGGAGTGGCATTGGATTTTACTTCCGCACCCCCCCTAATATGCATTGCCGGTACACTCAACAGCCACCGCTACATTTCTGAAATTTTGGAGCCTGTTGTCTTACCTTACCTTCAAGGCTTGCCTGCGGCCAAGTTTCAACAGGACAATGCAAGACCACATGTGACACATATCGTTCAGCATTTCTTCAGTGCTCACCAAGTTCCACTGCTTCCTTGGCCCGCCCGTTCTCCAGATCTGTCGCCCATTGAACACGTCTGGTCGATGATTGGCAAACGACTAGCCCAGCAAACACCACCAGCTGCTACGACAGATGAAGTTTGGCAACGTGTGGAAGCAGTATGGACTGACATACCCCAAGAACACATCCAAAGTCTCTTTCTTTCAATGCCGAGGCGTGTAGCAGCAGTTATTGTTAGCCATGGCGGCTGCACAAAATACTGATTTCTTCGTGTTCCACAAGTCGAACGGGGCTGTATTTCAATCAATTCATCCTTGCACTTTATATTCTTTGCCCAATAAATTTGGTTTTGATATCTCTTGTCTTTCATGGTGTTGCATTTTGGATGGCCAGCAGTGTATTTCCTCCTTTCAAATAATCTTCAAATTTCATTGCGGATTCTTGTACTATACAAGAATTGAATATTATACGGATTCTACACTCTTAGAATCGTTTTATTCAAATAATAAATTATATGTATGTGTGTCGAACATTTCTTTAACTAATTTCAAACAATCCGTATGCAGTACACAAAGTTCTTAAACACATGCATTTTAATAGTACTACTTGAAAACCACATTAGTCGGATTGTTATTTGATTTATAAATAATCAAACCAGTATTTGAAATACTACTGTATACTTCGATAAGTTTCTTAACATCTTCCCTAATAATCTGATACAAATGATCTTCTAAACAATCTTCTAGATAATCTGTTACAAATAATAATCTTCTAAGTAATCTGATACAAATGTATCTTAACGACATTCTCATACGCAATCTGATATGCAATCAAATTATGAACAATATTCTTTATTAAACAATTCGTCTTTCCCCTCCAATTGCAGGTGTAGCCACAATAAACCAGAACTGGCGATAAAACGACGTTTGGCGTGTGGCATGAGAGATTACTTCTGAATGTTCTGAATCGGCATACGTTCTGCCTTATCGCATACTGGACACATTTAAAATTTTAAGGAAGTGTTTTCAAAATGGACTGATGATTTGCTCATTGTAAATAAATTAATATTTATATACTTAGAGATGCCAGCCACTACTGATTCTCTGTAGTTTTTATAAAACACATCCTCATATTAAAGATTGTAGAATTAGTAAATTTTCATACGGAATATTTGTGTTGGCTTTTTCTGGCATAAGTTTATGTTGCACGTAATGTCTATCAATGAACTGGCCAGAATTTACAGTTGTGAGTGACGTCAATAAGGATCTTTTTGGAAGTATAATATATGTATCTTACAAAATTATCAAATTTGGTTTAAATTTCCAAACAGTGTATCTGATCATATCTCCTTACAACATCACATCTAAATTTCGAAGGTGTTACTCCATATGAATCAGATCAATAAAATAGTGTCTAATGCTTTTTTCTCCAAAACAAAATAGCACAAACTTCTTGCGGAATGGAATATTTTCTCAAATGAACATAGTTTTTACATTTTCGTGTTACAGCACATATTTCATGCAAATTTCTCAAATGAAAAATAAAAAAATCATTCCCACAGTGAAATTCTTATTTATTTCATTATATATTCATTAATTAAATTTTTATTAATCTTTTAAATTACTTTTTTTAATTAATTTCTTAATTGAAATTGTTTCATTAATTAATATTACTTTTGATGTGTGAATTTATAAAAGCAAATGCTTGTTTGATTCTCCTTAAAATTTCCTTTAATTTGCTGTCACATTTTCCCATTTTGGCTTATAATTTTCTGTTTTTTCTGTATGTAGTGCATCTCAAAAATTTCAGTTACTGTCATTTTGATTTTCTTGACTTCGTGCATTTTTCGACACGATTGCTTCACCGTCTGGATAATTTTCTCGCCTTTCGAAATTCATGAATTATTTTTATTGTCTCATGCTTTTTCAGAATTTCTGCCAGCAGAGTTTTCGTTTCTTCTTTGTGGTAAAGTGATTTTCTGTAGGGCATTTTTATGGGTGGTTTAAGGCTGTCTTTTTCTAAACTCTTCTCGATATCCAAGGTTATAAATTCACAAGTGGCATATTTAGTTTGTTTTGCTGTTGAAATCTTCTGTGTTTTGTTGTGAAATTCACATGCTGCTGCAATGCTGCCTAAGATTTTAAATAATTAACATTAAAATCATTTTCAATGATTAAGATATAAAGTAGTAAAGATTTAAAATTTAATCACCCAACAAGTGTTAGCAATTAATTTCTATGCAGTGAAAATAGCCAGTACAGATAAGACAGATGACCTTGGGTCAAAAAGTTCACAAAGAAGGACTAAAGATTTCATGTTGCACATTTGTAAGATGCAGCACTTTTCTTAAAAATAGGAGAATGATGACTTCAAACAGGCCTAACAGCCACATCAGTAATGCTCTTCAATTCTTTTTGAAAGCTGGTGGAAAATCCTTGAATTCCGACATTGTCTATATAGTACTTCTTGCCGTATGGCATACAGAAATCTTTAAAAATGCATTACTGAATCACACAGTATTAAAAAATCAAAAGGACAAGAAAAGAAAAAAAAATGAAAGAACTTCACTTTGTTTAATTAAAAGAATTTTAAGTATTAAAGAAAATGAAATAACATTGTCAGGAAAGTAAAATTCCAAAGAAAAAACAAACATCATGGCAGCACCCGAATTTTGCAACAAAACTCAGGCAATTTCAATAGCAAAACTGAAGCTAGAAAATGACACTCATGAATGAGATAAATTCTTTTTGTTAACACTTTACAACATAGTTGAAAAGTGTGTATGACTTTGTTCATTCTGTCTTGTCTGTCTGTCTGTCCATTAGCACGATAACTGCCATAAAAATGACTTTATCAAAATGAAATTTTAATATGCAGTTCAGACCGTCTGTTTAGTGCATTGTTCAGACAGTATGGGAATATAAAGGAATAATATCATCCAAATAGTTTTGGATTGAACCCAGATTGAAAAAATGAAATTCATTGATCCCTATGGGACCTAATTTTTCAAACATTTTTTAAACGAATTTAAAATTCACAAATTGCTTCGAAAATTTTAAGAAATATTCAAATTATCCCCATAAAATATATAAAAAAAATTTCTGCAAAATATATTCAGTAGTTTTTTAAATAAAAATTAAAATAATAATTACACCTTTTATATGAAGCTATCACGTGACCATTATATAAAGAGATCACGTGTCCCACTTCAAAATGAAATATGGCATCTATCTTGTTTCAAAATCGTGACTTTTAAAGTTCTTTTTAATTCATATTTAGTGTTGCATCCGTCCTAAAACCACTTTATTTTTGCTTAAATTCTGTACATCTACTTATTGAAACAACACAATTACAATATATTTGAGTTTAAGTGATCATCAAACTTTGATTATTTCTACAGCGAAGCCTAATTTTCACTTATGAAGAATGTAAACACCAAAATATGTAGAATGAGTTGTATAAGAATTGCTGCATTTCTTTAACGCAAAATTATACTCATGGAGTCTGCAATGTAGCTGATATGAATAAAACATTCAGTGATTTTCCACAGAGAACCAGACGATTTTTTCAATGAAGTTTTAAGCATAGAGTTAAATTACTTGTACTTCCATGGTTTTCAGTTTTTAAATAAAGTAATTTATTGTAGTATTGTGATGAATGAAAGGAATGGAAAAAGTTTATGAATGAAATGCTGCTTTTATATGGAGGCGATTTATATTTTGATGATGTCATTTGAATAGTTCATTTGTTTTCGATAAAGTTTTCAAATATAATAAATTATTGTAGTATTATGATAATTTTAAAAATATTACCGAGGAATGTATCACATTTTAGAGATGTTCCAACTTCAATGCAATTTTATATAAACGTGTTTCATAATCAATGCTTTATGCATGATTGATTTTTCTTGTTTACTTTATTTGCATTGCATTTTACGTTGTAATCCAGTTTATTATTAATTAACACTGTATCTAACTATTCGAACATTATACGTAATATGGAAGATACTCCCATTGTAGATACCAGCATCCATAGACAGATTTTGTGCTTAATACAACTTAATACAGGTAATTTTGCAGACAGGTTTCACTATACTATAAACATATATGACAATTTATCTGACATATTCAAATAAATTTTCGATCTTATTTATGAATTCTGTAATATATTTTATTTGATATACTATTCAATACCACCTTTAATTTTAATGTTAACCTTTCCAACATGTGGTTCTGATATCTACTACGTGAATGGTGTATGGTGTTAATTTATCACTAATTCTTTTGTAGATCTGCTGCATATTTCTGGGATTTCTCATAGCAATGCTCTTGGAGTGAGTTTCCAACAACAGTTAAACCAGGATATCGATGTGAAAAATAACAGAGGTTCTGACATACTAGATGCTATTACCCACGAATTGCGTCTAGAAAAAAGTAATATTCTACTACTAGGACCCACTGGATCAGGTATAAACATTTAATGTTTATTACTGATAAATGCTTTATTTAATGAATTATGAAGACTTGTATCTTTTGTTGAATTTAAATTTTATCTGATTTGTGCATGTAAAGTAATATCTGATATAAAATTTTAAATTCTATCCATATACATATCATCTAAATATGATTTTTTTTTTTTTTCAGGAAAAACGCTTCTGGCCCAGACTATAGCTCGTTGCTTAGATGTTCCATTTGCTATTTGTGATTGTACAACTCTCACTCAGGCTGGTTATGTTGGTGAAGATATTGAGTCTGTAGTTGCAAAATTGTTACAAGATGCTAATTATAATATAGATAAAGCTCAACAGGGTTTGTTAATATCTCTGTATTATCCAATGTGATTTAAAATTAATATTTTTGGTGTGTGTGTGCGTGCATGCATGTTTTTTTTTTTTTTTATATATATATATATATATATATATATATATCAATAAAAGTATACTGCCCTGCCACCATATTTAACTATATAGCCATATAGCCTATATTTAACAAAGCAATTTTAAGTGATGTCCAAAATAATTCTTAATTTGACTAATGTGCAATCAGACAGACCTTGGTGTGACTAGAGTGCCTATGTAAGAGAATGCTGTCATACGAGGTAATGAATTCTGATTGGTCAAAAGTGCTTGTGCACTGCTGCAGTCTATATCTGAGTTTTCCTCCATTAATAGCATGGAACAAGCAAAAGACCTAGAAAAAACTTGGATTATTAAGCGAAATGAAGCAGTGTATTTTATAAATGCACTGCATTGTTTTTATTTAAAAGCTCGTGAAAATAGATTAAATAAAGATTTTATTTAGTTGCCTCTCATTTGGCAATCTTTGGCATGCTTTATATTAATACAATTCTGCATTCGACAGATTAAAGAAATCAAAGATTATTAAAGTTTGTCACTTCAGATATTGCATGCATTTCAAATCTTATCAAAAACCAACTTTTGGACATTATTACTTTCTAAAGCTAGGTAATTTCAATGCATGAAAAGCTCATTATTAAAATATTGGAACAATGCAAAACTTTTGTTTGCGACATATTTTTTGAGGTGTCATCTTATGCATTAAGGTTGCACTACACTTTCATTGAACATAGTAATTATAACGTTGTTTATTCTACTATTAATACTAATGGTGGTGATATGTCATATCTTTAAATCGATTTAAATAATAAATGAGTGACAAATCATTAGATTTTAAACGTCATTTTATTAAAACATCCATCAGACATACATATAATTTAAAAGTCAGAGCTCTTTCGGGTATTATTATACCTTTCCTCTGTGGCATTAAATAAAAGATCATGCTAACATGCTTAAATATTATCCACTACCGGCAAATTGAATTTGCATATTAAAAAATTGTCATCACTACTAAACATAAACACATTTAATGCATCCACACAAAATCACCAGAAACAGATTTTAAAATTACAAAGTTACAAATACAAGACAGACACATTGTCATAATCCAGTTTAAGTACAAATATACATAAGTAAAAAAAAAAATTTTTTTTAATTTTTTATATTTTAGAGGTAACTTTGTTAAGGTTTGACTCACATGGAATCGAGAACGAGTCACCAGGCATAACTTAAAACATGGACAGGGTCAAAATTACAGATAGAGGTGCGATATAGATAAATAAAGAGGGATTCATAGAGTAAAATAGACTGGGGGTTATTACAGCTGATCAAAAGAAGGAATTTTCGAAAAGGTGTTGAAAGTTATCAATCACTAATTCGGCAAGAGCTGTCGACTGCTTACCATTTTTAACGTCCCTAGCATGTTCAGCCAACCATATACCAGCCATGCGTTTAGTGCTGTGGCTGAACATGCTGGTTGGCTAAACATGCTAGGGACGTTAAAAATGGTAGGCAATTGACAACTCTTGCCCAATTAGTGATTGATGATAACTTTCAACCCCTTTTTGAAAATTCCTTCTTTTGATCAGCTGTAATAACCCCCTCCCCCCTCCTTTCCCGTCTAATTTACTCTATGAATCCCTCTTTATTTATCTATATCGCATCTCTATCTGTAATTTTGACCCTGTCCTTGTTTTAAGTTATGGCTGGCGACTCGTTCTCGATTCCATGTGAGTCAAACCTTTACAAAGTTACCTCTAAAATATAAAAATTAAAAAAAAAATGTTTTACTTATGTATATTTGTTTAAACTGGTTTATGACAATTTGTCTTTTTTGCATTTGTAATTTTGTAATTTTTAAATCTGTTTCTGGTCATTTTGTGTGGATGCATTAAACGTGTTTAGTAGTGATGCCAATTTTGTAATATGCAAATTCAACTTGCCAGTAGTGGATAGTATTTAAGTATGTTAGCATGATTTTTTTTTTAACGCCACTGAGGAAGAGTATGCTGATACCCGAAAGCGCTCTGGCTTTTAAATTATATGTACATCTGATGGATATTTTAATAAAATGACGTTTTTAAAATCTAATGATTCATCAAAAAATTATATTTAAATTGTTTATTGTTTATTCTAATGAACCTGAATAGAATAAAATTAAATATAATGTTTTAATTTGCTTGTTTTACAGAAATGGGATTGATCATACTGCTACACCAACCAAGCAATGCAGAGGGGTTGGGCAGGGCATGTAAATAGAAGAAAGTATTTAGGAAATTATAAGTGAAAGGGGCTTAAACTGAAATCTCATGAAGAGAGGGGGGACAGAGGAGGATGGATTTGAAATTATGCCACTGCTTTTTTTACAAACCATCTTCTGCATTATCACTAAATATTGCCCCACCACAAGATAAATAATGTCCCCCTTTGTAATATATATAAACTTTGTTTGTCCATCTCAATATTTTACCTTTCATTTTTAAAACATAAGGGAAAAAATTACTAAAGGAGAAATATCAAATTGAGTTTTATGTTATTTTATATGTATTAAATAATTAGTGAATCAGTACCAGGATCTAGGAGGATTTATGCAAAATATTTATTAAAGGGCTTTAGGAAGAGTAAGTCTTACAATATTTATCTATCCTATTTTTTAAATGCAATGAATGAATGATGTTGCATTTCCTTTAAATATTTCGTAATTTGAATTCTTAAATTATTTTCTGTGTACGCATAGATTAATTTACCATGTTAGGTTTTTACTGGTATAGTATACAGCATATTTGTGCAGGTTCAAACTTGTTGTGTTTGATGTCTTGCAAAGTTCAGATTTTTCTGCTGAAAGGCTGTACAATGTCTGAAAATTAAAAAAGTAGAAAAAAATTATAGCAAGTATTGAGCTATAAGCACCATTGCTATAATTTGTGTTTCACAAATTCACTTCAGGTGGCCAAACATTATGTACTATGAAAAACGTTAGTGTTTTCCTTAGATTACTTCTGGATAGCAAGTTAGCAAAAATAAAATAATCTACATGAAGCTGCTAGTTTGGTGGTTTTAACCAGTTCATGGTAATCAAGACACAACATGGGTTACCTTATCTGGTGCATAAATGACATCAGTACATGTGCAGTATATCTCTGTCACCACTCTCTTATATAGGCACTCTAGGTATAACTGCAGTTGAATTCTATTGATCCACCCTCCCTGAGAACGTGTCTCCCTCCCTTTTTGTCTCAATTTGAAATTCTGAAAAATTCCATAAAACAGCCCCCTCCCCCCATAAACATCAGAAGAAAAAGTCACTGTTAAATAAAATATATCTACTTTGCTTCTTTTATCTGAAAACTCCAAGTAAGCTTCCTCTTACATATTCTGTAATTTTCCATTACATTTGAAGAGCGGATGGATGGAATTCTACTGGTTTTTTGTTAGCCAAACATTTCCAGTGTGCACTCCTTCTGCATTTTCCGTAATTTTTGATTGCATTTGAGTGGGTAGATTAATGGAAATCTACAGTAAGTGAAACATACTCATTCAGTCACCCTTCATCACCCTTTAGTCTTGTAGTTTTTGCTGCCCTCCAGCTAGAAGTAAATAACAGAATGTAAAAAAGTTATGATTTCTTTTTAATTAGCAATATAATTAAATCCAATATTTTACTAATATTGCTTTAAAAAAAATTTTAATCGAAATATTTTCATTAATTTAAATCTTAATTCAAAAAGCAGCTTTTTATATTTCATACTTTAATTAGTACTTTATTCGAGATAGCATTTTGTACTAATCAATAAGTTAAAGCATTTTTTAAATTCATTGATTTAAACACAAATACAAGTTTAACTAAGGTTTTTTTATTTCCAGCTAATTTCTAGTATGTACTGTATAACAAAGAAAAGTAGAGAACATTCTCAATACACTAGCTTTAGAGATAATGCATTAATAATGCATAGAGATGATGAATTAATAACTTCTAGTTTCTTTCCAGAAATACATCTTTTAGCTAAACTAATGATTTCCATTATTTTCTTTTATTTAAGCTAATGATAAAAATATATTCAGTGATTCCAGAGCTTTTTGATGAATTAAATTCAAATTGATGATTTTAAAAATAATAAGCTTTATATTGAAATATTTTTCAAGTTATTTAATGTAAGAAAATAATTCATGATTTCATTTAAAATTTAAATCAAGTGATTAAAATTTCATGACAATGTCTAGGCAATAGTATGATCAAAGTGTACAAAACTTTTTTGAACTATGATTTCTGAATGTTTTGGTGAATTTTTGCATTACGTTGTACTAAGTATCGTCCACTGTAGACAGAAGTATAAATAAATACTCTGGATAAAGACAGAAGTATAAACACTCTGGATAAAAGTGAAAGGGGCTTAGTCTTATGTCCTGTAACAATACAAATAAGAAAGTATTAATTTTATCAGTTCTTTACTACTTTCGGACTATTTATTTTTACTGTTTTTTAGCAAGGGTTAGGCCATAGTTCTCAATCTAGGTCCACAAGTGGATGATTTCACTCTTAATGAGAGTAGTCTATTTTGCCAGTGCAATAAGAACAGGGTTGGGTTTCTTTCAGGACAGTGGAAGAAACCTGACAAAACTGGAAGAAAATGAAAGAAATTGTACAACAGATCAGATTGTTATAGATAAATTGTTCATATGTCCTAATTAAAAGTAAATTAAATATTTAACATACTCACTATATAATATGCTTTATGATTCTTATTTTAAAATTTTAATTAGTAAATTTATTAGTTAATTAGTAAACTGTGAAAATTCTGGAAATTGTTGAATTATTACATTTATTACATGTTATTTTAAATTGCTGATGATAAACAAAATAATAGTTAAAAATTTTATTATTTGACAATTATTTCATTTCATTTAAATTCTCTGGTCTTTAATGGAAAGGTGCAAAAATGAATACAATTGACTAATTTGATTGACTGATAAAATTCTTAAATTACATATTTTAAAAGAATTATTTTTAAAAGCAATATGACTGCTTTTAAAATTTACACATATTTTAAATCACAAGCATCTATAAATTATGAACAAACTTGAACAACCTGTGCACTTGAAAGACTCAGTAGAGACTTTCAATTTAAGTAAATATACACTCAATTAAGTATATATTGATTTAAACTTTTTCAGGCATAGTTTTTCTTGATGAAGTCGATAAAATTGGGGCAGTCCCTGGCATTCATCAACTTCGTGATGTGGGTGGTGAAGGGGTTCAACAGGTTTGTTGTCATAAATATAATTTTCTCTATATTCATAAGGAATTTTAACAGGTTTTGTTATTTTTTGTGAATGTATGGCCTTTATTTAATATTTTATTTATTCATAGTTTATTAAATCATTTATTTTACTGCATGTTAAATTATATCTATTAAGTAATTTTTATTAATAAAAAATATTTAAATAAGTTATTTCTATAAATAGAAGTTTAATAGGTAAATTATTGATATTTTAATTTTATTATTAATGTAACAAATAATTTATATTCATATATAGAGCATGGTTAGCTAGCTACACAGATATCAATATATGTATATATATGTGTGTGTGTGTGTGCAGAGAGAAATATATGGGTCAGAAAATTTTCTGTTTTTTTTTTCCTAAAAATTTTCTGTTTTTTTCTTTTCCTTTGTAATTAATTTGAAAAGGAAATGAGATACTCTTTCCACACAGCTTTAAAAAAAGCAAATATCTTTATAAGAAGACTTTGATGATTTAGTTTCTCAATTTTGAAGAAAGGGGAGAGTATTATTTTGAGGGAAGAGAATAGGCAAGACCCAGAAGGGTAAAAGTGACATTTTACTTATTCTGATAAAACAGCAGGTACTATTTTTAAAAGCTTATTTTTTTAGTATTAAATTTTGAAAAATTTATAAAAGTATACTAAATATTTAGATTGTTGTAAGTTGTTGGGATGCACATTTACATCATTTTTTGTACACTTTTGATAATGGCTAGAAAACAATACACCCTTAACATAATTAAAATGCAAATCATATAAAATTATCTATTTTAATCATGAAAATATTTTTGACCCTGGTGACATTGATAATGTTTTACAATGAGTTCGTTTTAAAATATTAAGGTTATTTATGTACTATAGAATGTAAATATCCTTTTCCTATCAATTATCAGCAGCAGCTTTGACTGGTTTAAAGCCTCGCATACAACATGCATGGAAACAATGCATTGTGCAGCATTTAAAACAACCGGTATTCTTCTCAGGCAATTAGAACTGGAGTTTCTGTTTTGGTACTGCAAGTTGTGTACAAAGATGCCTTTGAAACATACTTGATGGTATTATGAACTCGTGTCAGATTCAGAGAGAAGTTGCCTAATTAAGAGATACATAGAGAGACATAGACCTAAAGAAAGCTGGTTGGTCCAACAGACATATCAGTCACCATCTAGTCAGAGCAATATGGTAGTTGCTCGGTGTTGGCAACAGTGAATCAGAGAAGGCACTTGTAACCATCGCAGAGACTCAGGAACCCAAAACAAACAACTAACTGCTCAAGAAGATCATGCAGGAGGAGAGCCACGTCCACGCCAATAGTGCCACTATAAGCCATTCAAAGGCATTTGCCATTCTCCATGCATCCTGCATCAAGGGATAGTATTCAGATACATGTGGCAGAAGATTGGGATTAGATATCAATGTCCATTAAGGTGCCTACCACTGACCCCTCAATATAGGAAGAGCCATCTGGATTGATGCCAAGCTCAGTCAGCCTGAACAGTGTCCGATTGGAGACATGTTGTCTTTCGTAACGAATCCCATTTTTCTCTCAGTGTTGATGACCACTGCAAGCATGTGGAGTAAGACTAGCCAGCATTCCGATTCCACATTTGTTGTTGAGCGGCACACAGTCATCATACGTGGTGTGGCAGACTGGGGAGCATCTCGCAAGCCAATCTGATAACTCACTTATATGTTGACGATATTCTGTAGCTGATTGTTCTGCCTGTGATGTCAAGCTGCCCAGATTCCATTTACCAACAAGACAACACTCGACCATATACTGCACGACTTTCTCAACAGTGTTAAGAATTCAATATCCTCCCATGGCCATCCAGGTTCCCAGACCTATCACCAATAAAACATGTCTTGGACATGTGAGAACTGCAATTGCAGCCTTTTCAGAAAACCTCTGAATTAGGTAACCAGTTGCAACATTTGCAGCAGAATCTTTTGCAGAGGGACATAAGCAACTTAATTGATTCTATGCTACACTGAATATCGGCTTATATAGTTGCCAGAGGAGGATTTACCATTTACTAAAATGCCATCTTGTTGCTACTATTTCTTAATAAAACAATTTTTTGCTTCCAAATTCTAAGCATTTGCATATCTTCTCAAACGATACATACATGCAGAGTTTCGCAGCTGTAGCTCAGTTTATTATGGATGCATATACTTATTTTCAATAGTGTATATCTATATATATATATACAGCAATAACACACATAGTCCGGGAATCGGTTTCGCCAATATCCCGGACTGTTTCAAACTGGACTAATCGAGGAACTAAATACATACTAAAAATGATAATTGATTAAAACAAAAAAATTTCTCCCTGTTTTTCAATAAATAAAACACGATTAATAAATTCAAATGTCTTTATTAGAAATAATTTAAAAAATGCATGTTTTTCGTAATTCATTTTTTATTCTCTAAAAATTGCAATATCATTGTCTGCACATTTTCCTTCTTTGGCCTTTTCTCTTCAAACATTTCTTTGTAGCAACAAATTGTATTGTTTATCGTTCGGCGAATTGTAAGACTATGTTCAATATTGAGATCCACTTCCACAATATGCTCTGACAAAGTTTCAACCATTCCAATAATTTTTTATAGTTGTTCAGCTGTTAATTCTTGTGTAGTCCGGCAGCGTCTTTCACATCAATAATCACCTGACAGTGTCACCATGCCCATCAATCAGTCACTGCTATGGCTGTCTAATGCTATGTGAAACCGGCGCTTAGGATGTTGAAAGGTTAACCAACAAAACATAATGTCGTGTTTACATTCTAATCTACTATGGCTGTCGTGTCTACTATGGCTGTCTAATGCTATGTGAAACCGGCGCTTAGGATGTTGAAAGGTTAACCAACAAAACATAATGTCGTGTTTACATTCTAGTCTACTATGGCTGTCGTGTCTACTATGGCTGTCTAATGCTATGTGAAAACGGCGCTTAGGATGTTGAAAGGTTAACCAACAAAACATAATGCCGTGTTTACATTCTCGCCGTGTCTAGGTACATACATATACAATGGGGAACCCCAGAAAAAATCAAAATATGTATCGCATCACATAACTTTATAATCACACAAAAGATACTTGACTGTATAAAGGGGGGTGGGAGGATGATCATTTATGTATAAAAAGGTAATTTTGTGTACTAATGTTTTAGAATTTATTTTTATTTTGCTCAATTAAAATTTAGTTTGTTTTGAAATTTTTAAACCGGACTATAGTGAATTTGGACTGATCGAAGCCAGACTATTCGAGGTATTGCTGTATATAGATATATATACAGGTGTTGCTCTTTATTTTTGATTTCTTTTGCCAAATTTTATTTTGACGTTCCTTTGAAAAATTTGTTTTGATTTATAAATTCTAGAATTCCAAAGATCATTGTTTTGGAAAAGATAACTAGTATAGTAATACACATTATGATTAATATACAACACTTGTTTATTTTGACACTAGCAAAATTCATAATAGCAGACAATGGCAGTCAACAGTGTGATCCCCTGTATATATGCACACATACACATATATATGTATATATATATAATTATTATTATTTTTTTTCTCAAGGGTATGTTAAAAATGCTAGAAGGAGCCCTTGTCAATGTGCCTGAGAGAAATTCCAGAAAACTGCGTGGAGAAACAGTTGTTGTAGATACCACAAATATTCTCTTTGTTGCGTCTGGTGCTTTCAATGGCTTAGATAGAATTGTTAGTAGAAGAAAAAATGAAAAAGTAAGTTTATTTTTATTACACTGGACTTTTTCTCCTTCATTCAGTATTAAGTGCCTTAGGCACAGTATTTTTCTTAAAACAAATCATGCAAAATGAGAAATGGTATATAGATTATGGAAAACAGAATTTTACATGGATGTTTTTGATTGATTTTAAAAGTTGTGATTTAAATTTTTAAAGCATACGTTGACAAAAAAGATAGGATCAATTTTTTTAGTAATAATTAAGGTGCTTATTATGTTAGCCAATTCCTATTTTCTATGAGTACACATAAAATGAAAAGAAGCAATAAATGCACCAATATTTTCACTATACTTGACGAACACCTAACCTGTAGTGGAGTAGAAGGTATGAAATGTAATCTTCCACTAAAAGAAATAATGCACCATGAAAATTGATAATAAGTCTTTTTTAACACAGAATTTCTTTCATATTTCAACTGCAAAATGAATAGAAAGAGTAAATAAAATAGATTTAATGTAAAATGTAAATATTTTTTACATATAATGGGAAGTTGAATATTTGTATTCATTCACTTCAATGGCAGAATTAGTTGGCTTGTGTGGAAAATCACCATGTGGAAAACCTATGCAGAAAACTGCAATCATTTTTGAGAAAGTTATCCATCCTGACTCATTCACACAATCAACCATCAGCATTCAAACATCTCACAATTCTACAAAAAAAAAATATCATTTAAATCACATTTCAGACCATTTTCAGTTTGCCAAACTGCTAAAGTGTGCATTGGACAATCATCGAAATACATATTTACTACCCAAAATGTTGCGACTGCATAAAAATATGTGTTGCAATTTTTTATGCTGAATTGTAAGTTTTCCTTTTCCTTATGTTTTAATTTCTGTATATATGTAATTTTTTCATTTTTGCCAGGCCAGTAAACAGTTTCTAATATTTGTTTATGTAGCTGTATTGAGCATTTATTCTTGCACAGTTAGACTTATAGCCATCAAGCTGAAGTCTATTATGACATCATGACATTTGTCCATCGGCACTTGCATTAGATCTTCCTATAAGAGGAAGATATGACATGAGAAGTTTTTTTCCAATAAGCATCAACAATGCAGATATAGCCACACAACGCGATTGGTGGCACTTGTTCAGCAGATTTTGCACATTTGGTTATACTTTATCAGGGATGTATCTAGAGAAATGTGAGTGGTGGTTGATTTTCCAGAACAATTATAATTGAGAATATAAAATTTCGAAACGAGCTTCACGTTAATTCGCAAACATAAGCAGTATTAGTATTGTACACTTTTATATTAATGAAAAACATTTGACAAAATTGAATATAACTTTTTTTAAATGTAATTATAATATGTATATTTTTTTGGATGAGTGGTGGTCGGCAATTGAGTGGTGGTCGGAAATTCTGAGTGGTGGAAACCCCGACCACCACTGACCACTGTAGATACATCCCTGCTTTATATATATTGACTGTTTTTTTTTAATTTGTCTTATGGGTTTCAAATTTTGGTCTAATAATTTACAGTAGAATTGCATACTCAGTTTATATTAAAAAATATATGGTATATATATTCTATTTTATTCATAACATCATTTTATTAATTTTTGCAGTACCTGGGTTTTGGTGCTCCGGTGTCTGAGTCTCCAGGAAGAAGAGCAGCATCAGCAGCAGACATTGCAAATTTCACCACTACTACAAATGCTGCTGAAGATAATGCTGAGAAAGATGCATTGTTGAGATATGTTGAATCTAGAGACTTAATAGAATTCGGAATGATTCCGGAATTCGTTGGACGATTTCCTGTTGTTGTACCCCTACATAGTTTAGATGAGAAGATGCTTGTACAAATTTTGACTGAACCGAAAAATGCACTTGTGCCTCAATTCCGAATGTTGTTCACAATGGATAAGGTAAAATATTTTTAATAACCAATCAGTTAATATTTTGTGAGTGCGGTGTTGAACTATAAACCTTATATTTTTCTGTGCATCTAACTTTAATTTTGGGTCCATGCGATGCACTTAAATGAATTTGAAATAAATGTTTTTAGGCACATAAAGGTAAGATAACATCCTTATATACCTTTGTTTATAAAATAGCAAAGTGCATAAAAAATAATTAGCAAATGTTCACTTATGCAGTTTTTTCTTAATGCTTAGTACATTTCTCGCTTATTACTTCATCTTTGATTTTCATAAAAATTCCATAAAAATAGCATTTAAAATAAAAGTTAAAAAAAGATAACATCCTTTATACCTTTGTTTATAAAATAACAATGTGCATAGAAATAATGAACAAATGCTCGCTTATACAGTTCTTAATGCAATTAATGTTTATTGCTTTCTCCTTGATTCCCATGAGAATTCCATAAAAATAACATGTAAATAAAAGTTTTTATGTACATAAAAATAAGATAACATCTTTATATACCTTTGTTTATAAAATAACAAAGTGCATAGAAATAATTAGCGAATGTTCACTTATGCAGTTCGTTCGTAATGCTCCATTCATTTCTCGCTTATTGCTTCATTGATTCTAATAAGAATTCCATAAAATTAACATGTAAAATAAAAGTTTTAATGCACATAAAAATAAGATACATCCTTATATACCTTTGTCTACTACCATCCTAACATCCTTATATACCTTTGTCTACTACCATCCTAACATCCTTATATACCTATAAAATAGCAAGTGCATAGAAATAATTAGCAAATGTTCACTTATGCAGTTCTTTCTTAATTCTTAGTACATGTCTTGCTTATTGTTTCAGCTTTGATTCTCATGAGAATTCTATAAAAATAACATTTAAAATAAAAGTTAAAAGTAAGATAGCATCCTTTATATCATTGTTTATAAAATAGCAAAGTGCATAAAAATAATTAACAAATGCTCGCTTATACAGTTTTTGTTTATTGTAATTAATATTTATTGCTTTATCTTTGATTCCCATGAGAATTCCTTAAAAATAACAGGTAAAATAAAAGTTTTTATGGCTATGAAAATGGATAACATTCTTATATACCTTTGTTTTTAAAATAGCAAAGTCCATAAAAATAATTAACAAATGTTCACTTATGCAGTTCTTGCATAATGCTTAATACAGTTCTCAATTATTGCTTCATCTTTGATTCTCATAAGAATTTCATAAAAATAACATATCTTTCATACATTAACATTGAAACAAAATTTGCTACAAACTTTCAAAGTGTAAGATAACAACAACAAATAAAAAAAAAAACTATAAAAATAATGTAAGAAAATTTGATAAAATAAATTACTATTTGATATTTGCATGCTCAAATTATTATGTTTAAATATAATTTCATTAATGCTTGCATTCTGCCCCTTCTACTACCTGAATCAGCTAATAATGTAGAAAATATCTGCATATATATATGCATGTTTTACATTCTATAAATTTGGTATTTATATCTATTAAATTATTTGCTTTCATTACTGTGCTTATGAAAAATGATTCTCAATTTTAAATAAGTTTTATCTTTATAAACTTGTTTACTCTTTCCTTTACTATTTTTAATTTTTAACACACATTTATGTCCATGCTGAAATGCCCTTATCAATTATTGGTTCAGTACATAAGTTAGAAAAAATGGGTGTATCAGTGCATCTAATATAAATATTTGTTTTTCATTCCTACAATAAATGTGAACTAAAATTCAGCCCTTTTTCTTTTTATCTCTTTTAATGATTTTAGTTATAATATATTGCAATAAAATATTGTCTGCTGGACAGGAGGAAAATAGCCTTTAATTAGAGATAACCACCTGGAGGAATCGTTCACTAAGACCTTCTCAGAAGAAGAGCTTTAAGAAGAATCATAGTCATGAATAATTAGAAACAACCAGGCCCAGAAAAAAAAATTTCCTGAATTTATTAAAAACCTTTGATCTATGGCATTTAGTGTCCTCCTCTGTATAGATAATAGGTTCTGGTTGAGAAATATGGGTCTATCAGCTGAATGGACAAAAGCAGAGGTTATTCCCATTCCGAAGCCTGGGAAATCTCCAGATGATATGGCATCATATTGACTGATTGCCCTCACCTCAATCCAAACTAAAGTGTTTGAAGAAATAGTGATAAGAGGGATAAAATGGTACCTGCAAATACAGAATATGCTAACTGAAGAATAAGCAGGCTTTCAAAACAACATGTCAACATCAATTTCATTGATGAAATTAGTGATGTGAAATAATGTAAGATTGAATTAGTGATGTGAAACAATGCTAGATGAAATTAGTGATGTGAAATAATGCAATTAAGATGTGAAACAATATTTTAAAAGTGAGATAAAAGTGTCCTTGGCATTTTTCTCAACTTTAAGGGTGCATATGACACTGTTGTTGTTGTTGAAACCCAGACCGTCCGACCTACCAGAAAGGTGTAAGGTAACTGTTTGGACGGTCGGGAAGTGTCACCCAATTTAGACCGGAACCCAGTGGGGGAGGCATCCACAGGGACCGTACCCTCCTTCCCCTACCACCAACCTCTCGGAAGGACTTTCGGACCCACATGTTTAACGTGATCGTACTCCGCATGAACACGGCGGCAGTTTTGGCAGTGGCTGGAATCGAACCCGGGCCTACCGAGTGCAACTCCAGCGCGCTAACCAATGGGCTACCGCGCCCCGCATATGACACTGTGTTATTGTTGTTGAGACCCAGACCATCCGACCTACCAGAAAGGTGTAAGGTAACTGTTTGAACGGCCGGGAAGTGCCACCCAATTTAGACCGGAACCCAGTGGGGGAGGCATCCACAGGGACCGTACCCTCCTTCCCCTACCACCAACCTCTCGGAAGGACTTACGGACCCACATGTTTAACGTGATCGTACTCCGCGTGAACACGGCGGCAGTTTTGGCAGCGGCTGGAATCGAACCCGGGCCTACCGAGTGCAACTCCAGCGCGCTAACCAATGGGCTACCGCACCCCAAAATATGACACTGTGTGGAAAAGTAAACTGTTTGAAAAACTTAAGATGAATGGAGTACATGGGAAAATGCAAAGCTGGTTTCATAGATTCCTTATCCAGAGATGGGTTAAAATTAGATGGAATGAAGCAGAATCAAGTTTCAAGCAGTCCAAAATTAGTCTGTCCCAGGATGTTGTTTATAGCTCACAGCTGTTTAACGTTAACACCAACGATCCCCCTAAGCTTCTTAAGAATGCTGAAGGAATCAAAGTTATGTTTGCTGATGATGTTGCCATCTGATCCTATGCAAAAAATAACCAAAATCAATAGAGAAACCTTGAAAAAACATTGAATGACTCCCTGAAGTTACTCAACTCATGGGCAACTGGGAACAACATGATTATAAGTAAATCCAAGACTGTGCCAGTTCTTTTCTTTGAGACATAACAATTCAGATTTTAACCTAAAAGTTGAAGATGAAGCAATAGAAAAAGTACTTGTACCAAGTATCTCGGAGTTTACTTAACTGGACAACTCCTAAACAATTATTTCAGATTGGTTGGATTGTTCTTCATTCTGCTTTCTGATTGGCCTTCTCTTAATTCAGGTCTTGGGTATATAACCCCTTCTGTTTCTTCTTTTTGCACCTATTCCTCTTTTGGACTTCGGGTTTGTTAATGGTTTTCTTGCGCTGGTGAAAGGGATCCAGCGTATCCTCAAAACAGTTGTATGCTGCATTATTGTGTTATTTGTGCTTATATACACTGTTCATATTTTCTGTATCCATCACACAAAGTGCATTTTACATATTGTATGTCAATTTTGCTTAAATTTAAAAAAAAATTCTTAGTGACAAGAGAAATTTTTATAAGTATTCCTCGAGATTTAGGATATAGTGTTGGAATCAAATTATATTATATTAAAGTATGATAAAACTTCATTATGCATTGCCTATTTTTCTTCACAGTACTTCAATTTCTCTGTAGTCCTTTTAAAAGGTGCATAATTTTTTTAATAAAAAATGTGCAAGAACCCTGTATAATGTTGAAATATAAATAAAAAATCTAATGTGGGTAGCCTATGACTTTACAACTTTTAGACATGTCTATCCAGGCATATATAGCAGTTAAATGATAGAATTGCACACATATCCATTCCCTGTGCAATATCACCTGATGGAGCACAGTAGACATTTTGAGAGATGTATCTCCTGGAAAATATGCTGGCACTTGAGGGACTGGTGCCAGCGGGAGCAAAAATATATCTGTATCTTCATTTATTTGCAAGGAAAACATTTTATACATTTCATTTCTAATAACATATAATTAAAATAAAAGTTACTTGGTTGTATTATTTAGGTAGATACTGTCTACCTAGTATTTCCTGCCACTAGATATCAACCAGTTTTGCAAACAGAATTAGCTTCCTTTTTAGAATTAAGAAAAAAAAAATCACTTTCTTCTATGCCCGTCAATTGTTAAATAGCACCCAATTGTGAAAATAATCATAAAACTAAATACCTTCTAGGGAATTGATAATAATTCATTAATAAAAAACATCTACAATTTAGTCTTTTAAGAAATCCATTGTACTTTGCCGGTATTAAACTAAATAATAGAACACTGTATTTTAGAGTAGTTGTATATGTCCTCGCTAATGGAATCATTTATATCAAAAGAAATAATTACTGAATTTGTTTTTAAAACAGAAATTTCTTTATTAACTTAAACATAATTATTTTGAGTGCTATCAAATTATTAACAAATTATATATTTTTTAATTTTGTTATTTTTTAACTTTATATTCTTTACTACAGTGGTTCCTAATTAGCTAAGAATTGCACCCCCCCCCCCCCCCTTTTTTTTTTTTTTTTTTTTTTTTTTTTTTGTCAAAAGTCAAGCCATGGACCCCCTTCTCTGTATGGTAAGATACAAACCCCCTGGATAGGTTGCATAGACCCCCAAGGAGTCAATAGACCACCAATTGGAAACCACTACTTTACTCTTTTTCTTGTAGCGACTGTGATGGGTGTTTAATGATTTTAAGCTTCTCGTTATAATCGAGTTTATAATGATTTTAAGCTTTTTGTTATAATCTAGTTTAGCTGAATTGCTGAAACTTTTATGAATGGGATTATCCTTGATTTTTGAAGTATTGAAGTGAAATTTGAATGTTAATTTGATAATTTTAATACTTACTAAAGTTTATATGAATGAATTTTTCTGTAGGTGGAGCTTGCATTTACAGAAGATGCTTTGCAAACTATAGCTGGTTCAGCAATGGAACGCAAAACGGGAGCAAGGGGTTTACGAGCTATAATGGTAAGATAACTTTTTATTTGAAATTATATTAGGTTTTATTTTGAATATTTTGAAAATACTAAATATGTATGGTTGTGTAGTGGCAAAATTTGAAGTAGAGCCAATTCATACTTAAAATAAACTCTAAACTTGTTTGATGCAAGCAGTCAATGTTGGAATTGCAGAAATCACTGTAAAACTACTTTTTAGTGAAAAATGCAAATATATTTAAAACATCTAAAACCTTTACAATTGTTTTTAAATGCAAAAATTTTAATCAATCATTAAAATATATAAATATCTAAATATTTAATTTTTAGACAATTACAAATTGATATGATATTATTAAAAATATTTTAAGTGCTGCAACTTGAGCTGTGGTTTTTATATATACAGAATAGTTGTAATTAAACTGATAGTACTTAGAATGTGTAGAGAAAAACTTTTGTTGTGGATCGTAGTGAAAATTGGAGGATACCATATTGAAAACACTGAAAAGATAAAATATTATTTTTTATTTTTGTCAGTTGGTGGTGTAAAATAAATTATAAAACCATAAACTACCCCAATGATCAATCAGTGTTTACATGGCTGTAATATTCTGTGTTATTCTCACTTATAGATTAGCAAGTAATTAAATATTGGTTTGCAAACATGGCTCTTCAGGTGTTTGTTTGTTTCATATATAAATCCAGTTTTGACAAGATATTTTGAAAATTGATATACAGTTAAACCTGTCTAAGTTGGACACTCACGGTTCCCCCTAAAAGCGTCCAACTTAGACAGGTGTCCAACATAGCCAGTATGATGAAATTTCATTTTTCCCCTTCAATAAAGCACATCAAAAGACTTCATTTTTAACATGTAGAAAATACTAATAAGCCAATGGTTTTAATTAAATATTGTAATTACTGTTACAAAATACTCATGTATGTGCGTACATACTTAAAATGTGAAGCAAGAAATCTTATACATATAATTTTATACGTAATATGTAACGGCTACTCACATACTGTCAGATTGATGCAGTAATCCATTTCTATTGTTCAGAAAAATACTCTGTCAGAAGAGTTTGTTTTTTTCTGATTCCAGATGCACATTGTCTTTCTATTTTACTGTGCAGATTAAACACGGCCTCAATGAGTTCTGGCGTATTTTGCATAAAAGCATACAGTTCTAATTTCTTGACACACTGCATTGCACTTTCGTGTGTAGGAAGTTCTTCTACATCTGTTTTTCCTCTTCCTCCGAAGAAAAGCTGTCGTAATCATTCTTGCTCAATGTAGCAACACATGGAGATTCAGTATCATGGGTTTCAAGAATGTCATCAAATGTAACATTTTGACAAGCATCGGATAACTCTTTTCTGGACGTTTCAGAAAGACACTTTAGTTCTTCATCCAGTGACTCCAATTCGAAACAGTCTGTCACTTGACCCTCGGAAGAGCTGAGATCACATATAAATCCTGCATGCTTGAAACACTTAACAATAGTGTTTTCTGATACATTTTTCCACGATTCATAAATCCATCGGACTGCGTCTAAGACTGTCACCTGTTTGACAAATTTTGCCGCATTCTCACAATTTTCTGCAGCCTGGATAAGTTTCCGCATTAGTTGTTTCCTATACAATAACTTTACTGCTTGAATAATCCCTTTGTCTAATGGCTGCACTTCACTCGTTAAATTAGGAGGCAAAAATTGTATTGTAATGTTTGACAACTTCAAGTCGACATGACATGTTGCATTGTCAATGAATAACAAAATTTTTCTGTTTGCATGCTTCATTTTTTTATTGATCTCAGTCAACCAACCTGAAAATATTGCGGTAGTCATCCAGGCTTTCTTGTTATACTGCCATATTACAGGAAGGTTGTTTATTTTCACATTGGTGCTCTTAAATGCTCGAGGGTAGGCTGCCTTTCCTATTACCAAAGGCTTCAACTTTTCTCCTCGAGCACTGCAGCACAACAAGACTGTGAACCTCTCTTTAGACTTTTGCCCACCTCTGCATGCTTCATCTTTTTTCACCATTGAACGTGTAGGCAACAACCGATAAAAAAGGCCAGTTTCATCAGCATTAAAAATGTTTTCGTCGCCATACTCCAATGTTAGATTTGAAAGTTTACTTTTCCAGTCTTCTGCAACGTGGATGTTAGCACCTGCTGATTCACCGCAAAGAACTTTAAAACTGATATTGTTTCGTTTCCGAAAGGACTCTAACCATCCGTTACTTGCAAAAAATGACTCCATTTTTAACTCTGAAGCGATTTCTTTAGCCTTTTCCTGAAGAAGTGGGCCACTTATAGGGATGTTCTTGCCACGACAACATAGAAAAAATTGACGCACTTTTTCATTTAGGTCATCATGTGGGGTTCTACAGATTCTTTTTCTTGTTCCAGAGCAGTTCAGTTCCCATGCATGTATGATATCAGATCTCTTATTGTTTATATTGGAAACAGTAGATTTTGATATGCCGAACTCCTCTGCCAACTTTCTGCAGCTGTCACCTTTGTCTAGGCGATCAAGAATTATTTTTTTCTTTTCAATAGTTAGCTCAACTAATTTACGTTTGCTCATTATTAAAAACTAATGTGCACGTCACTAACATCACAGTCACCTTTCCAGAATGCACTAAGAAACAAATGTGAATTTTGAGGGTAGAGAAACCTTTTTATTCAGAGGATGCAGAAATCTAATTGGGCAAAGCAAAGATGGGGTAGGGAAGCTACAGATATCCATTCTTCAAGTGTGTTGTTGTGTGTGTGTAACAAACTGATAACAAAAAGGTTGTGGGCTGTGGAATGGTGGGGAGGGACAGCCCTTTAGCAACAATAAGAAAGAAATATGAGTGGATAGGAGCTTCCTGAAAGTGATAACAACAAAGGAATACTCCTGGGGATCAACAACAAAAGATAATCCCTAGGGATAGAGTTTGGGGATCAACAACAAAAGATAATCCCTAGGGATAGATAAGGAAGGTCAAAAGTGGTAGGTTACTTCCTTTATGCAAATGCCAATCTTAAGGAACTTGTCCAACTTAGCAATGTAAAGAGTGTCCAACTTCCAAGATAGACAGGTGTCCAAGTTAGACAGTATTATATACATGTTAAAACATAGGAATTAATTCCGTTCCAGGGAATTGTGTCCAAGATAGACAGGTGTCCAACATATAGAGGTGTCCAACATATAGAGGTGTCCAACTTTACAGGTTTTACTGTACTATTCTTTACTGTAGGCAACCATGCTATTTTTTACTTTTCTATACATAGCCACACTCAAGTTTCTATGTCCTTGGTTGTTAAGATATCAATTAAAAGCACAAATTAGCCCTTCTATAAAATAACATTGATCATTTTTTTCAGAATCTTCATTTGCAGAAAATTGTATATTATTTTCGTTCTGTAAATAAATGAAACTGAAATGTGTAGATAAAGCAGATTTCATTTATCTAACCTAAACAATTAAATTGATTGAAAAATAAATAGTTTTATATTTTAGATTGTGTTTTATTAGCCTACTGCCATCAGGTTTTGTGCGCACTCTGGAAACAGGGAATTTGGAAGTGGACTAAAATGTCAGGAAAATTGCAGGGAAAATTGATTTTTGTTCAAAATTCTGGAAGGTCAATGTATATTTACGGCTGCACACACGGTAATGTTAACCAAATCAACGTAATAATGGGGTTTTACAGCCACATGGACATTAATGCCAATCAAATTAATGTGACAATGCGGATTTATAGCCGCATGGGCGTTAATGCCAATCAAATTAACGTGACAATGGGGGATTTACGGCCACGTACACGGTAAGGCCAATCAAATCACTGTGACAATGATGATTTACCACTGCGTGGAATGTAAAAGATCGTTTTTTTTTTTTTTCATGGAAGTAATAAATGTACGTTAAACTTCACATAAATCGCTGAATGGTTAATTTATAACTATTTGCACATAAACAGTATAATTGTGCAATTCAGTTTATGTTATCGTAAATCGCCGAGAGTCGATTACTATCTTTTTCCATCTATCTCCATCTTCTAAATATTGCATATTAGATTGACTAAACTAGCTTATTTTTATATTCTGATTAATTATTAAGGTTAATTGTTTAATTATTTTCACATAAATAGCGTGATTATGCAATTCACTTTATGTTCTCATGAATCGCTGAAAGTCCATTAGTATCTTTTCCATCCATCCCTATCTTCTAAATATTGCATTAGATTGACTAAACTAGAATTTTTTTTTTCATATTTTGGCTATTATTAAAGGTTGATTTTTTAATTATTTTTACATATGTTTACGTGAATCACCGAGAGTCCATTAGCATCTTTTCCCATCCATCTTCTAAATGTTGCATATTAGATTGACTAGATTAACTTTATTTTTATATTCTGGTTACTTATTAAGGTTCATTTTTTTACTATTTTTCCATAATACGTATTTTCCTATTTTGAAAAATGGGTATGAACCTTTAGAAGAGATATTTTCCAAAAAGTGGTATTAAAATAATGATTTAGGCAAATTAAACAGCAACCATTTTGGCAAGGATATCTTAAAATTGATATATTCATATCTATAAATACATTGCTATATATTCATATCTATAAATACATTGCTAGTTCAGATTTTCGAGATTGTACTGTATATGCAGATAAAATTGTATACAAATATAGAAAATTTTGAGTTATTTTAAATGTTCTTTTTTCTCACTTCATGTATTCATGGTAAATATCAGTTAAATCTAAAATTATTTTTTGAAATTGGCTTTAAAACAGTAGTACACAGTACCTGGAATTTTGTTGGAGACAACGGGGAAAACCTTGAAAACTCAGGGAATTTCATTTTGAAAAATGGGCATGAACCCTGTTGTTGTTGAGACTCAGACCGTCCGACCTACCAGAAAGGTGTAAGGTAACTGTTTGGACGGTCGGGAAGTCCCACCCAATTTAGACCGGAACCCAGTGGGGGAGACATCCACAGGGACCGTACCCTCCTTCCCCTACCACCAACCTCTCGGAAGGACTTACGGACCCACATGTTTAACGTGATCGTACTCTCATGAACACGGCGGCAGTTGTGGCAGCGTGCAAATCCAGTGAGCAACCCACTGGGCTACCGCGCCCGAAATGTGCCAACAGCACGTGGTGTTCCCAGGTGGTCACCCACCCAAGTACTAACCGTGCCCGATGCTGCTTGACTTCGGTGATCTAACGAGAACCAGTGTTTTCAGCACGGTAGGGCCGTTGGCTCTGGGCATGAACCCTGTGCCATAAGATTACAGAAATTCTTGATTTTCAGCATTTCTTTTTGTTCAGTATTTTCAATTTAGCACATGTTGACCAAACTTAATATTTTTGTAAATTGGTTTACAAAGTAGATCAGGGTGTATTATTCTTTTGATTTGCCTGTGAAGGTAATTTTGTGTAGCTACAGAAAAGATTCTTATACTTTATTTTATAGGATTCAAATATAGATCATGTATTCGAAAAGTTTGTGAAAAAGGGAGAGATGCAATTTCCTTTATTTTATATTACTACAACTACAGAAAATAATTAAAATTACATGTTCAGTTGATTTGCCTAAAAATAAAATCAATTTCATTGATAGCCTATCAACACTAGCATGCCTAGTATTGCTTGTGATTTAGATAATGCACAAATTCTGGAAGCAATTATCATATTTTTGCCAAAAACATTTTTATGGCTTATAATTAGTTTAGAACATTCTCTGTGATGAAAATTTAGGTCATGCTCAAATTTATTAATCTAAAATAGCAATCTGGACTAACACAATTCTGGACTGACAATTTCAATTTTATTTTTTAAGATAATAAAAAATATCACTCATATATTTGGAGTGTGAGGCTCCACTCAACTTTCTAGGGTATTATTTAGCTCCACTATATTGTTTACCCCTATCACAATCAGAAACATTTGTTTAGTAACTTTCATTCACAAATTATTTATTACTTACTTATTTTTTTGGAAATTTTTCTAATTTTTATTATAAAGTTGGCAACAGTTTAATGGCACCTATGAATTGGGTGAACTTGGCTGATATGTGTTATATCAGGGTTCTGCCAGAATTCCATAATCCAGGGTGAAATCCTCCCTTAGCTTGGATTCTGAGGGTGATTTTAAAATATCAGAGGAGATTCAAAAGATATGCAACAAAATACAAAACTTATTTTTTATCCCTACAATACATGGTAATGTATAAGAAAAGTATTGGAATCATGTCAAAAATCGCCAACTTGAGATTTCTTTGGACCTACATGTTTTGAGCACTCTAGAACTCGAAAAAAACTATTTTAGCTTGACGTCTGTGTGTGCAATACACACTGGCTTCCAAAAGTTAAGCATGGACAGTAAAATCAACAAAAATGGAAAAGTATAGTTTTGATTAACGCAAAATTGTACATGAAGGTAACAAATGTGTTTATGCATTAAAGAAAACAAGAATTATATGCAAAGATGAAAAAAATATTTACTTTTCGTAAGTTATATGATAACTTCATGTTTGTTAACAACAAAATTATTTTTAAAGGCAAACAAACCAAACAAAATTTACATTAATATGTTATATGACCACCCCGGACCTTCACACAAACTTTACAACTATTTTCCAAGCTTTCAATGAGATGATCAACCATCGCAGATGCGATTCCTCCAATAAGGCAGTTTCCAACTTTCTGAGATTGGCTGGAGGAGGTAAGCGTGCAGAAACAGCACGCCCAACAGCATCTCAAAGGTTTTCAATGGGATTAAGGTCGAGGGAATACGCCAGCCACTCCTTACGAAAAATGCCCTCACTTTCCAGGTATTTTCAATGATTTTAGCACGATGGGGATGGGTATCATTGTCCATAAGGAGGAAATCAAGACCAACTGCTGCAGCGTAGAGCCTCGCAATGGGGTCTAGGACTTCTTCCTGATACTGTGCAGCCATTTCAGAACCGCCTTTAAAGATGTGCAGCTCTGTGCGATATCCCATTGAAATTCCAGCCCACATCATGATACTGCCACCTCTGAATGCGTGATATTCGATGATGTTCTTGACCTAATTGCGTGTGCCTCGTTCTCTCCAGACCCTTGCATGCTTATCATCTGATTCCAGAGCAAATCTGGGCTCGTCCATGAACAGGACGTTGCACCAATCTGAGACAGTCCAATTGACATGTTGACTACACCACTTTAATCTTGCCCCTCTGGCTTGGATGGTTAGTGGAACACAAAAACGTGGTACTCGGGCATACAGTTACTTCACTTGGAGCCTTTGGCACACAATACTGGCAAATATTGTCTTACCAAGTGCCGCTGCAACCATGGATGTAACAGTTGTGGAGGTCGCTTGTCGATTCCGCTTGACTACTATAGCAATATACCGATCATCAGAGGGGATGGTAACCCATGGATGACCGGGCACATATCTCTGGATAACTGTTTGAAATTGTTTTCATAATGGAGAAATTACCGAATGATCAATGGCAAGGAAAATAGCGATATCTTTGATTGACTGTCCTGCTTCAATGCGTCCGACAGCACGCCAGCGCTCACTATCTGTCATTCATCTTCTTTTAACCATATAAACACGAATATTATAAAAAATAATCCTACAAAAGTTATAAACACTTCATATCAGCTCAAACCCTTCAGAATGCTGGCGTATTCAATGACTACCTAATTAGCATATATCTGGATAGTCAATCATGATTGGATGTAACATACAATATTTGCATACTGCTATCTACACCCGCAGCGATTTTCAGCCACTCAAATTCAAATATGCTTTCAAAAAATGAAAATTTGCATTTCAAGCTTAACATTTGGAAATTAGTGTATATGTATCCACTCTAACTCAAAGACTAATTGACCAAATTTTATAAAATTTGGTAGGTAAGTCACTTGTGGGTGACCCTGGTGCTAATTAGATTTTGATATGATTCAGGAAAAAAGAACCACCTCTTTTTTTTTTTTTTTTTTTTTGTGAAATGCCTTGCAAAAAAGTATATATTCACATTATCTGTAAAACTAATTGGTCAAATTTCATAATAGTTGGTAGATAAGTCACTTCTAGGATACTTTAGTGCTGATTAAATTTTGGTATGTTTTGGAGAAAAAGAATGTCACTTTTTGTAAAAATTGACAACATCTAAAATAAAAGACTATGTGTGCTCGGATGTATCAATTAAATGCATGTTTTATATGCAATTTTTGATGACAAAAAAGAATAAGACCAACCCTATTACTGTTAGGTGGACAATTCTCGAGATCTTTTTTAATTTTGAGGAGCTGAAAATGTTTTGCACTGTAGTTAAAAAACTATTTGATGAAATTTCTTAAAATTTAGTAGTTAAGTCCCTGGAGAGTTATGCTGATTAGATTTTGGTATGATAAAAATATAGACTCTTTTTTGAAAAATGATCCATAATGATCATGAAAATCTGAAATAAATGACTAAAATTGCTGAAATGTATTAATTATAAAATTGTTCTATATGTAATTTTGGACAACAAAGCGAATAAGACTAACTCCGTGATTCTAGGGTGACCTGTTCTCGATATATATATATATATATATATATATATATATATATAATATTTTGTGGAGTTAAGATGTTTTAAAATGCATTAAGTTGTCAAAGGAAATGAAGAAGCATTAAAAAGGCAAAGTGAATGTAATCAGAAAAAGTATCAATGTTATTTTCTGAAATTAAACTCGGTTAAATGCATCATGAAATAAAAATTAAAAAAATTAATTTATGCTGTAGGGAAAGCCATGTACTGCTTTCATCACCTACATCAGATATTTTACTTTTTTTTTTGTTAAAAATAATATAAGTAAAATTTCACAGAAATATTTATATATTTTTATACAGTAATATTATTAATATACATTTATAATTACTACCTTCTTATTTGTAGTATTTATTAAATTTTAAAAACTTACTTCACTTCTGGTGTTTTTAACACTTTACAACATAGCTGACAAGTGCTTATGACTTTGTTCATTCTGTTTGTCTGTACATTAGCACGATAACTGCCGTAAAAATGACTTTATCAAAATGAAATTTTACTATGTTGTTCGGACAGTCTGTGGGACCTGTGGGAATATAAATGAATAATATCACCCAATTAGTTTTGAATTGAACCCGGGTTGAAAAAATGAAATACATTGAACCCTATGGGACCTAATTTTTCAAACATTTTTTAAGCAAATTTAAAATTCACAAATTCCTTCGAAAGTTTTAGAAAATATTCAAATTATCCCATAAAATATATAAAAAAAATTTTCAGCAAAATATATTCAGTAATTTTTTAAATAAAATTTAAAATAATAATTATACCCTTTATATGGAGGGAGAGATCATGTTGTTGTTGAAACCCAGACCGTCCGACCTACCAGAAAGGTGTAAGGTAACTGTTTGGACGGGCGGGAAGTGCCACCCAATTTAGACCGGAACCCAGTGGGGGAGGCATCCACAGGGACCGTACCCTCCTTCCCCTACCACCAACCTCTCGGAAGGACTTTCGGACCCACATGTTTAGCGTGATCGTACTCCGCATGAACACGGCGGCAGTTTTGGCAGTGGCTGGAATCGAACCCGGGTCTACCGAGTGCAACTCCAGCGCGCTAACCAATGGGCTACCGCGCCCCATGGAGAGATCATGTGACCCACTTCAAAATAAAATATGGCATCCATCTTGTATCAAAACCGTGATTTTTAAAGGTGTTTTTAATTCATATTTAGTGTTATATCCGTCCTAAAATCGCTTTATTTTTGCTTAAATTCTGTGCATCAATGTTCTGAAACAACGCAATTACAATATATTTGAGTTTAAATGATCATCAAACTTTGATTATTTCTACAACGAAACCTAATTTTCAGTTATGGAAAATGTAAACACCAAAATATGTAGAATGAGCTGTACAGTACAACCTCGAAAATCCGGACTCGTCCGGACTTTGCTGATTCCAGATTTTCGAATTTTCCGGATTATAGAATTTGAATAAAATTCAGATTTGATATTAACTAAATACACTATAAAGCACTATTTTTAGTAAAAATAATGGCAAAAGTTAAGTTAATCAATTAAAACATATTATTTAATCTAAAAAATAGGGCAAAAGAAATTTCTAAGATGAAATATATACATTAATAATTTAGAATGTGTGAACGAAACGAAATTATAAAATTCCATTTTATCATTTCGTTTAACTATTTGAATTAACATTTGTTATTTCATTAATTTTGGTTTATGGGAAAGCAGTTTTCTTTATCCTGTAGATAGACATTATTTCTGCTCGGTTATAAAGCTTCTTTGTTCAAGACCTTTAATTGCATGTTCGATTGTTTGCATAAGATTATCAATGGGTATTTTTTCTTTTCCACATTTATCGTCGCTACTTCAATTTTTTTTATATAATATCATATCGCGAATTTCGCCATCATTCAATTTATTTACAATTGGCGCATCATCATCACAGTGCAGAACTTCCGTTATATCGGCTTTGTCGAATTTAATGAAGCACCGGAAGATTTAATGAAGTGCCGAGATTTAATGAAGATCGAGGATTAACACTTTTGACGATATATTTAAAGGTGTAAATGTGTTTAAACCATTTTCGCGATTAACGAACAAAAAACAAAAAATAAGAACTTAAAAGTTTTATATATTTTCTGGCATTTATATAACGTTATGTTTAAAAAGGCCGATGACTCTGAAAAAAGTAAAAACTTTATTAGTAATAGTCAAATATGTAAAAAATATTGCAGTAAATAAAATAAATATCTTTTCCAAAAAAGAAAAATATCTCTCCTCAATGATTTTTCTAAATTAGGATGAGTCATTACTAGTTTGCAGCAGCACCGGGACGTGGTGGGGCAGGGAAAGCGAAGAAAGGAATTTTCTTAGTTCCTAAATCCTAATTGTAAACGCAGCCAACCCCTTTGAGAGTCTGTGTGACCTTGTTACTCGGTTCTGTGTGATACAATATTATTTAGTTATTTATTTGCTACATATAATATGTAATTATGGCTTTCTAAACAAAAAAGGCAAAATATACAGTCGATTTCAAGCTGACACGTTCGACGAGAACGAAAAAATCGTCAGATATGTATCGGGAGGGGGAGGAGATTCCGAAGATAAAACAGAATACATTGAAGAATGGAATTCATACTACGAAGCGAACAAAATAAATTTTCGCGAGCGTTAATATGAATTCTTGAGATTTTTAGATTTAATTGAACAATCTGTGATAAAATGTTACCATAATGTTTTAAAGTGTTTAATATTAAAAATTACATTGTTTCAGAAAAATGTCTTTTTCAATAATGAGGAAAGGAAATTTTGATAATAAAAATTCCGTATTTACATAGCGATGTATATTTTATGCGAAATAATTCAGCGGGAGTTGTGACTTGAATAAGGGGGAGGAGGGATTAATACTAACAACGTAATTCACGCTCCAAACACGAGCCGATCTACGGCCGTCCATCTAAACTTTCGTTTCATTTCCGGGTTCAGAAAGTCGACCGGAAAATACGATAAAATAAATAATCTTACCCTGTTGTTTTAAATCCGCGACTTCCTCAGTCCAGGGAAGAAAAGAAAAAAAAAAAAAACGAAAATTTGGAAAACGTCCGGATTTTAGAGGTTGTACTATATAAGAATTGCTGCATTTCTTTAACACAAAATTATTTAGCTCATGGAGTCTGCAATATAACTGATATGAATTCATTGATTATACATTCATTGATTTTACACAAAGATGATGATTTTTTAAATTACTTGTACCTCCAGTTTTTAAATAAAATAAACTATTATAGTATTGTGATAAATGAAATGAATGGAAAAAAGTTTATGATTGAAATGTTGCTTTTATAGAGAGAGCCAGGCGTGTTACATTTCAATGACGTCGTTTGAATAAATTTCATTTGTTTTCGATGAAGTTTTCAAATATAATAAATTATTGTAGTATTATGATAAGTTTTAAAATATTACCTAGGAATGTATCACATTTTAGAGATGTTTAAACCAGGCAATGTATATTTCAATGCCGTCATTTGAATGAAGTTTATTTTTTTCAATGAAGTTTTAAGTTTTCAAATATAATAAATTAATATAGTATTGTGATAATTTTTAAAATATTACCGAGGAATGTACTGCATTTTAGAGATGTTTATATAAAATTGTATTGAAGTTGGAAAGTGTTTCATAATCAATGCTTTATGCATCATTGATCTTTCTTGTTCTTAACTTTTTCCAATTTTAAGTTTATCTTTAAATTATTGACAGTTCCTTCACTTTTTCCAAATTTACAGATGCTTTTTATTTATCTTATTTTTAGTTCATTTTCTGTATATTTAAAACCTTTATGGTCATTGGATACTTGTTTATTTTGTTTAAAGTCTTGGCAATATTTTTCAGAACTTTTCAGATGTTCTTTGATTTTCAGGATGTCTTAAAATATTGCATTTACCATGCATTATGTAAATACTTTTTTGGGGAAATTTTTAATACCTTTTTTCTACAACAATTTAATACTAGATTAGATTTTGATTCAATTTAATACCAGATAATACTAGAGTGTGCATTTCACCCTCAGTTTATTTTATAAAGGAAGATATGAAATTTTTATGTTCATTTTCCCTGTGCACCTCCACCATCGAGAACACTGTATATACTATTTTAACAACCATTGTGTAGTTCAAATTATAATTTTATTGCATAGACTATTCCACAGTATTGTGTTAACCTTCCACTATTGTTCCATAAATTGCAGATGCTTTGAAAACCTTAAGTTACAAATAATTTGATTTAATCTTGCCAATTGCAAAAAACATTCTATCTAGTTCTACTGTTTTGCACAATGTTTCTACACATAATTTCTTGGTAACATGTGCATTCATTCTTGTCATTGTGTCCCTGCATAAGTCATACACACAAACACCTTTCTGGTAGGTCGGACGGTCTGGGTCTCAACAACAACAACACATAGGCGCTGTTAATACTTGAGTGGGTGACCACCTGGGAGCACCATGTGCTGTTGGCACATTTCGGGCGCGGCAGCCCGGCGGTTTGCACGCTGCCACAACTGCCGCCATGTTCATGCGGAGTACGATCACGTTAAACATGTGGGTCCGTAAGTCCTTCCGAGAGGTTGGTGGTAGGGGAAGGAGGGTACGGTCCCTGTGGATGTCTCCCCCACTGGGTTCCGATCTAAATTGGGTGGCACTTCCCGGCCGTGCAAACGGTTACTTTACACCTTTCTGGTAGGTCGGACGGTCTGGGTCTCAACAACAACAACACATATGAAGAACATCTTTTCAAAATGTATTCACAAGCTTTTAAAATATGCATTTCCGTCAAAATCTCAAATTTGAAAATTTTCGAGAAAGCAATATATTTTAATATATAATAGCAATCTACTTTATACAATAGTAGCGTAAAAATTGGGTACAATAGCGTAAAAATTCGGTACATAAAATTTAAGTTTGTTTACAGTGATTTTGGTGTGAATGTAATTTTTAGATTATTTTAAATAATCAAATTAATCACTTCATATTATTTATAATTTTAATTCTCATTCCAGGAAAATATTTTATTAGAAGCAATGTTTGAAATCCCAGGTTCTGACATTGTCTCGGTACAAGTGACGAAAGATGTGGTTTTAGGACGCTCTCCACCTTCTTATATACGTGGTGTGAAGCAAAAAAATGTTTTTTATGATAATGAGACTATACCAGAAGATCAAGAACGAGCTGTAAATAATTAAATATTCACCTCTAGCTAATTTAAATCTACTGCCACAGTGGAGTAATTTTATGAAATTATTTGGGGGTAATCTCTGATTATCTACATCTATAAATTTAGAAAATAAAAAAATACTTTGTATATGCTTGCTTCATGTTTTTCTTCTGAAATGAATTCAGTTCAATCAATGCTTGGTTGTATAAAGTGAAATATGAAATATAATCAGCAAAGATTGGAGAATTTGGCTATGATAGTTGGACACCTGGAAACTATAATTTCATAAAAATATAAAATTCAATTTTTTATACGGCCTTCCAATAAAAAATGGCCTTGCCATGCTTAATTAGAGCGAAAGGCATTTACCTGATACTTCTTTGTCGAAAACCCAAACCACTCGACTCACCCTGAGGCATGAGCAGCATATTGAGTGGCCGGTGGTACTTCTTTGTGAAAAATTTGCAAAGATATCTATAATTGAAATAATAATAATAAAAAATAATAACTTGAACCATAAATGTGAATAGTTTACTTCCTATGAAAGTAAATATGGGAGAAATCAACAGAAAAATTAATTGAAGTTTACTACCATTTAATTTTTCTGTTGCTGGTTGGTCCCCTTTCAATCGAACAAAATAATAATTAGAATATCTCAGCAAATTACTCAAAAAGGTACCATGTAAATTCTTTTGCCATAATTAAACATGGCAAAAATTTTACTAATTGATATCTTTTGGGTTTGGGCTCTATAAAAAACTTAAATTTTGCATTTTTATGAAAGCATAGTTTCCAAAGGGGCAACTATCATAACTAAATTCTCCTCTGTTCAAGGTTGTGTACATAAAAGAATAGGTATTTTACATTTAACATATATGTGGTTTTCAACTGATGTGTTTGTTCTAACACAGTAGAAAACCTCATTTTTTATACATATTCTACATGTAAAAAAACCAACCAATCATTTTACCTCAAAGTAATATTTTAAGACTTTAAAGAATGTATGATATTTGAAAATATTAACATATTTTTACTGTTTAAGATGATAAAAAAAAAAAGGATTAGCATTACCAGTATAATAACTTTATTATAATCAAATACATAATGATTCTGATACTTAAACTAAGGATTTTTAGTTTTTATGTGTATCAAATGCCCACGAAAATGGTAAATCTCGCTCAACATAATATAAACAAATCCAAGTTAACTGTAAGAAAACATATTTTATTTTCACACTTTAAGATTAACTAACAGCATGCAGATATAAAATTTAATATGGAATAGAAATTATTTATGGTATGATATATATATTTTTAATTATCCCAAATCTCATTCTTTGCTTTTAATATTAACCAAGAGGGGACACTTTACATTCCTAATTTTAAGGTGTGATTAGTGTTCTAAAGGCTCGGAAAGGGGGAGACGGTTCTTTCAATTATTTTCCTTTGAAAGTTTTGAAAACATTTACATCTAATGTAAAAGTATGGAGCATCTTCTGTATTACTAAAATGAGTGATGATTTATTGACCTTATAGAAAGTAACTAAGCATGGGTTGATTCCTTTTATTTTCATGGCACCAAGATATCAAGTAAGAAATTACACTAAATATAGTATCCCGGTCGTCCATCCTGCTGCTCTAAGTCCTCTGGACGAGCCGGACGGCCTGGGGCTTTCACTAAATATAGTATAAAACTATAAGCCCTTTAAAGACCAGTACTAAATAGTGAAATAGACAAATCTAAAGAAATTATCCATGGTAACTATATTTTTAAACTAAACATTTAAAAGTCAGGAAAATGTCATTTATAAAAGCCCATGGTCAAATTATAGTTGAGATGAACACCGAGTATGATAGACAAATAATTATTTTGAATGAGTTAATATTAGTTTATTTCTAATCAAATTATGGAGCAGTTTGAAATAACTCTTTCGAGTTGAGCAGTTCCTAAATTATCTCGAAATGTTTAGAGTTCATTCCCAAAAGTCTTGTTTTTCATTTTGAAGATAAATACCAAATACTTTAGAAGTAAACTGTGTTCAATAATAAAAAAGTAAAATATTTTTACTAACTATATTACATCTTTGTACTATAAAAAAGTGATTATGATTCAGTTTTTCTATTTTCATATATAATTTTGAAATTACAAATACCTTCACATATTGCTTTGAAATAAAAAATAGTGCGGGAAGTAAACTTTGCTGAATAATAAAAAAGGTAAAGAAATAAGTTTAGAAATTATATTACATCTTTGTATCATAAAGAAGTAATATATGATGGGTTTTCTACTGTAGAAAATCCAACACTGCCTCTGTTTGCCGATTATTTTTCATATTTCACTTAACTTCTACGACCATGACAACCAAATTGGAGCTAGTGTAAGATAAGTCCCACTGTATTGTTTGTATTTCTATGATGGAAGGTTCGTATTGAATTAAAAAAATATTCATTTAAACTGTTAATTTTGCAGAAATAAATTATCAGTGCAATGCAAATTTGAACTCAAACAATAAATATTTAAATATTTTTACACATTCAAATTTATTTTACCTTTTGATTTATTCTTGTTTCCATATTTTCTGTACCCTGTTCTACAACTAGGAAAAATGCTTAATACTTCTACTTATATTTAGGGAACTTTAATTTTAAAATAATCATAAGTACATGTACTAAACACTGTGCCTTCCATTGTGTTAAATGAGAACAGATGGAACACATCTATATTTAAAGAGCAGTATTCTGGAGTTCTACATTGCATATGACTTCAGATACTGAACACGAAGCTGTACATTAGACTTATTTACAGCAATAGAGAATTCTGGAGCTTTACAGTTACGTATGACATATTGAAAATGAAGCTGGATATTAGACTTATTTTTAATTTATTTACAACAATAATACCTTCTTTTTTGTTGCGGTTACATATACAGTGATTGAGTGGTGTCTTTTATTAAGATATACCATGAATATGCTTTCTTTCTTTTTTTTTTTTTTTATTATGGGCAGAATGCTTGTGACTTCACTAGTAGATATAATTCTCAAAGCATTATTTTAAAGTTTTTCATCCATAAGAGTTTTATCTCCTCCCTAACTCTATGGAAAAAGGATTCTGTGTTCAAATACAATAAATATACAAAGAATTAAGAATAATAAAAACATTTTTATTTTAAAATGTGAAGTGGTAAAATCCATTACACAAACTAAATATTTCAGTTCAAACTTTGCATATGCAAAATAACCATTTCTATTTGATTGTCAATTGATAAATTTATTACAGCTTAAATTGTAATAAAGGCATCTAGGATTTATTTAATCATTAAAAACATTTCAATAAATTTGTAAAAATAATCAAGATACACTTAAGCATAAGTTCTAACCAATATATATTGAAGTTACAGCTAATTTGTTTTCAAATTGAACTTTAAAAAACAGTACATTATTTGCTATGAAAATGCAAAAAAGAAAGATGGAACCATTTTAACACAATGCTCATTAAATTAAAATATCAACAGCATAAAATGACATTTTAAAAGTATATAGAAATATTGATATGAAACACATTTTAAAGAAAGAAAAAAATGATTTTACACATTTTATCAAAAACTATTATTTTTATTTTAATCAGCTTGCACAGATTTCATATTTTTTAAATAAAAGTTTAAATCTCAAATAAGATTTAACAAAGCAGATTATAAAGCATTAATAATTTTGAAAAGCAAATTAATAGTAACAGAAGCAGTTAAAAAATGTGTAAATACATTTAATAAATGCACTTAGACAAAATTAACAATATAGTATCTACAGAGTTGAATATGTTATCAAACAATTTTTGAGTGCTCCTTAGCCTATCTTAAATTAAACGTATAGTGATTTCTGTTATGCATATGGTCACGATAAAAACTCCATTGAGTCTTATCTTGAACATTCTATCCCTTGCTGATAAGCAACAATAGCTCCAAAACTAGTCCAAGAATAGGGATGATATGACCAAAATGGCTAATTGCTGCTGTGTAAATTAGTAAAATGCTGGCAAAAGTTTTGCATAAAATATATTCCAAACTTATAAATTTCCTCCCATAAAATTTTTGATTTTGAGGTTATTTTAAGCAAGTTTAATATAAAATTTTAAATTTTCAACAAGATTGTCTAATTATATAAATTTGATGTAGTGTAACATAACAAATTCTGATTAAATTCTTAGGAATAATTTAATTAGTTTGTAACAATAAAAAACAACATCATGCTCTGTAAGTCTTGCAACATATCAATGCTTAGGGCCTCTAGTGCTAAATTTACACCTGAAAATGATTTACCTCTAAATTAGATTAAAATAATTGAATTTAGCATCTTATGCATACAGTACAATCATAATTAAAATATCCCTTTCTCAAACCTTCAACAAACTTATCTAGCAACTGAATCTCATCCAAACTTAGTGCAAATACTCTTCAAACAATGCAGAACGGATCTTTTTTTTTAAATATATGTTTTGAAAATTTATGTCAAGGGCCAAATTAGTGATATGAATGGTGAAAACATTTACATTTGCATATGACACAACTTCTAAAGGGCAATTAATAAATTTATAGACTCATTAGGGTTTGTTTTTTATCGGCAGTCTTATAGGAAAAGACTGATGACGCTTGCATGATTAAAAGTACTTTGCTTGAGAAGCTATTAAAAAAATCAATAGCAATTATGTTGATCTGATTTCAAAGTGAACATAGAAAAATGGTAAAATTTATGTATCACACATCAAGGTGTTTTACTACGGAATTACACACTTCAAGATCACGCGTTTCCAGTGCATCACTGTCCCCCTAGTAGAGATTTTTAATACTATTCTTTTCATAAAATCTCTTTTGCATGCTTTGATGAATATTCGTATGAAGTTTTGTTGACTTTCGGTTAATAAATGCCTCTGCATATGGCTCAGCCAACTATGAACTGCACTACAGTTACAAAGCAAGTCAGTCATTGGTTATAGTATTTTGAATTACTGCAGCTATAACTGATGTTAGAAAAATAGCTTAAATACATATTAGAGATAGCTATCAGAACTGCATAATATGTTAATACTTTTTCTGATATACAAAATAAATTAAGGATGAATAAAATATTTCTAAAAATGAAATACTATTACATTTTTACTACCTGATGACATGAGATATATTTAAATTTTAAAATAAAATAGGCATGATAAATCAAGATAGATTTTGAACATGATAAAATTTTACAAGCACTTTCTAACACAGATTATAATCTTGAAAGTCTACTTATTTTGTTAACTCTATTTTTCATTATAACACTACTAGTCTGACATTTTCATTTTTTTGGACGGAATTAAAATTTGATATAAAATACATTTATAAAATACGTGCTATAGCAGTCTCTGACACTAATCAATATATTTTAATAAATATATTTTTACTGACATATTGCTCCTTGTAATCAATATTCTTAATAATATATTAAAACATCAAAATATATAACACACTTTTATCAGTATATACAATAAAACCTTAATAATTCAGTACCCCTTAAGAAAAGCAAAATATGTCAAATTTGGGATGTTTATTGAATGTTCAATTACTTTTGCTATAAATGCTATAAGGCAGCAGTTCTTAACCTGTAGTCTGTGATTCCTCCCCCAGAGGAGGAGAGGGGGGGGGGGGCAATGCCCTCACAGGCGTTCTGTGAAGACTAAAAATGTTATGAGCTCTTGCAGTTAAACCAGACAGAAAGAATGAAAGAGAAGAAAACAAGGAGCAGAAGTCTTCGTTTATCCTGCTTGGTTGTGTAAAACTTTACATTTCTAACCCACCACCAAATTGGATATATTTTGAAAGAGTATTGATTTAATGCTTTATTTTTTACGATCATACAAAATTTAATGTATTTGAAAGGAAAAGTAATTTGAGTCAATACAACGTCATACATACTACTCACATTAGATTTTTCATTTTAAAATCTGGAGATACGGGTGTCTGTGGTGTCAAATTTACCCTTCAAAGGGTCTGAAGCCTAAAAGGTTAGAAACCACTGCCATAAGGTATTCATTTACATTTTCTTACTTAAAGAATCAAATTATACGTTAATACTTTAGCTCCATACATACAATGAATATGGCAGCTATCTTCTCTCATTTAATGATGTATTTTTGCATACACCATTTGCAATAAATTATTGTTAATCACGGGAAGCTTTTTTACATATGATTTTATAGATTTTTAAAATTATCTCTTTTGTAATATCAAAAAGAAACTCAATCCAAAATCTTCTTAAAGGGCTTTCAAAGAGCTAAATTATAGCTATCACTTTTAGTTTTAAGATATAAGCATTACAAACATGAAAAACTTAAAATTTTCAACTTGACTACATGATTACTTGAAAACTATAAGAGCTTTTTTTTAATAAATATAGATTTTGAAACTAAATTTACTCTGACATATATTTGTCGCTTACTATTTATATCTATCTTTTATAGTTTCGAAGATATTTCAAGTCAAAGTATGAAAATGAAAACTTGTTCAGACAGATACTTTTGCAAGTTTTTTTTTTTAATTTTTATTTTTTTAATTAAAATATCACTCAATACAAAATACAATTATATACACTTGTAGGGCTTTCACAGCGCTACAAATTCTTGCTTATTGTTCAAAGGATAGCTTTTTTAGTTTTTGAGATATAAGCATTACAAACTTGAAAAAAAGAAAATTTTCAATCTTCTTCAACATAATAAAACAATTACTTGAAAACTATAAGAGCTTTTTTAAATAATAAATACACATTTTAATATTAAATTTTTTAGTACACAGTTTTGTCATTTACTATTTATATATCTATCTTTTATAGTTCACAATATATTTCGAGTGAAAGTTAAGAAAATGAAAAAGCACCAGCTCAATATGCTACTTTTTAACAAGGTTTTTTTTTTCGAAAATTTTTTTAAATATTAACACTATTTTTATATATTCGTAATCTGAACCCTATTTCTGACAAAACAAGAAAAATTATTTACATTTTTATCAATTAGGTTGGGATATAAGCATCCCAAGTGTTTACATTTTTTGCAATGCTCTGTTTTTCTCGCCAAAGAAACCTCAACCACAGATGTTATTTAAATCAAAATCATGACCAGCCACTCAAATTACTGCTCAAACTCTCGGGTGAGTCGGGTGGCCTGGGATACAATACATACATCAAAAACATGAAGATTGGTCTATGCAAATAAATGAGTGTTGATGTAAGTGGATGTTCATTTCAAAATGTAGAATTAATGAGGTTTTACTCCACAGTAAAATGGTCTTGTCTTAACCAGGATGTGCAGTTAGCTGAGGATTAATATATGGGTTTAAGCAATGACTGTAAATAGTAGCCATAGTGCGTAATAGATATGGATGACTAACACTTTGAATATTGGAATTGAATATTAACTAAATCTCAAATACAGTTGTTACCCCTCTTAACAAACTCCGGATAAACCAGCTTTAATTTGATCTGTTAAAATTAAAAGTCACCTCTTCCAATGGAAGTTTTTTGGTCATGTGACCTGCAAATATTAATTGGTAGGTTGTAGTAATATTACAGAAGTAGATGTGGTAGAGTAGTTTAATAAATTTGACAGGACCCCAAAATGCTGTCTGACGAAGACTGCTATCATTGAGACTACCGCTGATACAGATTCGCCAAGAGATTACGAGTTTCACATACTGATGGCATGAATGCTTTAGAAGTGGCTTTATGTTAAACAACAATCAATCTCCCCTTCAATAGATTTAATGTTAATAAAGAAATAGCAAGACTTAAAAAAAAAAAAAAAAAAACACTCCAAGTTTGAAACAGAAAAGTAACTTAATTCTTCTACAGTAATGTGTTTATAACATTTCATTATATACTACAAGTATATTTTTAATTTTTACTTTCCCTGCAATACATGGTAATGTATAGGGAAAGTATTGGAATCATGTCGAAAATCGCAACTCGAGTTTTCGACGGATCTACACGTTTCAAGACCTGTAGAATACGAAAAAACCATTTTTAGCGTGACGTCTGTGTGTGTGTGTGTCTGTCTGTCTGTCTGTGTAGATATTGTATCCACTCTAAATAAAAAACTAATGGACCGAATTTCACAAAATTTGGTAGGTAAGTCACTTGTGAGCGGGTCTGGTGCTGATTAGTTTTGGGTACGATTCGGAATAAAATAACCCGCCTTTTTTTGCAAAATGGCCCGCAAAAGCTTGTATCCACTCTAACTGAAAAACTACTAGACCGAATTTTACAAAATTCGGTAGATTAGTCACTTGTGGGTTACCCTGGTGCTGATTATATTTTGGTATGATTCGGAAAAAAATAACCTGCCTTTTTTTGCAAAATGGCCCGCAAAAATCGTCAAAATCTAAACTAAAGAACTACGTATACTCAAATATATCCATTAAATGCTTGTTTAATACGTAACTTTTAACGACGAAAATAATAAGACCAACCCCATTACACTAGGTCTATCCGCTCTTGAGATATTTTAGTTTTATGTATTTTCTCTACACCACCTTTGAAAATAAGTCCGGTTACCGAATGAGAACGAAAATTGAATTAAAAGTGAAATAAATTTAATTAAAATATAGAGGACGATAATATAAGTCTGCAGGGAAAGTCATGTGCTGCCCACATCAGATTTTTAATTTTCTTGTTAGTCTGCTACAAATAGTTTTTTAATGATGTATTTGCCTAATAATTTATTTAAATACTTTTATAATGCATTGTTTTTATTATAAGTACCTAACAGAGGTAAAAAATGCAATGGATTTAACATTTTTTGAATCATCCTTGTTTAACCAGACTTTCTCTTAACTGATATATTCTTGGTTCCAATTAAGCCTGTTAAGAGGGGTTCTACTGTATTTGAATACCCTAAATGGTTATTTAATTGTTCATAAATAGTATTTACATTTATTAAATATTATTAGTAAATAAATTAATAAAGTAAAATAAAAACGTAATAAAACCACATTAATTTAGAAATGAAATATTTTATCTTAACCTTTAATTATTTTACAGTAGTTTTTATTACTGTTGACAACAATAATTGAATAATTGTGAATATTTCTCACCTACTGCAGAGTTTTACTTCAGAAAACAAGCATTTGAGCATGTTCAGAATCTAGTTTGCTTCTTTTTTTGTCTCAAATTAAGTCATAGTTGCTGAAGGGTCATTCTTAAAAATCTGTTGATGGTGGAATGATCAAATACTTCAAAAATAATTCAAGTGTGTGATATTCAATGTATTAGAATTTCTTTTGATGGCATTATATTCAAGATTTTAAATACTTTCAAGCATTCACATATAGTATTTGCCCATTTCTAGTATTTAATGCATATTTATTTTTTTTTTCGTTGAAAGAATCATGTAAATAGCTTTACAGTGTATAATATATAATATTTGTCAATAGCACATGGCAGTATATAATAATATTTTATGAACAATATACAAAATGATTTAACTAGATAAAAAAAATTACCTAACTAGACAATTCACAAAACAATTATTTATTAAAATTTAATGGCCAGATTGATTAATCTTAGCAATAGTTTTGTTCATCAACTTTTGATAATTAAAATTAGTTTATTCAGAAATAATTAAATTGATTAAAATTTCTCACATTAAGAACATTTAATATTGTTAAAAATTATTTATGCATAATCATAAAACATTACTAAATTATTTACAAAACATTTGTAATTGTTTTGTAAATGCACATTCGGTTAGAAACAAACACCCCAATGTATTTGTGTTTTGAAGCAATGCTGAAAATAGCATTCATAATGTTTAATACATGTTTATTTCAACAACACATATTTTGTAAAGAATCGTGTAAATAGCTTTACAGTGTATAATACATATTACTTGTTAACAGTACATAGTAGTATATAATAATATTTGATCTACAATTTGTAAATTTATTTGACTAGATAAAAATACATGATTTTTTTAAATAAAATTAAACGACTAGATAATTCAAGAAACATGGTTATTTATTAAAATACTATTGATAGATTGATCATTCTTAGTAATAATCCGGTTAATTTACTTTTCATAATTAAAAAGTTTATTCAACAATTTGTGGCGTTACTCATCACCTATATCATACCGGTTGCCTGGTGTTTCAAATTCTAAAGTAATACATAATGGATTTTTCTGATTACAAGTTCAGAATGCAACATGCTGCATTGAAGTAATTTCAGTTAACCGCATTGGTAGTAGCTGCATGCCAGAAGATGGCATCATTGAGGTAGCATTTATAGGCAGTAGAATCGGCACTTACTGTCAACTTTGACAACTTTGAGTGCAGTTAGTGTTGTTGTTGAGACCCAGACCGTCCGACCTACCAGAAAGGGAGTGCAGTTAGTGTGAATTAGTGTCCATGTAAGTGAGAGCCTTGGTAGTAAGTTAATGTCTATTTCAAGCAGAGTTTAGGTTACCAACACAAGTGAAGTAGCCATTGTAGTTATAAGTAGGTGAGCCACGACAGCTGTGAATGAACTAGGGCCAATTTGATCTTCCTGTTGGAAGAGCACCATTCTAGAATGAGTGTGTTATCTTTTGAGACTGGAGTTCTAGAGTCTGCTATTTCAAAAGCAGGATATCCAGTAGGTATTTGTCGAAAGTTGTAATTAGGCAGTGGTGGCTGGCCACAGTGTAGCTGAATAATCATTGAGATGGTTTTTTTTTGTTGACTGTGTGTGTCTCGATATGACAATCCATCATATAAGCATTTTCGGTGGAGGAAAGTCACCTATAGAACTTTCAAGTATGACATGCCTTAATAACATTTAGCAGGGACGACCAGTCAACCATGTCTGTTATTCTATATATCAAAAGTGATAATGACTGTAAGAACTTTTTCCCATTCCTTGTGTATTTGTTATGATATACTTAGTCTGCTTGCTACACTTGTGAATTGATGTGTTACTCAATGTTAATTACTGCTATGATTGTTTATATAATTTTTAGTAATTATAAATGGACTGTAGGGCCTGCAATGTAAAAATTGAGTTAATAAAAAAATTTGATGTTTAACTTCTGATTCCTTTTCATGTTTCTTGTCTTTGGATATAACAAATTACAAATGACTAACATTTTCACATCAATAATATTAAATATTATTAAAATCATTTACACACAATCATAAATATTAACGCATTATAAAGACAAACATACTTATATAGAATAATTGGCTATTATTCTATATAACTATTTTTAAATGAAGTTTTGGGTGAACCCCTTAACACCACAATGAAGCAATTTCCCATGCAAGTGCTGATTGTTTATTGTGATGCATATTAAATTAGACAATAACACCTCTATTGCCAGATCATAATGAGAGAAATGGGGAGTTCTGTATCACAAATAACATGCTTGGTGCAGTTTTAAATGAAATTATTAAGAAAAAACTGATCAGAATTTTGCTATCAAATTTATAAAATTTCAACAAGAATGAAAATTACATAATAATTTCTACACAAAACCACAAGCTATAAAAATTTTGCACACAAACATTAGATTTTCAAAGCAATATTAAATAGTAAAAAGCTTTATAAATAAATTTTAAAACTGTTTCCTGTAAGACACAACTTTTTATAATTATGTGTATTAAATACAGTAGTAGGTTTTTAACATTACCAAATTGTGTGATTTACCCACTACCATAAAATAAAAATTAAGAAAATGTGAACAGCTTTTGAAAAAATATGTAACACAGTTTAAAATACAGTGAGCTTTGATAACATTAAAATGTGTGTCTGTGTGCTACTTAGTTTTCGTAATTTTTCATTAGTATTAGAGAATTTAAATGGTCTCTGCTCAGTTTAGAATATCTTTATAAGGCTCATCTCTAAACAGCTTTTATTTACACTCTTCTACACATAACATAGGTGCAGGCAAGTTTTTCATTTTCACCTTGATGTTAAAATTAAAATCAATTGGAGACCAATTAAAAGTTTTAACTTCAGTAATGTTTATTGATGGTTTTTGCTATAAAAATTACAAATAAATATTTTACTATAAACAGCATGGTAAACATCTCAAGCAATAAACTTTAAAATCAAAGACAACCAAATAAGTGATTAAAAAATCATTTATTAAAATCTCCTTATGACATACAAAATCACATGGCCAAAGCACTTTCGGACATTATAATACCCTTTATCATTTCATTTTACTTCGCCACTGATGAAGGGCATGTAATGTACGAAAGCACTTTGGCTATGTGATTTTGTACGTCATAATAATAAGATTTTAATAAACGATTTTTTAGCCACTTAGTTGATTGTCTTTGATTTTAAAGAAATATTTTACTTTCAATTTTTTATAGCTAGATTTCTGTTGTGTTAATTTTTTTTAATTGAGAACTTAAATTTTTAATATTTAGGTATTTGAATTTCCCTTTTCCATGAACAGTTAATTATTTTAGTTTTACATTTGTTTTAGCCACCTAACTCTGTTCTCTAAATGAAATTACATATTTTTAACCTTTCACCATTTATTCCAATTCTTTTAGTTTTTGATTTAAAATTTTAATTTTAATGTTCTCTGTTCATATCATAAATTCTCATTTTCTAAAGAATTTCAAAAATGCCAATATTTTAACAATTAATCCACTTTCTTCTCCATAATTCATCCATTCATTTTATTTTCCAGTTATCTTCTCAAAATTCCTAGATCCTGATTTTGTTTTGAGCATCAGTCTTTTTAGCTGAAAAACACAAGTTTTTCTTCATCATTCTCTCCTGCCTCAAAATTTTATTGCACAAGATGATTAAAAAGTATTGAACATTTAATTTTAAAATCATATAATGTATCTAGAAATTGAAACAGCAGGATTTTTTCCAGTTAGGTGGTCTTAATATATTCTAAAAAATATAGCAGAAATACTGTCTGCTGTTTTTTTTATACGTCAGACAATAATTAGAGACCTCTTTTTGATCAAGAAAAACAGACCCATCAATTTCCCAGAGTAAAATAATTTTTATTTTAAAGAAATATTTATCTATCTATTCTTATGAGAGTATCATTGAAGAGTTTCAAAAGAAATACCCATACTCTAAAACCGACAACTTCAACAATTATGAGGTTAGTAAAGCATTTTTGAAAACTGAATCTGTTCACACAAATGGAGACCAGGAAGGCCTTCCACTTAAACTCAGAATAAACAGTCTGAAATAGAGACTGTGTTGCTGAAACTCTCCAATGAACTCTTTAATGACATTTTTATAAGAATGGCATGATAATACAAATGACATTCTTATAACTGACGGTTAGATAAATATTACTCTAAAATAAAAATTCTTTCACACTGAGAAAACACCACATTCTTTGACAGATAAAAAATAGATCTGTAATTATCGTCTGACATATTAAAAACAGCAGATAATATTTATGACATTTTTAGGGTATATTAGTACCATTTAACTGGGGAAAAAATCTACTATTTCAATTTCTATTATTTTAAATTTCTATATTTTCTACTAATTAATGATCCTGTATTATTTCACCAAGCAATTGATGTCACGAAAAATTCTTTATTTTTCCACATTGGTGCTTTGTTTCTACCTAGTAAAACTACTATTGCAATGCATTGTTGTTGCAGTACTTAATGGAAACCCCTAAATGTGCAACATGATGCTCTGGATCAGTTTCACTTGAAATTTGATGCATGGTATGGTGTTCTGAATTTTTAAATTCCAACCAGTGGATGATTAAGATATTCTTAGATTCGTTTACAGTAAACATACAACTTTACCATATTTTTAATACATAATAATGAATGCCTAAAAGAGATTTTCATCTCTTTGAACTCCTCTAATGATTGACTTCAAACATAACACAAATAATAACTTTTTTTAAAGTTATTAGTATAAAACAAACACACATATATATGTATATACAATCATAAATATAAATGACTAGGTACAAATGTCACTTTAAAAACATACAAATGTAAAAAATACACCATATCACAGGAGTCTTAAATAAAAATATAAAATATGTGTAAAAAATATGGCGTTCAAGACACCATAAAGTTTTTAAGCTTCATAAGAAGATCAAAGGCTTCAATACTGATATTCAGTGTCCCTATTTCCGTTTCATTGTCACCAACATCATAAACTACAAGAAATAAAACAAACTTATAATTTACACAAAAATTTCAATAGAAAATTTAATACCATGAGTAAATATTTTATATAAAAGACAACTTTACAATATAAAAATATATCACAAAAGCATTCATTATTGATTGCATACATGAGTAGAGACATGGGTAGAAAATTTTCTGCCAAAAAATTTTCCCACTATGTTTTTCTGAGAGCGCGGTAGCCCAGTGATTAGCATGCGGGAATTGCACTCGGTAGGTCCGGGTTCAATTCCCGCCGCTGCCAAAACTGCCGCCGTGTTCATACGAAATACAATCACATAAAATATGTGGGTCCGTAAGTCCTTCCGAGAGGTTGGTGGTAGGGGAAGGAGGGTACAGTCCCTGTGGATGCCTCCCCCACTGGGTTCCGGTTTAAATTGAGTGGCACTTCCCGGCCATCCAAACAGTTACCTTACACCTTTCTGGTAGGTCAGACGGTCTGGGTCTCAACAACAACAATTACTACGTTTTTCCAGGAGGAAAACTCTCTTCTCTTTTTTTTTTCTTTTTAATTAATTTAAAAACAGAATGTAATTCTTTTCCCAAACTGTTTTCCTCAAAAGTAAGTAACTTTACAAAAAGTTTTGAACATTGAGTTTTCTAATTTTGAAAAGGAAAATGAAAGTTGAGTGGGGAGGGGAGGGGGGGATGTGTATATGTGTGCTTTATTTTGAGGAAAAAGAATGGATGACAACCAAAAGGGCAAACGAGAAATTTTACACATTCTCAGAAAATAGCAAATAAAGTTTTAAGAAGCTTATTCTTTCAGCATCAAGTTGTCCAAAATTTGTAAAAATATGAAAACAAAATGGAATGCTTTTGCAAGTTCTACTGAGGTAAAATACTTTAAATAGCACTAAATGTCTACTTAACTCATCTTGCAAATTCTCTTTCTTTCTTATGATACTCACTCGTTCAGCTATAAGCAGGTATTTCTTAAACAATTTTTAATATTATATAAAATAAGTTATTTTTAAAAGTGCTTAATTACAAGTTTATTTATTTATTTTTTTTTTGTATAATATGTTTATATATTTAATACTTCATTTTTAACACTTTACAACATAGTTGAAAAGTGTTTATGACTTCATACATTCTATCTGTCTGTCTGCCTGTCCGTTAGCACGATAACTGCCGTAAAAATGACTTTATCAAAATAAAATTTTAGTACGTTATTCAGATGGTCTGTGGGACGTATGGGAATATAAATGAATAATATCACCCAATTAGTTTTGGATTGAACCCAGGTTGAAAAAATTAAACACATTGAACCCTATGGGACCTAATTCTTCAAACATTTTTTAAGCGAATTTAAAATTCACAAATTGCTTCGAAAGTTTTAGGAAATATTCAAATTATCCCATAAAATATATAAAATAAATTTCAGCAAAATATATTCAGTAGTTTTTTAAATAAAAATTAAGATAATAATTACACCCTTTATATGAAGAGATCACGTGACCATTATACGAAGAGATCACATGACCCACTTCAAAATAAAATATGGCATCCATCTTGTCTCAAAATCATGATTTTTAAAGTTCTTTTTAATTCATATTTAGTGTTGTAATCTGCCCTAAAACTGCTTTATTTTTGCTTAAATTCTGTGCATCTACATACTGAAACTACGCAATTACAATACATTTGAGTTTAAATGATTATCAAACTTTGATTTTTCTACAACGAAGCCTAATTTTCACTTATGGAAAATGTAAACACCAAAAGATATAGAATTAGTTGTATAAGAATTGCTGTATTTCTTCAACGCAAAATTATTTAGCTCATGGAGTCTGCAATATAGCTGATATGAATGAAACATTCATTGATTTTACACAGAGAACTCAGACAATTTATTCAATGAAGTTTTAAGCATAGATTTAAATTACTTGTACCTCCATGGTTTTAAGTTTTTAAATAAAACAAATTATTATAGTATTGTGATGAATGAAAGGATTGAAAAAATGTTTATAAATGAAATGCTGCTTTTATATAGAGGCGATTTATATTTTGATGACGTCATTTGAATAAAGTTAATTTGTTTTTGATGAAGTTTCAAATATAATAAATTATTGTAGTATTATGATAATTTTTAAAATATTACTGATGAATGTATCGCATTTTAGAGATGTTTAAACTATGCAATTTATATTCCAATGTCGTCATTTGAATGAAGTTCATTTTTTTCGATTAAGTTTTAAGTTATCACATATAATAAATTAATGTAATATTGTGATAATTTTTAAAATATTACCGAGGAATGTATTGCATTTTAGAGATGTTTATATAAAATTGCCAAGTTGGAAAGTGTTTCATCATATATACATGATTGATCTTTCTTGTTATACATATAATAAACTAGTAATTTATTTTTTATTTTTGTTATTTTTTAAGAAGATGGTAGAATGCTTCCCTTTGAATTATCAGAAAGTATTGAAGGAAATGCAATATAATATTTAATGTATTTTTCAATTATAATCAGTTTTAATATTTTTAGAATAATATATTTTATAATCTATTTTTTATACCTATAATAAACAGTAAATTATTTATGATTCTAATAAGGTTTAACAGTTTTAAATTATTTCTCATGCTATTCCTTTTGTGCAATGCTTTAAAATCGAAATTTTGAAGGCAAAAAGGCATTATTATAGATGGAATAAATTTTTTTTATAAGTATTCAAAAGCTAGCGCATTTAAGGAAAATAATAAATTGTAGCTGCTAACTGCAGTATACAAATATAAGAAATAATCATGCATCAAATTTTTTATATATTTCTAGATTTAAACCTTCTTTTACCTTTGTTATATAATATATGATTAATTGTAGTTGCAGTATGAGAATAAATACTCTTTAAAAGTCATTGAACATATTATTCCAGCTGAAATGTAATATAGAAAAGAATTTTAAAATTTTCCGGAACATGTTTCGTTACGGAAAATTTTCCATTTTAAAATTTTCTGGAAAATCCACATCTGTCCACATTAGGTTCAAACAAAATCAATTAAAACATGTAAATACAAAATTAAGATTGCATTATTGACTTGAAATGTCAATCAATTTCATATCAATATAATTTCAATATTAACAAATCACAAAAATAAAAGTTTGACTATTATTAAATAAGTCTATCAAACTACTTACTAGAAATATTTTCTTGAATTTTATCTTTTTGATTTGTGAGAATCTGAAACATACATAACAGACATTAATAAAAGTTAAACTTGCTTTAGTATTACAACTTTTTAATGTGCAAAATAATTATTTCATAGGATTTTCCAAATTACCTTAAAAGTTAAGTAATAAATTACATATCTCTAAAAATATAAAAATTTAGAAAATTTTAAAATTAAAACAAGAAACTTCAATCTGTTTAAAATATACTTTTCATTTTTCTATATTCAGTAGCATTTTCTTTCCTATAAAATGTTGCCAGTGAAAAAGTATTAAATTTGGCACATCTTACACAATGTTTTCTAATTAGAATGATTGCTTTTAGACAAAAATGCAATTGTTCCTATTTTTGGCCAATGAAATTGTTCCTATTTTTGACTCTTTAAATTCCCATTTTTAAGATTAAATGCTGTATGTTAGAATCACTGCAAATTGCAAGTTTCTACCTCTTCTGGAAGTGGGTACACATTTCCACACATACATGCAAATTTGACTTTTATATATTAGATTGCAAAAGTTATCTAACAATATTCTTTTATATAAAATACAACAGCAATATTGATACAGGTTAGATACTTTAAATAATTAGTAAACATTTAGTAGAGTTTGAATCATATAAAACTCAAACAAATCATCATTACTATATACGAGGCATGTTTTTTATGTAAGTACCGTTTTGCGATTCCGCCGCCGCAGCGCTACGGTCGGCGTTCCGCGCATGCGCGCTGGTTACCTACATCTCTTGTCTACGCACTGACGCCATTACAGTCTGATTCTTCATTGTATACGTTGTTTACTGAGTGTTTAAGATGCCTCCGACAATCGTGAGTCCCGCCGATTGTGAAGTACGGGCTGTTATACGATTTCTTAGTGCTAAAGGCTTAAAACCGATCGATATTCATCGTGAGATCTGTGAAGTTTACGGACAAAACATTATGAGTGATGGAATGGTAAGGAAATGGGTGAGAGCATTTAAAGATGGCCGCACAAATGTGCATGATGAAGAACGGAGTGGGCGTCCTTCGGTCTTTAATGAAGATTTGGTGCAGAAAGTGGAAGAAAAGGTGAGAGAAAACAGACGCTTTACAATTTCATCAATGTGCGACTGGTTTCCTCAATATTCTCGTAGTGTTTTGTATCGCATTGTGACCGAGAACTTGAATTACCGGGAATTGTGTTCACGTTGGGTTCCAAAAATGTTGACGGATTTGCACAAAACCCAACGTTTAGGCAGTGCATTGACTTTCCTTGAGCGGTACCACAATGAAGGTGAAGATTTTTTAGACCAAATTGTTACTGGTGACGAAACATGGGTGGCCTACGTCACACCAGAATCAAAACAACAATCCATGGAATGGCGACATTCATCATCACCCAAAAGAGTGAAGTTTAAGCAAACAATTTCTGCCCGGAAAATCATGTGCACAGTTTTTTGGGACAAAAAAGGAGTATTGCTAGTGGAGTTTCTGCCTCGTAATGAGACAATCAATGCAGCGTCTTATTGTGAGACATTGAACAATCTGCGTCGTGCAATCCAGAACAAAAGACGTGGCAAGTTGAGTAAGGGTATCGTTTTGCTGCATGACAATGCCCGTCCACATGTGGCTAATCGGACCAAAGATCTCATCAAATCTTTTAAATGGGAAACTCTAGATCATCCTCCATACAGCCCTGATCTGGCGCCCAGCGACTACCATTTGTTCTTGCACTTGAAGAAACACCTGGGTAGTCAGCGTCTTCAAGACGATAACGAAGTCAAAACAGTTGTGATACAGTGGTTAACAAGTCAGGCGGCAGAATTTTATGAGGAGGGTATTCAAAAACTGGTGCCACGTTATGACAAGTGCCTCAATATTCACGGAAATTATGTAGAAAAGTAGATTAAGGTACAGGCTTTCATGTAGAAATAAAATTATTGCGATATCTTTGCACGTCTTTTTTTAATTCCAAAACGGTACTTACTTAAAAAACATGCCTCGTATAATTGTCTAATGCGTCTTGTCTTTCCAAACCTTTCAGGAGCCCCTTCCATGGTGATCTATAAGGCTGAATCTTTGCACACGTGAAGTATCAACCGTCAGACAGAAAAAATAGTATGTCAATAGCCGGATATTCAATTTACATCTTGGGGGTAGAGAAATAAGGTTTTTTTTTAAACATTTTAGACCCCCTAGAAGACAACCTGGTGATCTAGAAGGTGGAATCTTTGCACATTTATAGTATTTACCATTGAACTGAACCTAATATATTTGGATTTTTGATCCCCTTCCAGGTCAAAAATTATGGTTTTTATTTTTAAATCTTTCCCAACTTGCAAGCAGATCTCGGATGGCTTAGAAGGCTGAATCTTTGCACTCTTATTGTATTGGCCACTGGACTGTACCTAATTGAGATAGATTTTCAAATAATTTTCTCTCAGAATAGGCAAAATTGGAGGGGGGGGGGGGGGGAGTCTCTCAGAATCCTCGCCAAACCCCCACCGGAGACAAAAAAAGGCTGAAACTCAACCACAGGGCAGAACCTAACTAGACCAATTTTCAACACTAAGCACCATATGTTGTTAAACAAAATAAAACTTATTACAAAAATTGCAGCTTAATATTTTAAAAGTTAGTTTTCCTGTCTTTAACAGGCTGAATTACTAGTCATCCAAATAAAACCTTATAAATTATCAACTTTGAAAATTTAAAGAAAAAATTATGCAAAACTGAAGATATAAAAATGACATACTTCCTTTAAATCAACAGAACCAAAACCGATTTCTTCACAATCCAAGTCCTGTTCATCTGATGGGGGCTCACTCACAACAGTAAATTTTATTCTAAGAGAAACAATATGCTTTAAACATCAAGAATATTTATTTTAAAACAAGGGGGTGGGGAATGCATTTCTATCATGAAACAACAAAAAAAGAATAGAATTGTGTGTGCATTTAATCAAATGCAAGAAGAATTTATGCAAATGACTTACAAACTTGACTCTGGCATGTCACTTAAAAGCATCTTAGATAGTAAGCTCCACTTTTCGATATCAGTAGATTTGAAAGAAAATACTGAAATGAAACAATTTCTTTGTAATACAAATTAATCATACACAGAATTTCATACAAAGGGTCTTGTAAAATTTAAAATGTTACATTTTTATGGCACTTGTGCCAATGGTTTCATTATTAAAATAAAAGAATATGGTTTAGAAAATAATAGAAAAGGTAATAAATGAAGCCTGCAAATTTTTTGCAATTTCTTTGAATTACGTACAAGAATGCTTGCATTGTCTATAGCCATAAACAGTTTGGTCTAAGATAGTTATAGCCCTGTCCAACTTTTCCAAACCAACGGACCAAATTTTTGCTCAAAATTATTATGTGAGCTAGCTATAGGGGATATATTTACAAAAATTCGGATTTATTAATTTCATTAAGATTATATGTTTTTTTAGAAGTAATTTGGCAATAGTTAATTTAAAAGTAATTAAATACTTAAATTTTATCAATAGATTTTTATTTAGTGTAAAACAGTGTTTTTAAAGTATGTTCTGCAGGTTCTGTGACAATATTCCAGGGGTTCTAAGTGATAGTTTTGTGTAAATTTTCTTTAAAAAAAATGCATAAAATTTTATATGAGTAATTTGGATCACACTGGACATTTCCTCACTTTGGGATTCCACCATCAAATTGAATTTCAAAAGGGTTCCATGACCAAAAAGGTTTGAAAAACACTAATGTACAGAATTTACAGACAACAAAAATATCTCTATAAACTGGATGAGACCCAAAGGTCACAAACTGAGCATATATGGTTCGGGATTTCCAAATTTATACAAACTTGAAATGATCCCAGTTCAAAAACTAGTATCAGTGCACTGGTTTCATTCACATTTTTTCTGTACCTCAATCATATTAAATATTTGTTACTTGCACTACTAAAATAGACAAATAAATAAATAAATTGTCATGTGCTGAAAAAAATTTTTTAGTATTTTTTTTCTTCTTCTTCTCTTTAAGTCAGTCTTACCAAAAAGCTTGTACTAAATGTATAAAAGATGCAGTTTGAATAGTATGAGTAAGGTTGGATTAACAGTTACAAAATCCATCGATAGGAAATTTATGACATTGAACCTGGTCTTTCTTGAAGTTTGGGACCAATTTCCTATAAATTTGATGACAGCTTGCATGGTACAATTGAATTCATAACAGACAATTGCAAAATTGTGGCTCACAAAAAGGTTTATTGCTACCGGTGCAGTTAACAGATATTTGGTATTGGAACTCTAGGTTAACAGCTATTTAGTGTAGCAACTCTGAAAGCAGAACTGCTCTACCTATGTTGGTTATTGTTCTATCAGTATGATTCTATAATCACAAAATCCACCAATAGAACATGTTCTAAAGATTTAGAATACTTCCCATTGGTGAGGTTTTTTTTACCATGTATCAAAACTCTTTATATAATACAAGAATTATAATTAATTAATTAATCTAAATGCAATTAAATCCTAATTAATCTAAATACAAAAGTTCAATATCTTAATTGAATTTATTTAGCAAAAACTCTAAACAAATACAAAAATTACAGACAAGATTAGAATATTTCTTGTGATATAAAATACTAAAAAATGAAACATGTATTACCTTTTTCAAAGTTGTATTGAATCACATTTGGAGATGCAACCTTAGGCAACGAAAATGGAGTTTCGAGTTCTTCCAAAGGATAATCTAAAAACCTGTAATCTACATACAACATTTTCACTGTTGCATCCTGTAAAACTGCAGCATCAGACCTTAACATAAGATAATGCACGCAGACCAACATATTAGAAGATTCCTAAATTACAAACAAAACACATTTACTTTAATACCAAATTAGTTTCAGTATTAAATTGAATAAAATTTTTAAATCAATAATTAATAATAAAATTATAATTAGAGCCTAGATAGATGTTCAAGTAAAACTGCTTATTTTTTTTTATTTATTTTTTTTTTTTTTTGTGATTGTAAAAGCACAAATTTTATACGGAAGATACTCCCATTGCAGATACTCGTATCCATGAACCAGATTCATGCTTATTATGCACTTGTTAGCATGGAATAACCAATATCTGCAATGGTGGTAAGAAACTTGCTATATGTCACAAACTTCTATAGGAACTGACAATGTCAATCCTTCCACATGACCAGCATAAAATGAATTTACAATTTAGTAACTCAGGCTACATAAAGTTGCAAAGGCAAAGTTCATAAACACAAAATCCACCTATAAGGGGTGTTCCCAAATTTGGTAATGAGAAATGTCTTTAATTTTCTATTATAGCAATGGGAGTGTTTTAATTTTTTCATTTGTAGCAATATGGAAGTGTCTTCAATTTTTTATTTACATTCCAAATTTTTGGGAATGCCTCTTATAGGTGGGTTTTGTGTTTATGAACTTTGCTTTGCAGCTTCATGTGGTATGAGATAAATTGTGAATTAATTTTAGGCCAGCAACATAGAAGAACTGAAATTGTCTGTTTCCATAACATGCGGGAAAAAAAAAGATCAATCATGCATAAAGCATTAATTATGAAACACTTTCCAACTGCAATGCAATTTTATTTAAACATATCTAAAATGTGACACATTCGGCAGTGATATTTTTAAAATTATCACAATACTACAATAATTTTACTTGAAAACTTAAAACCATGGAGGTAAAAGTACTTTCTAACTCCATGCTTAAAACTTCATCGAAAAAGGCAATACTATAGAATTGTCTGCTTTTCTATGTAAAATCAATGAACGTTTCATTCATATCAACTATATTTCAGACTCCAGAGCTAAATAATTTTGCGTTAAAAAATTCAGCAATTCTTATACAACTCATCTTACAGCTTGATGTGTTTACATTCTGCATACGTTAAAATTAAGTTTCGTTGTAGAAATAATCAATGTTTGAAGATCATTTAAACTCAAAAGTATTGTAATTGCATTGGTGCAGTATATAGATGCACAGAAATTATGCAAAAATAAAGTAGTTTTAGGATGGATGCAACACTAAATATAAATTAAAAAGAACTTTAAACATTATGATTTTGATACTTGGAAAAAAGACGGATGCCATATTTATTTTGAAGTGGGTCACGTGATCTCTTCATATAAAATGAGTGCAATTATTATTTTAATTTTTATTTAAAATACTACTGAACATATTTTGCTGAATTTTTTTTTTATATATAATATAATATATAATATATAGGATAATTTTTTTCCTAAAATTTTTAAAGCAATTTGCGAATTTTAAATTCACTTTTGAAAAATTAGGTCTCATAGGTTTCAATGTATTTCATTTTTTCAACCTAGGTTCAATCCAAAACTAATTGTGTTGTTGTTGAGACCCAGACCGTCCGACCTACCAGAAAGGTGTTGTTGTTGTTACCCAGACCGTCCGACCTACCAGAAAGGTGTAAGGTAACTGTTTGGACGGTCGGGAAGTGCCACCCAATTTAGACCGGAACCCAGTGGGGGAGGCATCCACAGGGACCGTACCCTCCTTCCCCTACCACCAACCTCTCGGAAGGACTTTCGGACCCACATGTTTAACGTGATCGTACTCCGCATGAACACGGCGGCAGTTTTGGCAGTGGCTGGAATCGAACCCGGGCCTACCGAGTGCAACTCCAGCGTGCTAACCAATGGGCTACCGCGCCCCAAAACTAATTGTGTGATATTATTCATTTACATTCCCATATGTCCCACAGACTGTCTCAACAATATACTAAAATTTCATTTTGATAAAGTCATTTTTATGGCAGTTATCGTGTGAACAGAATACAAACAGAATAAACAAAGTCATAAACACTTTTCAACTATGTTGTAAAGTGTTAAAAAAAAAAGAGAGAAAAAACTTGTGGTAAAAAATTAAACTGGTATCTGCAATGGAAATATCTTCAGAATTTTGGGAATGCCCCTTTTGGCAGTTTTTGTGTTTATGAAGAATTTTATAGTTTTCTTATAGTTTTGCATATATCTTAGATTAAAAGATCTCATCGCACTCACAAAACCAACTTATAGCGGATGGCCAAAGTTAGGATTGCACCCCTATTGCAGAAAACATCTCCATAACCAGTTTTATGTTTCAATGTGCTCATTAGCATAAAATAGCAAATAGCTGAAAGATCATCTATGCAGAGTATAGGCATGTTAAATCTGTAAGTCCTAAAGTCCATGCAAGAGGTGATGTGTTAGGGGAATAATGGTGCAGTCCCTATGGTTGCTACCCCCACTGGGTTCCAATCAAAATTGGGTGACACTGCCCTGGTCATCCAAACAGTTACATTACACGTTTGAGTACGACTAACGGTCTAAGTATGGAAAATGAAAAATAGCAACAAGATTGCCTCTTTAGTCTTCCTTGGAAGGTAGTCTTTTCCAGTTGTCCATCTTGTTACTCCAAGCCCTTAAATGGCAGCCTGGGTTGTGAAGATCAGAAAAAAAAAAAAAAAAACTTGCTTTGCAGTACGATCAATTATTCCATGCTAACAAGTGTATAAAAAATGTGAAACCAGTCTATGGATGCTATTGTCTGCAATAGAAGAATAATCCTAACGTTAGAAATATCACTATATGCAGGTTTTGGGAGTATGAACATAGCTGTTGCAGCTGGTGCTCCATCCTTAAGAAATTTGATGATGGATGCATCAATGTGATTACCTACTTCTGCCACAGTTTACCTTAATTTGTACAATGACTTTCTAGATGCTGGCATACCATTATAGAAATTAGAAAATTTCTCGCTGAAACTTTATTGTAAAAGTACATAAAAAGAAAATGTTCTAAATAAAACAAAATTGAGAAAAAGCACACAAATAAATGTAAAAATTAGAAGAAAATTTTCTTCATTGGCTCAACCTTTGGTTTTCTCAATGAGCCTGTTTCGTCCTGTCCTCCACCCAGATTAACAGATTAATGTCCTACACAAAGCAAGAGTTCTCCAATTCCTGGTGTTCAGAACGTTAAAATGCAGTCTGTCCATCTTAATCTTGGCTTTCCTCTAGGTCACTTGCTTGTTGGCTTGGTCAGAAAGATTTTTTTTTCACTTCTTTATCAGACATTCAGATTACATGGCCAGCCCATTTTATTCAGAAGAAACTCACAAGAAGCATATATGTATCTCTACTGATAAAACCACTGATTTGAACCCATTAGAATACTTTCTTATTAAGGCTCAAACTGCTAAAACTTTATTTATGAATTTTTTTAAAACTTCATATAAATACTTTTATAAAATTGCATAAAATACAAAAGCAATAGTGTCAAACACCCTTAATTTTGTGTTTTATGCTGTTTCATACAAAGTTTTATAAATAATAATATACTCTTGTAAAATTACTTTATGTTTTGTGTATTATAGGGAAAGTAATAAAATAAAAAGCACATCACTTAAAAAATGTGCTTGCATCCTGATTTAACTTACAAGCTTTTCTGAAGTTTGTATTTCAGTTTCATTATCAGATTCTTCATAATCATCATAAAAAGCAGGTTTGTCTTCATCAGAAGAATCTAGTTAAAATAAAATACATGAACAGTAAGTACAATCAAATTATATACTTTCAAACTACACACGTAAGTTCAATTTCGTTTTAAAAACAATGACACAATTTTCCAAAAGAGTGAATTATGTATACCTATTCGGCTAAATATTTTTATCACTAGATTATATTTAACTTATAAATAATGATGTAAAAATTATAAATACCATATTACTATGCAGTCAAATTACCTTCAACTATTACATTTAATTTAAAATATGTTATGGAAATGCAGATCGTGGTACAGTTAATCTTACTTAATAAAGGAAGATGACTGTATACACAGTCTGTAGCATAAAATCTAAGCATTGTATGATCATGAAATTTGGTACACAGGTACTTCTCGACATACACAAGTACACCTCAGAGTTTTTTTTTTTTTTTAATTTTGAATTAGTTTTATAGTTATTTTATGTTTCCAGTCGATTATTGGGGGATATTCACACAAATAGATTCCTTAGCAAGGTAAAACATTATGACAGCAGTTTCATCTTGACACCAATGGGAAAAACGAAAAATTATCTTTCAAACAAACTTTGGTCCATACAATGAATAAGCAAATCTTAATAAATTTTTAAAAAATATATACTTTTTGTGCATTTTAAACCTCTTCGATTTTTATATTACAACATACTAAAATTGACCTGGTATTCAACCTTCATTTTTTTTTCAGCAGCTCCTAAATATATCACAGACTACTTTAGAAAAAAAAATTATTTCATAAATCCATCCGTTGATTAATTATAAATTTTTTAAGCCAACGATGTCTTAAATTTTTGCAGTCTTTGTAGTGGGTTTAAATTAATTTGTGGACTCTTCGACTATTGACTACAAATGCCATCTATTGGCATTATAGTGCATTTTCCCGAAGTTTTCTAACTTTACAAATTTAAAAGATGGTAACCTAATATTTTTAATTTGTCATTATACTATCATTATGAGTACTGTATTAAAATTTTATTGAAATTGGATGAAAATTCACTGAGATAGTAACAAATTCAAGGTTTAAAGGAACTTTCTTGCGATTTCAAGTATTTTTATTTATTTGTGTTGCGGGAATGATTTTGTAAGTAGATTTTAACATAGAATGCAGACCTTCCACAAGTGATGAGTTTAAGTTGTGATTTAGGATGGGGGAGGGGGGACTTTACACCCGTTGAGCCATTGTACACAGATTTTTATTTTGATATTTTATATAACTACCCTGCTTTAACTCCCAAGTAATTTATTATAGTTTTAAATAAAAGTAGACTTATGAATATTTATTTTAAAATTTTCATAAAAATAAATATCATTTTACAATACCCATAAAAAATTTAATTTACATAAAAAATACCAAATAAAATAGAAGGAAAACAGTTATTTTTAATTTAACATTTCATACTTTTAAAAGAGGGATTAAAGTATTATTTTATTATCACTTGTTTTACATGCCTCAAATACTTACACTACCACTGACATACAACCTCATAATCTCAAATGCAGTCATGTTTTAAAGCAAATTTTGTGTTTGTTTGAAGTTATTTTAAAAAAACCATAAATGGTTTTAAAAATTGAATGAGTTTATCTGATTTTTCAGTCAATTTTTATTCTAGTGATCAATTTGGCCTTACATTATTAATAATAGCTTGAATATTATATCATCTTCATATAAAATACAAATATGAATTAATTATATTTTTTCAGCAAAAGAATATTTCATTTAATGCAAGACACACATTACTTATGTCTTTTTGGCAGATAAATATTGGTCTTTTATAGCACAATGAAATCAGACAAAAATGTTTGAGAACTAAATATATTCACATCTGAAAAACTCAACATTACACAGATTGTGTAAGGAGCCATAAAAAGTTCCCAAATTCAGCAGAATTCTGCTTGGATTAAATTATTCTTTTACACAGATTTCACTTAAACATCTACGTACCTAGAGAAATTGATCCTTTCCTAGTTAATGGCACAGGTGGCTATAGAAAAGGAAACATAAAAATTCATATTAATTTAGCCTCACATGGCATTATAAATGCATATTGTAATTCATTTTGAATTTTCTGTGGCATTGTGGCACAGCAAATGCAATATCAATTACAATTCAAGTTGCATATACAACTGAATTATATATGTGAATTACCTAACTGAATTATAATCCAATTGCATATTGTAATTTGAATCTTAGATTAGAACACTACAATATGCAGAAATGGACATGCATGCACACATACCTACACATGTATCTTTTAAATCCACAATTTTCTAAATCATCAGAAAACTATAGTTGTTCGTGAGTGACATAATGCACACATCAATAAAAAAGCATTTAAAGCAGTGTGTCTGTTTCATCTCAAAAGTGCATTACAAACTGGTGCATTTGTAAAAATAATTTTCATTAGAGACCAGTATATTTCTTTTGTGTATATATATATATATATATCATACCAGAAAAGTATAAAAATGAAAGAAAGCAATATATCAAAGATCGGCCGGGGGGGTTGTGACCCCCACTCCCCGGTTAAGCCAGCTTGCGTCTAGACAACACTCCCGGTAGCCGATATATTGCACAAAGATGAATACCGAAGTATCAAAATTTCAAAAGGATTATAAAAAGGATTCCAAAAAAAAAAGAATTTTAAAAAGTAGGTTACAGATCATGTAAGTGTGGAGTACCCAGAAGACACGTATTTTAAAAACTGTACTATGTCTACTCTCACTAAACTAAAGACAATAAGAAACCAAACATATAGATTTTAATGATCAAAGCAGATACCATACCATAACCACTATCCACCATGACGAATCCAGCACCAATACATCTGCTAGACATTATCTATTATATAAGAATGTACTCATTCTTAACTTGTGTAAAGATGGTACTGACTCCCTAACGTGATCAACACACGGGAGGTTCGGCATCCAAATATATGTGGTAGCTATCAGTTACGGTTATATAATAACAATTATAATTTCGAATATATAAAAAAACACGACTCTAATGTTGTAATCAATAATCAGAAACATTACCACCTAAATGAAAATTTAAAACGTAATAAACGTGGTGGCAGAAAAATAAAATTAAAACTCTCTGACACAATACAAAATCTTATGATTTTTGCTCGAAAATGTGCTGATGGTGAGACAATACAACATACATAGATTAAAAATTGCATTTATGGAGTCAGAAATAGATTTTTGAGAGATATCTGGGATTTTTGTAATAGTGACGTTTTTAAGGAACTTTTTTCACAAAACTTTCATATTGCTGCTATATTCTTAGATTACATTAAATTACGCGCAAAATACTTAAACTTAAATTTAATCAAAAACAAACCTGTTTATATCAATAAAGAATATCTCATTATTAATTACAAGAATAAAAATTTCGATAAAGTAAATATTTCATCTTATATAAATAAATTTCAAGATAAGTTTCCTATTTCTAATACACACATTAAAATCGCTTATAAATATGCTAAACCTTTATGCAGAGATTTCTATAACTATAACACAGTATGTAGAAAGGTATTTTACGATCCACAGCATTGTTCCTGTACAGAATATTCCAATTTTATCGACAGTCATCATGGTCACGTTATTTCTGGTGATCTTGATCTTTTACAGACATCATCGTTGAAACACTTCTTCAAACTCGGCACTAAATTTCGCATAGCCGAGTTTCGCTCTATTGGTATTACACTTACGCAAGATATGGACAGATTCATTTATCGATGTGCAGTGAAATACAGTGTGCCCACTTCCATATATAATGAGTGGAAATCGGAGGTATTAGATGCCTTTTTTAAAACATATAATAACAATAACTTTGGAAGGAAAGAAGTTGTAAAAAACTACAATAGAAATGAATTGATAACTTTGCAGAAGAAATTCGTAATTACATACGTTGATAAAGTTACATCAAATTATGCATTTACATGTCAACATCTTTATAATAAATTACTGATTGCATGTTACCGGGATCGTGATGTATATATACCTTTACAACTTTCACAGAACGAAATAGAAAACCGTATAAGGGCCTTTTATAAATCTGTGGGTTACACATTGAAATCTATTAAATTTCCTTATGTTACTTTAATACCAAAACTGCATAAAAAAAAATCCTGTGAAATTCCGCCCCATTACTAATGGTTATAAAACTTACTTAACAATAGCAAATAATAAACTTCTATCTATCTTAAAAGAAGTTATGATTAAAATAAAAAATAATGGTGTTTATTTCATAAGTAATAGTCTTGAAGTAATAGAAAAAATTAAAACCATATCTGAAGATTTACATTATAAAAGTTATGATTTTAATGATTTGTTCAGTAATATAGACATTAGAGATCTTTTTGCCATTTTGATGGAAGTTTACGAAAAATATAATATGCAAAAACTTATTACTCTAGGTAAATTTAAAACTTTGGTTAATCTAGTACTATTTGAAACTGTCTTATACGATGGTACTAATTTCTACAAACAGCGCCATGGTATACCCATGGGAGGTGGTTGTTCCTCTATTCTCGCCGACATTTACCTCAATAAATATGAGGAGGGCACACACATTTTAAACGAATTACTGTTCATACGCTACGTTGACAACATCCTTTTTGCCTGTAAAGAAAAAAATTTTATATTGGATTTTGGATTTTATCCAAAAAGTTTAACTTTAACAGAAACACCATACAACCCTGATGAAAGTCTTAATTTTCTTGATTTGTCTCTGTACAAACTTCCTGATAGATCAACTGGATTTCGCCTCTACGATAAACGTAGAGATTTTAAATTTGTTATAAATTTTATTGTTCCTTGGTATTCATGCTTACATAGGAATGTATACAGAAACATAATTTTGAACCAACTTTTGCGAAGCAAAAGAATCAACAGTAATGTTAATGATCGTTACAATAGCGATATTAACTTCCTCCATGGTGCAATTGCACAAGGCTTTCCGAAGCGTTTTCTGTGTAACATTATATGCAAATTTTATGATATAACCGTACCTGAGAGCTACCACATATATTTGGATGCCGAACCTCCCGTGTGTTGATCACGTTAGGGAGTCAGTACCATCTTTACACAAGTTAAGAATGAGTACATTCTTATATAATAGATAATGTCTAGCAGATGTATTGGTGCTGGATTCGTCATGGTGGATAGTGGTTATGGTATGGTATCTGCTTTGATCATTAAAATCTATATGTTTGGTTTCTTATTGCCTTTAGTTTAGTGAGAGTAGACATAGTACAGTTTTTAAAATACGTGTCTTCTGGGTACTCCACACTTACATGATCTGTAACCTACTTTTTAAAATTCTTTTTTTTTTGGAATCCTTTTTATAATCCTTTTGAAATTTTGATACTTCGGTATTCATCTTTGTGCAATATATCGGCTACCGGGAGTGTTGTCTAGACGCAAGCTGGCTTAACCGGGGAGTGGGGGTCACACCCCCCCCCCCCCCCCGGCCAATCTTTGATATATTGCTTTCTTTCATTTTTATACTTTTCTGGTATGATATTAAAATCCACATTGTAGTGCAGCATAGCGCCTTATTCGTGTGATTTTCTGGAATTTTGTATCTTTCACTCATTTATACATATTTATTTATATATATATATATATATATAGATAGATACACACACATATATATATAAATATATATATATATTATAAAAATTACAGATATGTTGATGATCTGATTTGTTTGGTCATTACAGACAACTGTGTCATAGATATAGATTTCTATCCGGATAATTTGGAACTAATTCCTAATGAAGCCACTATTAGTAATAACATCATTTTTTTGGATTTAAATCTTATTATTGGGCCTACTACTAATTTATATGATAAAAAAGACTATTTTAACTATAACATTAATAAAATATTACCATTTAATTCCTGTAACGCGATTCAATTGTTTAGAAATATTATTCTTAATCAACTTTTTAGAATGTATAGATTATCAGATAAAAAATTTCATGCTACGCATATTAATAAGCTAAAAATTACCAGCAAATTATATAAATATCCAGCATATTTAGTAAATGATAACTAGTTAAAAAGTTTGGAATGGTTGAATACACTTAAATTTTTTCCTTAGTATCTTATATTAGCCAGACATCCATTTTCTCTTGAATACATTACCATGAATACATTACCATGTATTTACATCCAATTTAGCCTCTATGTTTTCTAGTATCATCTGCTCCATTATTTTGTAGCTGTTACTGTTGAATATCACCTTTTATTGTCTTTTCGCATTACTGTTATTTATTTCATGATTGGCAACAGCAGTTCTTAACTTTTTAATTTTTGCTATTGGCAACATTGGTCTCTTTATTCAAGGCTCCAATGGATTAGACAGATGCAGTGTTTATTCAGGTATTCTTGTTTCCTATTATTTTTGAATCTTTATGCATGTAGTCCAAGTTAACTGTCAGAAACAACAAGCACACAACTATAATAGAAAGTCTTTATTTCACTTCTTATAAGAAGTACAAAACTTAAAAAGGCCAGAGCGCTTTTGAGCATAAATACGCTCTTCATCAGTGGCTACATGGAAATAGGAATGATTGTTCATATATAGACCAAAAAAGGTGACAAATTTGCATAAATACAATTATTAATAAACTTACGTTTCCCTAAGGAGAATACAAAAATACAAAGCATTTTGCACAGATTCAAAAAGATCGAGCATAAATCATGAAAAGAACAGTAAAAATTTGCAATTTTATTACAGAATTTTCAAATTCAAAAAATCTTAAAAATAGGGGGCAGTCAGGCCCAATCCCCGAGAGGATGACGTCAAAGATAACTATGAAGAGACTTGAATTGCATGGAGTCGAGAATGAGTTGCCAAGCATAACTTAAAATCTGAACGGGTTCAAAATTACAAATCGAGAGTCACGGTAAATATAAATAAAGAGGGATTCAAAAAGGAGAATATTACGAGGGTTATTACAACGCATAAGAAGGAAAGTTCTTTCAATAATGGAGAATAATATGCAATAACTGAATAAAGGAGAAAAATATTCAGTTCTGCTCTGAGTTTGGTTCTCAGGCCTGCTCACTCTAATGTTTCTTCTTTATTTAACCGGATTCGGTCTGATAAGCTGGGTGATAAGGATGACTTTAAAAGCTTTGCTGGGGTGTATGTGGTTCCCCTGTTGTCCATCGATGGTAACTTTAAATTTTATATTGGCAGTACAAAACGTACTATTGGTATCCGTTTGGCAGAACATGCTAGGGATGTCAAGGGTGGTAAACTTTCTACGGCCCTTGCTCAATTTGTTGTTAAAGAGGATTTCCGGCCCATTTTTGAAAGAACTTTCCTTCTTATGCGTTGTAATAACCCTCGCAATATTCTCCTTTTTGAATCCCTCTTTATTTATATTTACCGTGAGTCGATTTGTAATTTTGACCCCGTTCAGATTTTAAGTTATGCTTGGCAACTCATTCTCGACTCCATGCAATTCAAGTCTCTTCATAGTTATCTTTGATGTCATCCTCTCGGGGATTGGGCCTGACTGCCCCCTATTTTTAAAATTTTTTGAATTTGAAAATTCTGTAATAAAATTGTAAATTTTCACTGTTCTTTTCGTGATTTATGCTCGATCTTTTTGAATCTGTGCAAAATATTTTGTATTTTTGCATTCTCTTTAGATAAACGTAAGTTTATTGATAATTGTATTTATGCAAATTTGTCACCTTCTCTGGTCTATATATGAACGATCGTTCCTATATAGATCTATGTAGGAACCTATAGGTTCTATAGGTAGTATCTATATAGGAACCTACATAGGTATAGACCTATGTAGGTTCCTATATAGATCCATGTAGCCACTGATGAAGAGCGTATTTATGCTCGAAAGCGCTCTGGCCTTTTTAAGTTTTGTACGTCTTATAAGAAGTGAAATAAAGACCTTCTATTATAGTTGTGTGCTTGTTGTTTCTGTTAGTTGAAATCAGACATGATGCCAATTCTATTTACAAGTTAACTGTGTTTATAGATATAATCTATCACTGATATCAGAAACATGCATTTTGTGTTCATTTTTATAAAATACTTAGCCTTGACGAAAAGTTTTATTGAAATGAACAATTCATTTGTTTAGGCCTAGGACTTGTCCCCGTGTAAAGCTTTAATGCTTGGATTTTATTTGATTTTCTATTATCAATTCCTTTCCATTGATGTTTGTTGTTTGTCTTCAGCTTGATGATTAGAAATTTGCATTTTATTTTCCACTTGATTGATGATTCTTTGTTTGATACTTTTCTATTTGATAGGCATTTTTTAATGTTGAGGTCTTTTGAGTTGCAACTTCTCTCTTTTCTATGATTGGATTTTTAAACTATATATATATATATATATATAGAGAGAGAGAGAGAGAGAGAGAGAGAGAGAGAGAAAATAAAAAGAATTAGTGGTTTGGTTTAAATTTTAAAAGAATTACTTACAACTGAAACTAAAATTTAACTTGTTGAAAATTTTCAAATTTTAATTTTAATTGGAATGTATGTCAAGCCAGCATAATCTTTTTATAGCAGGAACTTCTTTTTTAGTATATAAATACAAAAATAAAATTAATATAAAAATAAAATTAATTTTCAAAATAAAATTAACATAAAAAATAAAATTAATATACAAAATAAAAATGGGTAATACAAAATAAAACATATTAGATATGGCATTTAGAGCATAATTTAATAAAAAAGCATTCACCTTTTTTGGCTCCTTTGAACCATCCAATGTGGAATGAACTTCGGCTGAAACTTTTAATTTATTACCTTAAATAAATGTACAAATAAAAGAAATACATTTATTGAATGACAAATTAAGGCATATCAATTACAAATAGAGTGCAATTAAAATATAAAAAAAATCAAGATTACAGAGAAACTTCTGTTATAGTATTCATAATAGAGAATATACTAAAACAAACACTTAAAACAGTAGCATGGGTTTATTACTACTTGTTGAACATGAAGCTATCATATTAGACTGAATATAACGCAATATTTTTTCTATATAAAAACTTGTGCTTGATTTAAGGAAAATAAAAAGTACTTCGGGATAAAGGAATTTTATTTAGATATATAAAGATATTCTGCTCTATTTACTCTTTGAAAGTATGAGAAATTTTGAAGCTGAAAAGTATTTCTTATATGTTTTGGAGCAAGCGTAATTAATATATATATATATATATAATAAGAATATATATATATATATATTTACTTTTGATTGACTTTAAAATTTTATATTCCTTTGCAGAGCCCACTTAAATAGTATTTTCATATCCCACTTAGAGGATCCCCACAGATTCTTGTAGGTGGCAGACAGGACTTTGAGAGACACTGAAGTAAATTCAACTTTTACAATTTCTGCATATTCTACACATAACTAACCCAAAACTATTCAACTTATGCAAGCCAATGGGCCAAATTTTTGTTCACATTTCTTCTCTACATACTATAATAAATAATGATTGTGAAGCAAAGTGAGGTTTGATAAACATTATAAGTGGCAAATTTCATCTATGCTGCCTGTCTGTTTGTCCCTTTCGCTAAATTTGTTACCAAAGTCACCAAAAGTCACCTAGGTGACAATATTTAATGAAACTTGTCACCAAGTTGGTAACATATCAGCAAACTCATTGCCATCAAACTCAAGGGCTATAGATGCAACAATAAACTGTTAAAATAGTAAAAAAATTCAGGGACAAAGTTTGGCAGAGATTTAGAGGAGAGGGAGAAGTTATTTGTTCAAAATTGATTTAAAATATATATATTTACAATCTCAATTTAGAGAAATTTGCCTGAAACTACACCACTGACCACGTGTAGTTTACATAGAAATTGTAATTAGAAGCTGTGTCAAAGGAAAAGCTGTGTGCATTTTCTTCTCATGGTATTGTCCTTTTCTATGGGAATGGTTAAGTGACAAGACAACAAGCACTGTTGTCACTATACTGTGAAGCTATATGTATCTATATCAAACCTCCTTTAGAAAGATACAAAAAAAAAACTGAATCTTGGAAATCTTGGACAAGCTTTAAGAAACACATTGAATTCTCACCTGCACCAGATGATCTAGATGGTTGCTTAGCAAACTGTTGAATAATATGACTAGATTCTGTAGGATGTACAGGAGAAACACTGGGAGAGTGATCATCATCTTCTTCTTCATCATCATTCTAAAAATAAAAACACAGGAATTTTATAATTAATATAAATCAACATTATTTCAGTAATTTAAAGTTTATTATCCATTAATTTAAAAAATCTGATGCATTAACTTTACATTTTATATTAATAGATGTTAATGTATGTATGTTCCTCAATTTATTAAAAATACGCTAAACTCTGAGACTTAAAATTTTATTAATTTTTAAGAATTTTTAAAATCAAATTTGCCTATCTGGAAATCCAACTGAAATCAATTCTTTCACTGTTGGATATTACTTATTGTTAGGTATTAATTCAATTGCATACAACTTCATTAAGAGAATTCCCGATGTTGTACCTTAATTTTCATTGCATACTGTTTTGAGAAAAAGATCCTTTCCATTATTTATGGAGCTGTACAATAGGAGGGTCAGTGGCAAAGAAGGGACTTCAAAACTTACGAACTAATAAAAAAAATCAAACAGTTTAGAGTGAAATGGGCATAACATATAAAAACGAATATTTCAGCACTGAAAAATACTAAAGCACAAAATATATTGCTGCAACGGAAATATGGCTCCAACTAATATTTAAAAATATAAAAAATAATACAATATTTTACAATAATATAGTATTTTTCATAAAACTTTATGGCTTCAGTTTCTCTCTCAAAATAAAAATTTTAGTCAATGTGTCCCTTTAAAATTTAAATATTACAATATATTATATCTGCAAATTACATAAAAAATTAGTTATATCAGTAATGGGATAGGGTGTAGCACATAATTTTTGTCTGACCACATTCAAAAACAAACTTGACATGTAAGATATTTATCTGAACTCCATATCGAAATTGAGAAGGAATCGGTTAAATTTTAGAAGAGTTATCATCAAACATAATATATCAGTAAAAAGAGCATAGCATGTACAATTTTTATCTGATCACATTCAGTAACAAACTCGGCTTGTAAGTTATTAATTTACCCCATATATCCAAATCCCCCCCCACCCCACCCCCAAAAAAATCAGTTTGTTTTAGAGCAGTTCTCATGGGACAAAGCATGCATACAGACAGACAGATAGACAACAACAAATTGTGGGAATCTGAAAGTCAAAAGTAAAATGCCTAGTAACTATGCTTCTTCACTTCAAAAAATATCATTTAATTAAACATAAAAATTATGATAAAAGAATGAATTTCTCTAGCAGTTATGCTGTTTAATTCAGAACTTTCTTTTTACATATACTATGTATTACAGGTAAAGTTAAAACAGAGCACATACTGATAATGAACTTGATGAGTCCTTCATAAGAGGTGTCGATGTCACTGCTCTTGTTGAGATATGTTTACGAGGTTTGGGCACAGGAGGCTGCACTAATGACACATCCATTGATGGAGGTTTGGCAACTGTAGTCTCATCATCTGAGCTTGATGTCGCAGATTGAGGTGGGGAATTAAAAAGCTCTCTGGGCTAAAAGAAATTTATATTGATATAAGTATAGTGTTTTAACACTAAAATGTCAGGATTAATTATTTTCATATACAATATTACTTTGATATTTATTGAATATAAATATTAAAAATAACATTTAATTAATTTAATTAACATATTTTGATAAAAAAATGAATTTCTAGTTGATTTTTTTTTATGACATATCCGGATTTTAAATAGTTTGAGTCTCTGGCTCCCTTAAAATCTTGTCTTGACAAATTAACAAGTGCATCTAAATTGTTGAAAATACCACATTTTAAAAATAATTTAAAATCAAATTAAAATACATTTTCATGGTGCAAGAAATTGGCTTTGGTGCATGAAGTAAAGAGAAAGAGAGCAGATAATTATATACCTAAACAACATTCTGCTGTCTCAAAGTATTATTTGTCCTTGTGTGCATATAGCATAAGCACTTATTATATAAAAACTAATTGATCAAAACCAGTTGTGTTATATTTTGACTAATACAATAAATCATTTCAGTTCACTTTTTGGAACATTTTACAATTAAATAACATAAATTCTTTAACATTTTATCATACATAATAAAAGAAGATAACTATTTTTCTGTGTGTGCACGCAGTCTGTAACAAGAAATCTAAGTATCAAATGGCCATACAATTTGGTAAACAGGTACTTCAGAACCCAGGAAAGTGCAGCTTAGCATTATTTTTTAAAAATTCGAATCAGTTTAAAATGGACGAATTTTTAAAGTCTAAAATCAGTTAGTCTTTAACTACTTGATAGTATTGGCAGTTAATCTTTAACTACCAATAATATCTAGCAGCTACTGTCACAATCTAATAACTACCGATACTCAGACCACACCATGAAAAAATTATACCTGATTCTTTCTTACCTCATGCCCTCTAGCTACCGATATAATCTCTAACAGCTACCATTACGAATTAACAGCTACCCATACTCGGACCACACTCTCCGTGTGAAACTCGAAGACACACACATTTTATCGACTTCCTATGTATTAGCATTTCTCCCTTCTACAGTCCGTTGTTTTAAGTGCATGTGCTTAAACTAAGGATTTTGTTTACCTTTACTCAGATCTGTCTATGTAATCATTGTGTCACCTTCATGATAGCCATGTTAAGATCTTGTCATTTTGAATTTCTACTAACAGATAAATGATATTTTATCTAATAAATTTGTATGTAATTTTCACAGTTATTTATATGAATAAAATGTATTTATTTTATTATTTTTTTAGATTAATGAATTCAATTCATCCATGTTTTAACTCCCGGGCAACATCGGGTACATTTTACAGTACAAAATAAGACTCAGAATGGGTTTTAAAGTAACTACTAAGTTTGATCAACCATTTAGAATTCACAATTAACAAAACATGAATACAAAGGTGTATGATTAGTTAAATACTCCTGAGTTCAATGTTAGAGATGTCCAATTAAGAGATCATGTAGTCTCCACTTTAAAACTCCACAATTTTAGTAAACTACCATATTTTCCTACACATTAATTTTAAAAATTGAATACATATAGCTTTTCATTTTGAAACTTTATGTGAGCAAGTACCCCACCAAAAATGTTTCCACTCGCAGAATAAGTGTTGTAAAGTATAAAAATAAATAAATGAAAAAAGCAGTGGTTAGAATTGAAAGATAAAAGTGCCAAACACAACTACAAAATCAGGAATACTCTTAGCACAGTGCCCAATTGCATTGCTTGTAATGCTCTTAAGTTGGCCCTGCATTGAAAGTTTTATGTTACTTTATAGCGCTGCTCTCAAATCCCTTTTGACTTTTATAACGAACCTATTCTAGACAGTATGCTTTCAAGAAAAAAACAATAAAAACTTCAGTAGGTTGAGGCTGTTATTTGAATAGATTGTATTAAAAGTGCTCATTCAATGCTCCTATAAATATTGTCACAACTTTTTCTGAAGTAGTTTGTTTATTACATTTTTGAGTCTATCTTTAAGTTTTCTTAATGACTTTTGCAAATTTAACATTCTCTTTAATTTAATTTTTTTTTTAAATAATTGTATCATAAAGTATGTTTTTATAAAAATAAATTAACCTCCCTTAACATATTTATGGTACTGCATAACTTGAGGTACAGCTGAAAGAAATAGGTAGCCATGATAAATGAGGATCAGGAATTACTGTTATAAACCACAGATAAACAATGTAATCAACATATAAATGTTTATAATGCTCAAAAATGAATAAATTTGGTAAAATATTTAAAGCAGAAATTAATTATTTGAATCTTAATCTGATTTCAAATTGCCTCATTCTTATTCTACACATAAATCATTTGTAATTACTGCAAAAGCAACAATTTTAAATATTTAATCTTACCTGGGGTATATCATACTCAGAAACATCTGATGAAACTGAAGTATATTCAAATTGCCAATAAATTAAAATCTCAATGGCACCAAAGCCAGATTTACCATTCTGTGAGGGAAACAAAGAATTTAATTAAAAAAAACATCATCATACGTAATTTATAATCAGATTATATAAAAGCATAGTTTAGGAAATTTTTATTTATCTAGTCATATTAATATAAATATTTTTGCATAAATATGGGTGTATAAGTGAAATATAAATTAGTATAAATTTATTAGCAAGTTTCAAAATTGGGTAACAATTAGCAGACTAAAGGTAAATATGGTTTAAAACCACAAAGTTGTTGCTCATCAGCAAAATAGACCAGAAAATTTACCAGACCAGATTGATTGAAAAATTAACTAATTTATTGAAGGAAAAAAAACTCTAATGTTTAAGAACTTAAAAGTGATTTTTTTAGGTTAAGTAAATAGATGACATTTTGGATGTCATCAAATTTCCTTTTTCAGTGCAAAAAGGCATGAATATGAACACCCAAATAAGAGCTAGACTATGTTAGCAAATATTTCTTTTTGACCAGTATACTATAGCTATTATTTGAGTTCACAGAAAAGCAGGAAATCCAAAGATTTACAAAAGTATGTCTATTTACTAATCTTATATGCACAGAATCTGACATTCTATCCAAGCTATTGATTGTGCACAAAGACATATTCTTTAATTAAAATAAACCTTAGCTTTATATAGCTATAAAACTAAATAAGCAAGAGTAAATTTTAACCCTTTCAGTCCCAAATATTTATTTTTAACACTAAAAATCTGATTCCAATTGGCATCACAGGACTAAAAGGGTTAACACAATATTTGATGTAAATATTAAAAAAGAATGACTAAAAGAATAAATTTTTACCTTTTCTAATTCAAAAACTCCTTTAACTGATTTATTATGCAAAAGAGCTTGAAGGGGTACAGTAGCTCGCCCACTGTATGATGTAATATCCTGTTCATTATCATCAAAGACATATACATACAAGCTCTAAAAATAGAATGAAACAAACAATAAACTAAAAATAAAAGAATGTCTATTAAATACAATAACACATCTGTTCCATGGCAAATATGGAACATTGTGAATTGTGGAGGGAGTGCAACCTCTAAAGATGCTCCCTGTGCTACTTCTACAATACATATACATTTCCCTTGGTCAACACCTGCAAAAGGGTGAACAAGCAATGTTTCTGCGAAGAATGGACAGAGATGACTCAGTTGCAGAGGGGTTCACAGCAGGGCGCTTTTAGGGAGAGCTGACCCTTGACCGTTTCCGGCCGCACATGCACCTGGGTACATGGGAATTTTGGCCCAGCTGTCAAACATTAATTCTTGGGTGCTCAGCAACCCTCTGTCATGCAGCACCCAATAGCTGACACGTAACTATACGCCGACCTATGGGAAAATGCAAGGGTTTCGGTGTGAATGTTCCATGGCAAATATGGAACATTGTGAATTTTGGAGGGAGTGCAACCTGCTCCCTGTGCTACTTCTACAATACATATACATTTCCCTTGGTCAACACCTGCAAAAGGGTGAACAAGCAATGTTTCTGCGAAAAATGGACAGAGATGGCTCAGTTGCAGAGGGGCTCACAGCAGGGCGCTTTTAGGGAGACCTGACCCTTGACTGTTTCCGGTCGCATGTGCGCCCGGGTACATGGGAATTTTAGCCCAGCTGTCAAACATTAATTCTTAGGTGCTCACCAACCCTCTGTCATGCAGCACCCAATAGCTGACACGTAACTATACGCCGACCTATGGGAAAATGCAAGGGCTTCGGTGTGAATGTTCCATGGCAAATATGGAGCATTGTGAATTGTGGAGGGAGTGCAACCTCTAAAGATGCTTCCTGTGCTACTTCTACAATATATATACATTTCCCTTGGTCAACACCTGCAAAAGGGTGAGCAAGCAATGTTTCTGCGAAAAATGGACAGAGATGGCTCAGTTGCAGAGGGGCTCACAGCAGGGCGCTTTTAGGGAGAGCTGACCCTTGACCGTTTCCGGCCGCATGTGCGCCCAGGTACATGGGAATTTTGGACCAGCTGTCAAACATTAATTCTTGGGTGCTCACCAACCCTCTGATGCAGCACGCAATAGCTGACACGTAACTATACGCAAACCTATGGGAAAATGCAAGGGCTCCGGTTTCAAACCAATGGAAATCAGAGGCGTAGCTTTGTAGGAGATGTTAATTTTCAGTGTGCGAGAGAGAGAGAGTTCTTGAGAGAGTTTTTGTGATACACTTGATTTTCTGATCGCGAGCAGTGAGGTCCTAATTTTGTGGGACTGGTTTTCCCCCGAGTTCGAGACGAACGGATCCCATGATGGGACTCCGACGCCTCCCGATACTCTGATGCTTTATCCGGTGAGATGCTGAAGGTATGCCATGCATGTACTTTTACATACTTTATTGTTGGCACGAAATGATCTTTCTCTCTCGAGAACCTTTTTGAATAATAGCTTAATATGCAGATTAATTGTTTCTTATATGTAAATTAGTATCTTTTAACGTATCACATGTTTAGATAGGAGTTAATTCCAAATTTTAATGCAGTCTAACCAAAGAGAGACTAAAATGTTTTAAAGGGATAATTTTTGAAATTCATTATTGAAAATTGTTAATTATAACGGGATCTATATTTTGCACAGAGATGCTGTCTGGGGTTAATCATGTTTATGTTAGGATGTTAATAGAATATCTTTCATTGTTATTTTGTGTGTCAATAAATATTGTTATTGTTTTATATCATGTCCGCTGTCCTCATTTCCCGTATATAAATTTCTACTTGATGTGAAATGTTGTTGTTACAATATTGTCGACAATACTTAACTATTTTTCAGATGCTATAAGTACTTATGCATTTTATTTTAAATTTAATAATGATATAATACTTTAAATTTTTCCTTCATTATATGTTTGATAGGATACTGGGGGCCTTGGTGTTTATTGATATACCTTGGTTTCTCAGAGTAAGTTTTCTTTTGCATATGCATTGAGACTTAAGGATTTGCATGAGGGGGCCGATTGTTGGAAATAATCAATACATCGCGATTCACGTTCCCGTGAACGGGCGTTTATGCAAATTTAATATGAACGACTCTTCCCGTTCACCGGCGTGAACCGTGACGTTTTTCAACATGAGGTTTCATGCAAATCAGTTCTCAATGCGTACGCATCTGATTTGCATATCCGGGGGCGTTTCCGGAACTGTCCATTCTCGGATATATAGGGCAGAGGTTTCTTGAAGCAATCAGATCCAGACGTCTTGAGACGATCGAGATAGACACTGATGGTCTGATGCAGGCAGACAGAAATGTTTTTGACAGAAGCACTGCGGAATATCGTTTGACGACGGTTAATAGTCGAAACGGATGCAGATGTGGTCAGTTTGGACCAGCATGTATTGAACGTTAAATTTACTTACAAACGTTCGGAAGCCGCTTTAAATATTTTCCTGATGTTCTATCCTTTGGTTTCCCTTTGCCAAGTGTGATACATTCAATGGTGGCTGAAATACACGCAAGTGATAGAGGTAGTATAGTAACTTACTACTAAATGCTTCAAGGAATCTCTGTCTAGTCATTTACAACTGCAAACCTTTTTGTACATAGTATATTTTGATGTTTTACGGCATGGAAAATTACCAGGTACGTGTAATATGCCTAGTTGTGTTTTTCACCAAATAAAGTGAACGAAGTTTTCCTTTAAAACTGGACTTGTGTACTTTCATGACCCAGCCAACACTTATTGACTCTGACAGTGCGTGCTTTGCTATCTTAAAATTTTTTAAATTTCGTCAATATCTGACACTTGAAACATGCTCTTCCATCAAAAACTTATTCATATTTTCAACCCAGTCACAATATATTCCCTATACATTATACTATGTAAGCAGGGAAAGTAATAAATTTTAAACATATTCTTAGAGTAGGTCTTTAACCCTTTCGGGACGGCGGCATTCTGGAGCTGTCGCGGCCCAAAGGACGACGCGCTTCGCTTCCGAACTGGTCGAAAAGAACGGTGCATTTTTTGCACTAAGCCTAACTCTCGAAAAAAATTCACTAAAAATCATCTATTCAACACAGAAATCTACTTTTTACAGGAATAAAAGAAATATTTATGTTCTATTTGATGTATAATTTTCATACAAATCTGAATACAAAATACTCGTTAGTTGCTCCCATTCTTTTATCCGAAATAAACGAATAATTTCACTGCCTCTACCACCCAAACAAAAAAAATACTCTCTTACATTCCTATGATTCACCAACAAAATCATAATGCTGAAATAAAAATAAAAACCGAAACTCAATTATAAAATTGTTGATGCTACGAGAATTGCTCTGTTTGTTTATGTTACAAAATGATTTTCACCGCTCCAAATGGAGAAATAATTCATTCGATCCTCTTCTGCCAAGGTCATGCCTCTGCAAAATGCATTGAAGTTAGTTCCATGGACAAGTAACGCCATCTAGTTCACAAATTAAAACGTTCTGCGCACTGGCACTTATATGTGCCACTATCCGCTTGCGGTAAAATTTCCTCTGGCCCGAGTGAGTGCCGCTCGTCCTTGAATGCATGCTCGCATCTGGCACTTGGGCGTGCCGTTCGTCGCGAAAGGGTTAAGAATATTCTTGTATTCATATATAATTTTAAATATTATAATTTGAAAACACCATAAAAGTGGAAATTTCAGTGCTGTTTACTTTCACTAGGACAATTAGGAATTTTGTGTCTCATTTTTACTTTCCCTACATACCTAGTATAATGTATAAGGAAAGTATTGTCAGGGGATCTAAAATTCGAATTCAAGTTTACAACAGAAGACCATGTTTTAAGCATTCCTGAACTCGAATTGAATCATTTTTGAGGTGATTTCTGCGTATGTGTGTCAGTCTTCCAAACAAATTTTACATTTCCATGGGCATACCTATCATCTAAGAATTGGGTCATTATTTCTGGAATAAATAGCTGAACTATACGCCATAATGTATTCTGTTTAGATGAGATGAGAAAAGAATGTTTCCACTGATTTGGAATAAAGAGAATTTAATTTAAGTGTGCCGATCATTTGTACCTGGTTGAAACATTCTGTTTGAGATGGATTTTTGAGGTGGAAGTTTCCCGAATCTCTGCTGGACCATTTAACCTGCCATTAAGTTTTTCTTTGATGAATATTTTTCAATCTTTGGAATGCTCACATTTTGTGTGTGTGTAATGTCTTTTTGCCTAAATCTCTATTTATCTTGGACCTTTGGTGATATCCACTTTTAATACAATTTATCTTCTATAGTCATGTTGTTCTTTAAACTATAACAGTTAACTTAAATAAGTTTTAAATTAATTGTCTTGGTAAGCGTAAGACACCCCCTGTTTATAAATTGTAAGCCTCCTTAAACCTTGGTAAAATTGTTTTAAATTAGGTTAAGTTAATTTAAATTTGATTAATGTTAATTAGTTACTTTAATTTATCTTTCTTCTAATTTACCTTGTTTTAATATTTTAATAACTTTAACATTTTAGAATTCTAACATTTTTGTAATTCACTATAATTTTGGCCTGCTATTTAAGTTGTTGAAATTTATTGTTGAATGAGATGTAAAAATATTTGATTTGTTTATTTTAAAAGTAAAATTTAAAATAGAATAAACATTAATCTTTTGAAAATTAAACTTGTAGTATTAAACTTGTAATTAAACTTGTAGTATGTTTGCAGACATTCATGCATTTAGGAAAATATTTGTCAGTTAACATTACTTTTAGATTATTACACTGTAGTCAGGTATTTTAACAGTTTTAGAATGTAATATGGTTTTTATCTTTCAGGTATTTTAGGAACATTGTGTTAATTTTAATATCTGAAGTACAATTTAGTGTTCAAGTTATTTATAGATCCACTTTTAAATCTGACATACACTATATGATCAAAAGTATCTGGACACTTTGAATGTTAGAATGTTTTTCGAATTTCTAAACAAATACTTGGCGAACTGTTCTGTAATTTTGGCGATGTGAAGAACATGCTTGAACGCACACTTTTTAGTGAAGTTTTGGTGACTTGTGCATTTAGGGGACCACCAAGATATTGAAAAGGGGGGAAAATATATTTGATCACACTGTATCATAAAATGCTGGAAATGATTTGTAACTTTCACAAAATAGTTAACTAGCTTTGTTCAATGTCTATAAGCATTTTCGTAAAACAAAAACGTATATTCATGAAGATATAAACGTTTCTTTAAAAAAAAAAAAAAAAAATTTGTTACATGTTTTTTGCTTACAATATCCATAGGTTTCCATCAAATTTCACGAAACTTACAGAACATTTGTCAATGTCCAAGAAAAGCATTACACTTCAATTGAAAATTAAAGCATTGAATAGTCCATGAGATATAAGCATTTGAAGAAACTAAGTTTTTACTGCGCAGGCACGAAACATAGCAATAGTTTTCTTTCATGATTTTGTAGTGAATACTGTAGGGCAACTTTTATAAAAAATCCACATTACATTTTCACAATATTCCAGTGGATTTTTTATAGAAGTTGCCCTACAGTATTCACTACAAAATCATGAAAGAAAACTATTGCTATATTTCGTGCCTACACAGTAAAAACTTAGTTTCTTCAAATGCTTATATATCATCGTATATTTAATGCTTTAATTTTCAATTGAAGTATAATGTTTTTCTTGGACGCTGACAAATGTTCTGTAAGTTTCGTGAAATTTGATTGAAACCTATGGATATTGTAAGCAAAAAACATGTAACAAAATTTGTTTTTTAAGAAACGTTTATATCTTCATGAATGTACGTTTTTGTTTTACAAAAATGCTTATACATATTGAACAAAGCTAGTTAACTATTTTGTGAAAGTTACAAATCATTTCCAGCTTTTTATGATACAGGGTGATCAAATATATTTTCCCCTTTTTCAATATTTTGATGGTCCCCTAAATGCACAAGTCACCGAAACTTTACTGGAAAATATGTGTGTTCAAGCCTGTTCTTCACATCGCCAAAGTTACAGAACACTTCGCCAAGTATTTGTTTAGAAATTCGAAAAACTTTCTAATATCCAAAGTGTCTGGATACTTTTGTTCATATAGTGTATATATGACATATATAGTTACTTACATTAGTTATAAGATATTTTTCAACATCTGCGTTGATAAAAATAGAAAATGTGCGATGATCTGAATACTCGGGATTGTTAGATGCTGGAATGACAGGAGTATCCTGATCAGGAAGGTTAAAAAACTTGTACACACAAAAAGTAGATGGCTGTACATCTAAAAAATACAGAAAATAATTTAGTATTGAATAAAGGCTTAAAGATAAATGCATAAATTATTCAAATAAAATAAAATTGATAAAATATAAAATTATACATATGATTTGTAATTAAAATTAAAAAATAAAATATTTAGTGAACAGTGCTAAAAAAATACACTTGAAATATCTCATATTCTATATGACTAACACCACTAAACTTGCACTAAATTAACTAAAAGGAATTTAAACTAAATCGTTAGAAAATAAGAACTTTGATACAGCATAAAACAAATTAGTAATACTATCAGCTAATGTCTATTTCTTTTAAATTGGTGTTTCATGGTTAGAGAAATTCATTCTCCCCTTCCATTGCTTACTGAAATTGGAGGGCAGACTCCCGTTTTTCACATCAGTTTAAGATAATTGTGTGAGTCGGACTTTCTTCTCTAGACTCAACTCGAGCAGAGAAAAAGGGCATATGTAGTTATTCAAGGCCAATGTTGCTATGGTTACGGTCAGTTTAGAAAGGGGAAAGTGTGTGAACCACTGGTATTACAGAAACAAATTATAATTGTGAAAGTAGAAAATGGCTGTCTTCTTCAAGACAAAAAGACAGAACAACCACATCAAGAAAGACAAAAAGGCATCCATCAATAAATAATTGCATCATGTAACCCAGGAAGGAAATCATTTCCAAATACAAAATAAAAGGGATGAAAAGAAGAAGCTCAGAAAGAAGGGAAAGCAAACAGCAGGATTTAAACACTTTTTCAGTGAATGGTTCTATGTCCTATGATAATATAAATAGTAAAAATCAATTTCTAAAGCTGCATAAGCAATATCAACTATATGTAAATAACATTCTATCAAACTACTTAAAAATAGTCAAAAGACTGCAAAATAATATTCTATCAAACAACTTAAACGTAACCAAAAGACTGCAAAATAATATAACAAAAATATAGAAAACAGTTTTGCAAACTATATGAGCTAACTTCATAAACTAAATTAAAACAAACAAAAAAAAACAGAACAAATTACTGAAAAACATACTAGTGAATAAGATTACAGAATTAAGTAGAGAAAGAATGAACAGACTATCATTTTATCTGCTAAAATGATATTTGTAAAACAAATGTAAAATATACTGATGAACATGATTACAAAAATGGAGATAAAAGAAGACTTAAAAAAAAAGTTACTTGGCTACCTATAGTTACCATGTACCACACAATGTTCTATTACTGATATTTTCAATATTTTCTAAATAGAAAATTAATATTAACACCAGACTTACCAGAACATTCATTTTGATTGCTTATACAATGAAATTTTATCATGGGTAATGTGACACTGGTAATTCCAGTATTAAATCATTTCTTTAAGGTCATAAAACTGCACATTTTAAATCAAAAATGATTTTAACAGTTTAAAAAGAGATATAGCTGAAAATCTTTTGAAAAAATAAAGCAAAATTCTTGCCTACTAATGAATAGATAAAAAATAAGCATTTTTTAAACACTGTAATTTCAACTTTTACATCCCAGTTTTAACACATACATAATTAAAAATAATTCTACCTTTCTGACGTGACTTTAACTTTATTCCCCGAATAATTTTGATATGCAAATCATTAATAAATGCTTTTCTGTCTATCGGTTGTTCAAGAAGGCTAACAGCAGCAGCTGATTTTTCCTTGTTACTATGAATGTAATTCAGAGCCTTTAATTTCTCCTAAAATTAAATAATCGAAAAGTTAAATAACAAATATTTAAATTTTTAATGATGACAATTTATCACAAGATATATATAAAAATAAATCATTTGAAATGGTTTCATCTGTTTTACAAAACAAAATATTTGGCTGGGAAAATAATCATTTATTTTTTTACAGCATTCAGTTGATTTCAGAGGGGGGTGGGGATAGATAATCTAAAGAAATTTTCTCAAATAATGTTTTCCTTTAATTTTAATATAAAATAATCCATTGCAGGGGGGGGGGGGGGGAGCTAGTTTAAGGTTTTTGCTGAAGGAATGCCCTTTCTGATTTCATAATTGAAATTATACATGGAGGCTATTTTATAAATCAAATGTAACATACAGTAAAGCAAAATAAAATGATCTATAATTAAACTATGTTTAAGTGTGAAATATAAAAATTTCAGAAAAGATTTTTTGATCTGCCGACATTTACATCTCCCCTTAAGTAAAATAAGACCTGAATATATGTAACAAGCAACTAAAATTGCAGTTTTCTTCCAACTTTTTTGTTAAAAAACACTTGTACTACCAAAAATTCAAGTTAATTAAAGTAGATATGAATTAGACTTACTAATCACATGCTCAACTATGCATCAAGTATTGGATGAGCATGTATATGTTTGAACAAAAAATGTTTTACATGTGTTTGCACTATAATTGGATTAACACAAAACATTTAATTATAGATCAAGAGTTACTTTTTACAGACACAGTTGATTTAAAAATAATTACCCAGGACAGGAATTGCAAGCTCCTATATTCAAGCAGCCACACTGGCTTTCAAATCAAGACATTTAGTGACATATTTATAAAATTACCACAAGCTTCTAAAAATTTTACTTTAAAATTTTAATAAAAAGCATTATGCCATTTTCATCTTTTTGGGATTGGGATTATTGCAAGGACTAAATTCTCTATGTAAAATCTATCCATCATAAAACAATGAAGCATGTGGAAATTTTAACTTAAATATTTATGTGATAGTTAAAATTTAAGTAACGAAAATGTTACTCAGGAAGAGAGATTTTTTGAAATGTAGTAATGCACATTACCAATACTCCCATCAACTAACTATTCGTAAGATTGCCAGACAAATATTTTGAAAAATAAAAATAATAATAATAATAATAGAAAAATGCCAAAGTGGTTAAAATATACATGCTTAATCACATCACATAAAAATGTGAATGTATCATAAAACAATAAAATGTAATTTGTGTTATTATCAATTTTACGACAAACAATTATACTAACACAAAATAATTACAAAATATATACACAATATTTGTCACTTATTTTATTAACAATAATTAATAAATAGAAATAGGCAATAAATTCTCTTGTAATATTTCATTCAAAAGTATGAGTTAGTTATTAATTATGAATTCTACTACTTTCCAAATCAATTTTGCGATTTATTTCTGTCAAACTTAATATGTGTCAGTCAGTTAGAAGTTCCATGAGACTTTATGAAACATTTCAAGGGTTCCTCCAAACAAAAAAGGTTAGAAATCACTGTCAATTTTTTAGACTGTGCTGAAAAACTAATGGTGTCGGTTACAGAGGCAATCCCTTTCATCCTGTAACTGGACTTATAATTATATGGATAAAATGCATTAATAAATTAATATATTAATATCTCAGAAGTTATGGACTGTCTGTCACTTGAATGTTTTTGAACTATTACACATATGTATAATATATTTACTTTAAAATATTTGAAAGCTTCTTCCATTGGAATTTGAAGACGTATCCAAAACTCTACTGTTCCAAAATCTGTTCCTGTTTCATCTGAAATACCTAATGAAAAGAGGAAGAACTATGTTAATATAAAAAAAAAAAAAAAAAATGCAATTATTTTTCTATAGAGCATAAACATCATATCAGTAGAAATCTGATAAAAGACAAAATATAAAAGATTTTAATTATTACATCAAAAAGATCTTGCATCAAATTGAAAAACAAAGATCATTATTACCTATTAACTTTTGTGACCCATGAATTCTATTACAAGACTTCGACAAAATGTCTGAAAAGCTTAGTTGAGAAGCAGCAAAGGTTTTGAAATTAACTCCGAGAGATTCATGCAGTTCTATAGTAACAGTTTTCTAAAATGAAGAAATATACTAATGTTAATCATTCCAAATAATTTCAAAGTAAAATTTGTTCAATGCATATACTGTGTCATGGCGCTCTCAAGTCCTGCAACAACAGTGCAGTGGTCTTGCATGTTACAAAATACATACATTTTGACCATAGAGCATCAATATTCTTTTAACAATGAAGCCTGTTTATAAAAAATTTCAATGGACCAGAAAATCTGTGTGCTATATTGACACTTTGCTAAAAACGATTCACATGTATTCAAAATTGCTTGTTAAATGACAGCATAAAATTTTATAATATGTAATTCACTATAAGCAAGGTGGTTATAAGTTGTATAAGTAAAAAAGTGCTCAACTAGTTGTTATTTCAGCACTTGTGGACCATGGTTTCAGTCAGTGCTGCTCATCAGCATGAGCAGGCAATGAGATTATTTTGCCCCTGATTTTACATTATTATTGGATTTGAAATAAATCCTTTAACTAGAAAAATTTTAAAACCTTCACTTTAAGGAGTTTTTGTGCATGGTAGTCATCTCACACCCTGTCCCTACTGATAAGTGGCAATCATAAAGTCAAGGACCTGGTGTGAAAGAATGAATGGTTGAGCAATTCCTTATCTATATGTAACACCCTGATATAGGACAAAAGCCACTTCCCAGTCATTACAATTTGTCTCAACTGTATTAAAAAAAGAAACGAGTTTTAAAAATTCTTCTTAAATAACTTAAGTTCTACAAAAAAATATTCTACTTAAAAGTATTATATTTAGAGTAAAAGATACAATGAATCTTGATTGCATATCTTTGATATCCGACATTATATTCTATTATAAAAATTGTGCAGTGGCTATTTTTCACTACAATAATTGAAACTTGTAAGGATTTCATGATCACTGAGCCATAAATAACCCAATTTATGCATTATTATATCATATTTTGTTCTATGCTGCTATGTTAAAGAAATATAAAATTTCAAAAAAGTTTTTGCCCGAATTTCAAAATATTCTGTGTAGTTCTAAATTTTTAGATAGACAGACAGAAAGACAAACTGCATTCTAAAAATAGTCAAAATGTGTTCAGAATGTGCTAAAACATATACTGACATCAAGATTTCGAAATTTCTTGAAAACAATACTTTCTTAATACTATATTCTATAGAAGGGGTTTCCAACTTACAAGTGCCCGAGGGCCGCAATCGAAACCATCTGTCTAGTGGCGGGCTGCAATGTAATCAGGGCCATATCCAGGACACTTTTTTTTGGGGGGGGGAGGGGTCAATATGAAATTTTTCTGGCGGAGGAGAGATGAAGGCATCGTAATGAATATAAATACATGTATATGGTACGTACTATGAAATTTTTGAAAGTTTCGGGGGATGAACCTCAAACCCTCCCTCCCTTCCAGCTACGACCTTGATCATAATTGGCCAACTTTCATCAAGTTATACAAAACAAAAACAAGTATTGAATTGCGAATCAAATAAGAAGTGGGCATTTTAACACCTTTAATTGCATATTAAAAAGATTTCCAGACTAAAATAATTTTATTTTGATATCAAGTATACAGATATTTAAAATTTACATAAAACCTTAAAAATTATAAAAGGAAAAAAAAACTAAGTAAAAGCACACAAAATGTTTAGTGAGAAAATTGAGGTCAGTCTGCTGCAACCACTAAAGAACGGATGTCCACCTCAAGCTCTGTTGTTGAGAGTCTCAGATGAAGTAGAGAAGAATCTGTGAGGTGGCTTCTATTGTGGTTCTTGATAAATTTCAATGCAGAAAATACACTTTCGTACAAATATGTACTCCTGAACATTGATGTAATTTTCCGGCCAAAATCTCGCAGATTTGGAAATCTTTCTTTTGGTAATAATTTAAAGAAATCTGCTCCCTTTCCTTCCCTCGTTTGCAAAAATGTATCCGCATGTAGGTCACATAGTTCAAGTTGAAAGTGAGTTGGTTGATCTTCAATGTTAGCTCGAAGAGGATTACTAAACAGCAGCATGCTACTATTTAATGATTCAAAATCTTTAAATCTAGTGTCAAACTCCTCTATGATTTCTTGGATATTTGCACCAAATTAAGAAAAACCAAGAGTCTCATTATCAAGTTCTTCAGCTAACTTCCGACAGCTTGAAAAATGGGCCAAATCATTTTTGTTCAAAGAAAGTTTGAAAACTCTTAATGTATTTTGAAACCCATCTATGTTTCCCATTAAATCCGACATCAGCTGGTTTCTTCCCTGGAGATTTAGATTCAGTTCATTAAGATGAGTGGTGATGTCGGTGAGGAAAGTCAATTCTTTTAAGAAATCTACACTTTGGAGCTCTTCTTCCAGTTGCGTAGTGTCTGTTGAAAAGAACTTCTTCAGGAATGCAGGGATTTCTTTTCTTATCCCAAAGAATCTCTCGATACACTTTCCAGCACTCAGCCATCTTACATGATTGTAAAGCAGCAAGTCCCCATATTCTGCTTCCATTTCCTCCAAAAACTGCTTTAGCTGCCTATGCAAAAGTGCACGATTTCCACCTCTTATCATATTGATAACTTTTATTACAAGTTTGAAAACTTGATTTTGTTTTACCAACTTTCCACACAAAGATCCCTGATGAATAATACAAAGAATTGTCAAGTTACTCCATTTTCTCTAAGTAATCCAGTCAGTCCAGATTTTCCCCTTACCATCGCTGATGCACCATCCATCACAATTGCTTAACATTTATTAAAACCTCCGATTTTGTTAACTGCTTTTTTCACAGCTTCATAGATGTCCTTTCCTTTCGTGGTTCCAGTCATTGGACATTTTTCCAAAAATTCTTCCTTGGTAGAAAAATCTGCTTGGGTAACACGTATAAATATTAACAACTAACCTCACATCTGTTTGGTCAGTGCTTTCATCAAGGCAAAGCGAGAAATAGGTACTTTTTTTTAACTAAACCAATTAATGATTTTTCTACCTGCTCTCCCATATCAATAACTTTCCTCTGTAAAGTTTAGTTAGAAAGTGGCACAGAATAAAATTTCTCGGCTAATTGAGCATCTCCAAAAGCTTTGCCATTTCAAAATTGTGATCAGTAAAGGGTTTCTTTGCTTTAGCAATCTCAAGAGAAACGACATAAGAAGAATACAAAGCAGATGATTGACAGTGCGATATTTTGGTAAAAATGCCAGTCTGCTGTTTCAGTTTCTTCTTTAACTCTGAAATCAAGATATTTCGAGATTATCCTCCATATCTCTGATACTTTTCTTCATACAGTGTTGAATAATGTCATTTCTTAGACACTGATACCATTTGCATGCAAACCAAACACTGCAATTTCCCGTTATTGTTCGTAATTAAATAATCACTTTCCCAATGATCCTTGTAAAAGCTCTGTTTTCACTTTCAATCTTACGTTTATTTGAAATTCCACTCATTCTGATATTTAGTATAAAATGAATAATCAGAGAACAGACACACAGTAACGTGTTTTAAGAAAACCCTATCTTATGCTAAAAAAAACACTTGTAAACTCTTGGTCACAAAAGAAAGACCGACACCTGCCTTGACAATATTAAGCTGAATGAAAAGAAAGGTCAGCTACCAGTACGGTAGAATCCACTTGGGTCAGCAGGGGGTGAAAGAAATCTGGTTAAACGAGTCAACGGATGAGTTCACGGACCTGAAAAGAGACGGGGGAGGGGGAGGGTGAAATAGAACACAAGTGGGCGCACTAATTTTCATGGAAACAGGAAAATCAAATTTATTCGCGAATGAACAGCATTTGAAATCGATATGGATTTTCACAATAACTTTTTTCCTTAAATAAGAGCATCTAATTTGATGTTGCAAATTATTTTCCCAGAAGGCTTCGCGGGCCGCAAAAAAAAGCACCGTGGGCCACCAGTTAGAAACCCCTGTTCTATAGTATGAGAAAGTGAAAATCATAAAATGGTGTTTTAAATTTAAAAATATTTTTAATGCTTCAGTTGAAATTTTAGTTTTTGACACAATCTAAAGTCAACTCAACCTGCAATCACTGAAGTATCTCAGCTATTCCATCATACTTTCAGTAATACAGAGTATAAGGGAAAGTATTGTGATGGGGTCAAAAACCTTACGCTACAATTTGGGTGAATTGACACATTTTAAGCATCCCTGAATATGAATCAACCATTTTTACTTTCTCATACTATAAAATATAGTATACAGAAAGTATTGTTTTCACAAAAAATTTTGATTTTAAGATTTTCATGCCAATACGAGTTTTAGGACCTCCTGAACATGCTTTGTCTATCTTTAGAATGATGTCCATCTAGTCTATCCGTGGTCGATTTCTTGTGTAGATAATAGCCGCCACAAATATTAATGGATTTTTATGAAACTTTATATCAGGTTTTGTTAACGAAAAATCTAGAACTAAATAGAATATTTTTGAAATTCGAGGAAAAACCTCGAAAATTATTCAAAATTTTATATTTTCTTAATATAGCAGTATAAGACAAAATTTGATATAATTATGCTTAAAAGGAGTTATTTATGGCCAAATTATCAAGAAACTTAACAGTTTCAATCATTGTAGTGGAAAATAGCCATAATACAATTTTTATGTTCATGACATCATTATTTCCCCTTAGGATGGGGCAAGTTAGCCCAGATATAGGGTACATTATCAAACTTGGTATCAATGGAAAGATTTTTTTCAAGCCCTTTAAAATGAAGGATATCATGCTAAAATTATGATCATTTGGATCAATGGTACAGATTTTTAAATTTTTTCTTGCAGAATTTGAAAAAAAATCACAAGTTATTTAAAAATGGATTCTGGTATGAGAAAGTAGAGTTCGGCACACTCCAGTTAATTTTAATTGTGTCTGTGGGTAGTATCTCTCTCAAATAAATTGAGCGATTCTAATCAAATTTAAAATGATTATTTTAATAACTATATATAAGCATGATTGGGTTTAAAGAGATCAAATCAAGGAAAGATGCTTAATTTTTACTTTCTCGAACTATAGACTATCATATAAAGAACATATTGTTTCCATGAAAATTTTTTATTTCGGGAATTTCATGTCAACATCTATTTTAGGACCTCCTGAACATGTTTTGACTATTTTGAGTGTGACATCTGGTCGATTACTTGTGTACATAAAAGCTGCTACAAATATTAATGGATTTTTATGAAACTTTATAACCAGGTTTGTTAACAAAAAATCTTGAATTAGATACAATTTTTTGAAATTCGAGCAAAAACTTTGAAATTTATTCAAAATTTTATATTTTCTTAACATGGCAGCATAGGACAAAATTTGATATAATTATGCATAAAAGGGGTTATATATGGCCTGGTCATGAAACCTTACAGTGTCAATGATTGTAGTGAAAAATAACCACTACACAATTTTTGTGTTTATGATGTCATTAGCTCCCTCAGGGTGGGGAGGGATATTGATTATGTAGTCCAGACCCCTTAACAATTCATTTTTTTTCACTCCCTGTTGACAGGAGTAAGTCTTTATGTATTCATGTATTACGACATGAATTAACAGTTTTAAATATATTAAAATAGAAATATAATAAGAAAACCTACAAACTCCAAGAAAATCAAACTTTTGAAAACAAATTAATTAGTACAATATATGAAAATATATGATAATACCTTGCAAAATTAAAAAAGTACAAAAGAATATAAATAACTTACTTCTAGTAAGTAATATAAAACTTACTTCTAGTAAGTAACATAAAAAATAGTCATCAACTTGAACTGTATACTGTGCAGTGAAATTAAATACTGGGCTAAAAAATAAACAATATAACATTTTAATTAGCATATATAAAATTATTAAAATCAAAACTTTAAATAACTGAATGTTATTAGTTATTTTTTAATACATAACACTGTAGGCTATTTTATGCAAATTGAACACACAATACTAAAAATTTTTTTATATTTTTCAAAGTCAATAAAATTACATTTTATGAGGTATTGAAAAATTTGCAAAACACTTTTAAGTAAAATGAAATTGTTACATTTTACTTAATTTTTTTCTTAAACTAAGGGAATCACACCCCTGCTTGCTGATGCTTACTAACCCTCACTTCACGAGTTGGCTTGCTTCGCAAGCTTTTCATGACACCTGCTAAGAAGGCGTAGTATACCAGTTGAGGATCCCCTTGAAGATTGCCTCACGAGCTTAGGGAATCTGCCCCTGTTTACCACCACGCGCTCACCACCATGAGTACTTTCTCATGATCCCTCCTAAAATAACAGACCTTAATTGATAATGCATACGCTACTTAGTCCACTTATGCAATACATGTGAACCCGTGCAGCAGACATGATATGCTCTAAATAAAAGTGAAAATACACTGCCTGCATTGCACGTAGAATAAAAGACCTCATGAAGCAAGTTACAGGGATTAGCGAACGTCAAAGAAAAAGAGACAAAGCCCAACACGTGTAATATGCCCAAACAAAGCCCAAGAGTGCCTATGCACTGCTACATTACAAACTAATCGCATGACATACAGTTCTGAAACTTTACATATATGAACTCACAAATAGGCTTAGAATTTTGATCTAGTCTAATTAAATGTTAAATTTTGTATTCCCAACATTTGCAAAAATTTTATTGGTAGAGCCAATTTCCAACTTCTCAGTGATTGGTTTATGGCAACAACTTTAGGTCTACGTCAAAAAATGGTAGACTACAACATTAATTGGTACAATTGCAGCAATACTGACAGTGATATATGTCATTGATCATACTAATATTTACACTTTGTGGGCAGCCAGAAAGAGTTTGTGAAGCGTAAGAACAGGAAGTTGCAGAGCATCACCTAAAAAGAGGCAGAGTGAAGGAGATCCCAATGTGAGCTTCAGCAGTTAGTAAGCAGTTGAGTAAAAGGGGCAAATCCCCTGAGCTCTAGAAGTTGGAAAGCATTGTGAGCTGGAGGCATGGCAGCCAGACAGGATGAGAAAGCTCACAAAGCGAGTTCAGGGGGTTGGTGAACATTAACAAAAATGGGGTGAAGTTCCGACGGGTGTAATACACCTATAAGGTAGGCATAGCATAATTGCTAGGGAATTTAGCTCCAGTGATTAATGAGCGGTAGAGAAGAGGGGCAGAGCCCCTTAGTCCTGGGAGTTGGTGAGCGTCAATGAGCAAGAAACACATAAAAAGTTGTGTGCTCAGGCCGGTTGAAAAAAGCTTGCAAAGTGAGTGCCAGTGAACAAGGGTTGGCTCCCAATGGGTGTATTATGTCTGCTTTAGCAGATGGAATGAAAGCACTCCCCAGGTAGCACAAATACGTAATTCTTACGTATCAAGCAATATGTAATCTTTACGTGTCAGGCCATACGTAATTATTACGCAAAAATGGTACGTTAGAATACGGTATACCAACCGTTATAAAAAAGGTTATTATTATGTATCCTTATACATTATTATTACGTATCCTTATATGTTAATATTACGTATATTCACATACGTTATTATTACGTATATGCACATACGTGTTTATTACGTATCCATATACGTTATTATTACGTATATCCACATACGTTATTATTACGTATACCCACATACATTATTATTACGTATCTACATACGTGTATATTACGTATCCACATACGTTATTATTATGTATATCCACATGTGTTATTATTACGTATCCAGATACATGTTAATTACGTATCACATACGTGTATATTACGTATATCCACATACGTTATTATTACGTATCCAGATACATATTTATTACATATCATATATGTGTATATTACGTATATTCACATACGTGTTTCTTACGTATATCCACATACATGTTTATAACGTGTTCCCATATGTATTTATGCGTTCCCATACGCATTTATAATGTATTCCCATACATATTTATATTGTGTTTCTACATGTATTTATTACATGTTTATATTGTGTTTCTACACGTATTTATTACGTGTTTATATTGTGTTTCTACACGTATTTATTACGTGTTTATATACATATTTATCACACATTGGACAACTCTACAGAATAGTGCATGTTGCAGACATGATATTTACAAAGTTTTATGCATCTTTGTAAAACAAACATATTGAGTCAGGTGAATATATTTTTATAATAGATGTCAAATTTTCAGATTGTGTTGATTTCAATAATGTACTTGAATTTATAAATTTGAAATCAACACAATCTGAAACAGTATCTTTAAAATTTAAAATACATTCATCTAAATCATATTTTTACAAAGATACGATATATCAAATGTGTCATATATGCAAAATTCACAATACTATAGAATCACTCTGTTCATATGTAATAAAATTTTTAATTTAATTTATATTATATATTGTTAATACAATAATTTTAATGCAAAAATGTTTTTTTCCTTTAATTTCATTATATATATAAATATATTTTTAATTCTAATTATTTCTAAATATTGCAAAAATTATAATCTACTACATTATGAAATATAATTTTAAATCTAAAAGATAAGCTATTTTAAATTGAAAATAACTTAAAAATACAGAATAAAATTTTGGGATATATTAAAACACATAATACTTAAAACATTTTTGCAATTTTTAAAGAGTTAATTTTTTAAAAGTAAACTTCAATACTAAAAATATATAAAAAAAACAATATTAATAATATTGTAATTAAGTTTATAGGCTATTTTAAATTACAATTATAGGCTATTTTAAATTTTAATTTAGCATGCTAAAACTACACATCTCTGATCAATGGTGGTATCATGCAACTGTGATGATTTTTAAGAGTGAAAACAGTGAGTAAGGGCACAGAGCCCAAGTAGAACATGTTTCTAGATACACAGAACACAAACTGTTTCACAATTATTTCTAAAAATTGCAAAAATTATAATCTACTACATTATGAAATATAATATTGTGTTTAATGTTTTTAAAAAAATTCCCAGAATTGTGTTTTTATTTCTTGTACGTATCATGTTTATTTTCTTTTAAGTATAAGGCTTTTTTAACTTCTTCCAGGTATTTTTTTTTATTTTCTTAAAAGTATCAAATTATTTTAATTTAGTATTGTGTTTTTTAACATTTCACCCCAGTATCAACTTTTTTTTAAAATTTGTCCTAAGTAGCATATTATTTTAAAATTTCTTCCTAGTATATATTTTTTTTAATTCTTCCAAATCATGTATTTAAAAAAATTATACCGAAATATCGTTTTTTAAATGCTTATAAATGAGACTTACTATTTAACCTAGAGAGCTTAAATTAGTGTTATTTTCTTTTGCTTTTAATGAGTCTTAATTTGATATATAACATGACTATGCTATTTCAAATTTGAATTTTTTGAAAAGCTTCAAAATTTTTTTTTTTAAATCTCAAAAACACCCCTTTTAATTTTTTTGAAAAAAAAATATATGCTTTATGGACTACTTGTATGCCAAGTTTCATAATGGGAAGCCAATGGGTTCCTATGAAAATTATTTTTTTTTTGTATTAAACTATAAGTGAAATTAGCTAAATTACAAAAAATTTAATTTCCATAGGAACCCCTTAACGACCGACTATGAAATTTGGCACACAAATAGTCCCTTAATGTCTTTAATAAAAGTAAATAACTGAAAATCTAAAAGCCCCCAAAATCTGAAATTTTACAGTTTTTGTAAACTTTACTGATACTATCACTGTACCAAAAATGATCGATTTCTGAGGTATCAAGGTTCAAACCATTAATTGATTTGACACGGAATAACATATACTTAGTACATAACTCATTAACCAGTTGTTTCAAACATTCAGCCCACATATGTTCTTTTCAATTTTAACAATTTGCTACACACTTAATATTTCACATATGTCACTCAAAATTTAATTTTGTATTTACAATCAGTTACAAAACGTTACATTTCAAGAACTTTTAAAATAAGTACTTCTCCAAACAAGTGAAGACAATTTCATCTCTTCCTTGCTCAAGAGTACAAACTCTCCCAGTTGCAGTATCAGGCTCTACTTTTTGCGAAATGGTCTCACCTAGCACATTCAAATATTCAATACGTCACTTGGTTGAGGATAAAAGAAAGAAGAAGGTCCTTTAGGATGTAGGAAGCTAACTATATAGTCGCTCGTCTTTTCAAGAATACATGCAAGCTACCAAGATCCTTTATAGAGTATAGTGACAAATCCAGATTCAATTTTTGCTTAATTAGTTGGTGTAATATAGTCTAATGCTGTCACACGTTCAGTAAATTGGTGTTCACTACAGTAATTATGCTTAACATGAAGTATATTTTCAGAAATTGGGTAGAAAGAATGAAGTTTTTGAGTACCCATGATTGCCTTAAAGTCATTCAACTGTGGCGACAGTATTTCTTTAACTTCTTCATACTCATCAACTGTGCTGTACTCAAAAACTTCATTCTTTTTACCCAATTTCTGAAAATTGGCTTCTTGTTAAGCATTATTACTGTAGTGAACACCGGTTTACTGAACGTGTGACAGCATTCGACTATATTACACAAACTAATTTAGTAAAAATTGAATCTGAATTTGGCACTATATAGTCTATAAAGGATCTTTGTGGCTTGCATGTATTCTTGAGAAGAATAATGTTACGAGCGACTATAAAGTAAGCTTCCTACATCCTAAGGGACCTTTTCTTACTTTCATCCTCAACCGAGTGACGTATTGAATGTGCCAGGTGAGACCATTTTGCAAAAAGTAGAGCCTGTTACTGCAACTGGGAGAGTTTGTACTCTTGAGCAAGGAAGAAATGAAATTATCTTCACTCAGTTTGGAGAAGAACTTATTTTAAAAGTTCTTGAACGTTTTGTAATTATAATTGTAAATATAAAATTAAATTGAGTGGCATGTGAAATATCAGGGTGGCTACTCTTCAGACACATTGAAATTCCCTGACTTTTCCAGGTGAATTGAAAAGAAATTCCAGACCAGTAATTTTAACATAAAATGCGTGCACATCCCTATTTAGTTACAAATTTGATTAAAGAATCTTAACAATTACTCCACTATTAAAAAAAAAGTTATATTAAATCAGGATAAAAAAATACACATTTTTTGTTTTTACAAATAAATTTTGACATTTTTAATAAAAAATACATGTAAATGCAGCAAAATTGAACTACTGAAATATTTAAAAGAATTTAATGTTTTTTTCCCTGAAGAAATAAAAAGAAATAGTCTAAACTGATGTCCTTAAATATGGGCATTGCAAATTGTCCACAATGACAGACATTAAAGATATGCAAAAACTACACTGTAACAAGCTACAGCCATTGAATAATTAATGTCAATTCAGCAATGTCAAAAGAATGTCATTAAAATAGAAAAAATATTGTAAAATGTATATAATATTCTTGGCAACAGTTGTCCAAAATGGAGCACAAACTCTGCATTTTTGTTTTTATACGGAATCAAATGGACACATGACAGCCTTTATTTAGAAGTTACGAGTACAGCATAATACTTGGCGAAATTTTTCGAAAATGGCATACAAACTGGGCAGTCCTGTTTTTATAAGGACAACTAGTATTAAAAAAAAAAAAAAAAAAAAAAAAAACAGAATTTTCACAAAATTCCCTGACTTTTCCCGGTTGAGTGGCCATCCTGAATATTAAGTGTGTAGCAAATTGTAAAAATTGAGAACATATGTGGGCTGAATGTATGAAAAAACTGGCTAATGAGTTATGTACTAAATGTATGTCATTTTGTGTCAAATCACTTAATGGTTTGAACCTTGATATCTAAAAAATTGATCATTTTTGGTACAGTGATAGTACCAGTAAAGTTTAAAAACACCGTAAAATTTCATATTTTTTGCGCTTTTAGATTTTCAGTTATTCACTTTTTTAAAAAAGCCAAATCTGGTAAAGTTTTGAAATCTTTAAACAGTGGTAGATCAAAAACTATTTGACCAAGAGAGTTCAAATTAGTGCAGTCTTTTGTTTTCGATGGACCTTAATTTGATATACAACATGATTATGGTATTTAACTCTTTTTTAAAATTGGAGTTTCTAAAATAATTACAAACTAAAAGAGAAATTGTTTTTAGAGAATAGCATAGTCATATCAAATTAAGACCCATTAAAAGAAAAAAAAAATGACACCAATTTGAGATCTCTAGGTCAAATACTTTTTTTTTTTGCCAAATTTCGCTTTTAAGAAAGTCAATAACTGAAAACTAAGAGCCCAAAAAATCTAATATTTACAGTTTTTGTCAGCTTCACTGGTACTACTATTGTACCAAAAATTATCATTTTCCATGATGTCAAGGTTCAGATCATTGGTTGATTTGACACGGAATGACCCTTGGATGAATATTCAATTTGGCAGTATTTTAATTTCTTAAGTTTTACACCATATGAAATATTGTTTAAAAACAAACTAATTATTCTTTGTAATCAAAGTTAGAGGTAAGTTACGGTACAGGAAAATTAAGCGTTCTGCATTTTCAGGTTGCAGCCTATTACCATCTTTAAGTTTAAAATCTAAGTTAAGTTTAAAATTTAAGTTATACCATCTTTAAGTTTAAAATACATAAAAACATGTAAAAGAATAATTTCTGATTTTACAATATTTGAAATAAACATGCATGCATGACAACAAATGCAATCTCGGACCACGTTTTCATTTAATCTCCGCTTAGATAGTATTAAATGCGAGCATGGATGCACATACCACGATGCTGAAAACATGCACTTTTCCCGTTTGCTTTTAAAGCAATATGTGCATACATACAACAAAGCTAGGAAGATATATAAAATAAAATAAAAGTTAAAGCTAAATATAATTAAATAAGTTATATAAATTAAGCAACATGTTAACCTAACACTAACCTAACACGGGAAAATCAAGTTCAAGATACCAACCTACAAACATGGCGGGAATGGGAAGTAATGACTGCAGTCAGTGTTGCCAGATACACGAAGCTTATGGCTTCGTCCCCTGAGGTAGAAATGAGTCCGTTCTGGAAGCTTCCAGAACTGTGTTACGTCACGGCGGGGTTAGAACTTGGGAGGGTGAAGATAAACAAGAAGGGATACATGAAAATGCCTTGGGGAAAAGGGTTCGAGAACAAAGCTGAAAGAGGATTTGAGCAAGGGGGAGCGTTAATGGTTATTTTTACATATGAAAAATGGTAATTTTAATGTAATATAAACGGTATTTATAACGTATGATAAACGGTATTTATAATGTATTTTAAACGGTAATACATAAAAATGCCTTTGGGAAAAGGGTTCGAGAACAAAGCTGAAAGAGGATTTGAGCGAGAGGGGAGCGTTAATGGTTATTTTTACGTATGATAAATTGGTATTTTTAACGTAATAAAAACGGTTATTTTAATGTAAAATAAACAGTAATACATACGTATTTAAAACGGTATTTCTACATATGGTATGTTCATACACGGTAATTCATACGTATGATATACGGTATTTTTATATACCGTTTACTCATAACGGTATTATAACCGATGTATTACCGTTTATCGTATAACACATACGAAAATATAACGTATAAACGGTTTATCAACGGTTATAATACCGTATGTGTGTTACCTGGGTCATTAAGCGAGCTCAGCGACCATCAGCAAGTAGGAACAGAGGTTAGTGAGTGTCAGTGAGCAAGGGGCGAAGCCCTCTAGTAGCACTAAATAATAAATTTATTTTTAATAGTATCAGTTAAATATTAAATCTTTTGAAATGGCAATAGCATTTTCAACAATGAAAGTTACATTATTTAAATATTACTTTTGAAATGGCAGCAGCACTTTCAACAATAAAATATTAGATTTTGAAGATAAATGAGTCTAGCACCAGCATTGATAAAAAATCTCTGTTTTAAAAACTCAACAGTGGTTGTGGCTAGTTTTTTTTTTTTTTTAAATGTATATAAAGAGAACTAAAATTATTTCAATTGAACCAAATTTGAATAACATTTTAAATTCCACCCTCTATTCAATATTTTAAAAGCAAAATTGAATTTAAAAAATCAAAAGAATTTTTCAATCAGTTTGTAATTTGCAGACTTTCTATACTTAAATTCAATTTACTTAAACGAACAAAATAATACATGCAGAACTAACATACAGATGTAGGGTTAACATATTATGGTTGTCTACATGCAACTGACAAATTGATTTTTCTATGGAGTCATAAAAACTTATAAATAATGTTTGGTGACTGGAAAATTTAATTTGGGTTGGATTTTGTTGTCGTTACTATTTTTATTATTATTAATGCATAAATACACATGCATATGAAAATAGCTGGTGAATACTAGTTTTGATAATTTTTTGACCCACATACATATGCAGGGCTAAAACATTATGGTTGTTTATGTGCCACTGAAAATTTAATTTTTCAACTGAGTCATAAAAACATATAGATAATAAGTGTGTGATTGGAAAAATTTTGCTGGTGAGTAGTTGCCTCAATAAAATTTTATAACTAATGCCAAGTAATTAATCGTTTTTTATTCTATTTTAATTCATCTTTATTACTTATGTAATATATATCACACACTTAGACTATAACCTTAACTGTAAACTTATTTGATTTGGGTTAAAGCTAAGAAAGTTTCACTTTTACAACTCCAATGTATCCAGCACATGTGGTAACTCATTTTATGTTATTTTATTCTTTTTGCTTTTCAAATTTTAAATTTTACATTGTATTCTAATATTATTATTACAAGGCATCAAGCTGGTTAATTTGATTATTTTGTATGATTTTTGTTAAATTTGATCCATTTTCTACATTCTTCTACATCAGGACATGTGCATAATATCTGTAATACAATTTACAGTTATGTACACAGAAACGTAGAATTTCAGTATTACCGAACCAGGTATGGCCCTTGATAATGTACATGGTTTTGGAAATACTTTTCACTTTTTTTCAATTATATTCTTTTTCTCATCAAAAAAATTTTTGGCAACCAGAAAGGCCTAGCTCCATGTGCAATTTTTTCAATTTGAAACTTTTCATCTAATACTTTATTCATGCATTTACACCATGTACGTTTATACAGGGAACAAGGGAATTAGTACCTTAAATACCTGTAAGGTATGTACATATATGATTTATAACACTTTAAATCAATTTTAATCTTAGGGTGTAGTTAAAGGCTTATATTCACTAGACTTTCACAACATGTAAGCCTTTTTTCAATTGCTTTACTTATATATGGAACAGGGAAAGAGGGGTATTTATACCTATTTAGTACCTGTTTTATTTATAATGTTTTAATTATACTAATTTTTTTTTTCCCAATGGCCAGGCACTTGATATTTCATCATTCGCCTATACACCGGCCAGAACGGTGAACTATTTAGCCATCACATAATGTCACTCCGGCACACCAGTGGGGCCAGAACACACTGCACTCAATGACACAACATCCATGCCTGAAGGTGGGACTCGAACCCACAACCTGGCAGCCGAACAATCGCTAGGAAATGCTTGCCTTGACCGTTCGACTACCGCGTCGGCATTATACTGATTTTTTCTCCAGCATGTCGTACAGTTTATTTTGATTTCAAATATTCACTTCAGTCCATTATATTTTCACATTAGCTCCAGGGTTAGAAAAATCAAAAACTTCCTACATGCCCTTCGGGCCTGTTGTCCAAATATATAGATGCCCAAGATAAAATTATACATGCCCAACATTTTCCTAATGACATTTTTCATTGTTGATAGCTCTGGCGCCCATGAAAGTAAATATAATAAATATCATATATGTAGCCTATAATTAAATGTCAAAATTAGAAAATCAGTTACTTTTAATGAAGTAAATATATCAAAAATGGGAATTGAATACTATTTATGCTAAAATAATTTTTAAAATAACCGTTTAGCGATTTATGCCGATTTAGGCGACAACTTTTGAAAAAGCATATTTATTACTTCCATAAAAAAGCGATCGCGATCTTAATTTACATCACATGCGGCTGTAAATCGCCATCATCATGATTGACATTACTGCGCATGTGGCCGTAAATTTACATTGGCTTAGACAGAAGGGAATTTTTGTAGGAAACTATGCAAATTTTGTACGTAGTATGAGGATGTTTCAGATAGAAACTACAGAGATTCTATAGTAATCTGCATCTCTGCTTATCAACACTTGTGCACGTCCATAAATCTCCCAAAGTTATCCGAGGAATCAAGCGCAAATGAATGAGAGAAAGAGAGAGAGAAGAGAACGAGGAGCTGCTTTGGCACTGTGCCAGAGGATCTGCTTGTTTCTTTTAGTGACGTCACTGTCGCCCATAAACTGTGAAACTTTGTTTTCTCCCCACAGTTATCAACTATCTCACTGCGAAAGCCATTCATAGTCCATCGCTGAATAATTAAGACTTTTCTTTTTCATCCTCTCCTCTTACTCAGCTTTAAAAGTTGAACATAAAATATTTACAGTGGAGTGCTGGTTACTCGATTTTGGCTACCGATTGACCTAATCAGGTTAATGTCAAATAAAGTTTTATTACATGCCCGACTGGGCATGTAATAAAAAATAATACATGCCCGGTTTAAATTTTTATATGTCCCGGGCATGTCGTGTAATAGATTTTTTTAACCCTGGTTAGCTCTACAGACCATTTTCAATAAATGATAAATCACTGGTATGGTCCTTGATACAAGTAAAATTATATTCTTAAATATATATATATATATTTACCACTTGGCCTGAGTCTAATACTGCTTACTATTTTTGATTGACTATTTTCCACTTGTCCTGAGTCCTATACTGATTACTATTTTTGAAAGTCTCCATGCATATTATGTTTCATTCAAATGTATTCATTCCGGTGCCCACTCGCATTGACAAAGTGAGGTGAAATGCTCAGTCGCTTGTTCAACCTACACGTGGTAGCAATGCTTGTGAGTTAATATTTCTGTTCGAGGAGATTTTATTTTTCTGATTTGTAATTCAATTGATTTATTTTTCTCCTTCCACTAGCCAGTAGACAGTTCCAATGGTGTCTATAGTTAAATACTATCGCCATTGTCAGAAACTGGCTATTCTATCGGTTTTAATTCGAATTGTATGGCTGTCCTGATGAGAATTCAATTTCGAACTAACCGCCATTTTTTGTGTAGTTTCAATTGATTGTTCTCTATGTCTTAATCTTTTATCTTGAGCTAATTATTATTGCCTTTTCTCATTTTTGCTGTGTTTTCTTTCTCATTTATATTTATATATACTTTTTAATTGTGATTTTTGTATCCTAATATTCTTCTCATCCCCTTTCCATTGTAGTGATATGTTACCTTCTATTTTTATCCTTAGTCTTGGTCTATAGTTACTCATTTGTAACAGATATGCTAGAGATGGGGTTTCTTTGTACATACAGTAGTTTATGCATAGTTTTCGATTAAAATCTTTCAATTTATATATATATATATATATATATATATATATATATATATATAAAAAAATATTTTATAAATACCATAGCAAACTTGAAAAATTAAGGATACTTTGCAAATATGAAAATGTAAAAAATGAGTAAATAGGAATAACAATGCAAAATTCATTTAATTTATTGCACAAATGCAGCTAATAAATAAAATTATTTCAATAATAAAAAAAAGTTTGAAGGTCCAATGAAAGAAAAGTGATAAGCTGTAACTCGAAAAACTTAACTTTCTAACAGGCTTACAAAATAAAAGTATAAAACAGCAAATGGAAAAAAATACAAATTTCGAATCAGCAAGTCTAAGAAAAGTATCAAAAAACAAAGGTATGGAATCGATAAAAGAAAAACAGACCAAACCCAAGCACAAACGCTTTACACGTGGACAAGGCTTTGGATTTAAATCTTTTTATTGAACCTTCTAATAGAATTGTTACTAATTTATATAATAAAAAAGACTTTTTTAATTTTAACATTAATAAAATCTTACCATATAATTCCTGCAACTCGTTTCTATTGTTTAGAAATATTACTCTTAATCAGCTTTTTAGAATATATAGATTATCTGATAAAAAATTTCATGCTTTACATATTGATAATCTAAAAATTACCAGCAATTTATATAAATATCCCTCTTATTTTGTAAATGGTATAGTTAAAAAATTTAGATTAGCTGGATTTTCATGAATTCTTTTTATGGTGTTTCATAAATTAGCCTGACATCTCCCTTCTCTTGTTTTAATTATATTTTATTTTGACATCCACTCACACATTAGCCTTTCTATTATTGCCCCTCTTGATTGTATATTATCTCTTGTACATGTCTTTTCACATTACTGTTATTTATTTCTTACAAATGGCAACAGTAGATAATATCTTATTCCTTTGTGAATGGCAACACTTATCACTTCTTTCTGTGTTCCCTTGCTCCATAGGTTTGTGTATTTCTTCAGTTAGACTCCAGGTATCCATTTCTCCTTTTATTTTTTCTTCTTTATGTATTTAGTCCAAGTAGAAATAGTTTATAGATATAATCTATCTATTTCTTCATAAACATACATTTCTGTGTTTGCTTCTACAAGACACTTGGACTTGAAAACGAGTTTTGAAGTGAACAAATCCTGATTTAGGCCTAGAGCCTTGTCCATGTGTATAGAGTTTGTGCTTGGATTTCGTCTGTTTTTCTTTCATCGATTCCATACCTTTTTTTTTTTAATACTTTTCTTAGACTTGATGATTCGAAATTTGTATTTTTTTCCATTTGCTTGAAGATCTGCTGTTTTATACTTTTATTTTGTAATCCTGTTAGAAAGTTAGGTTTTTCGAGTTACAGCTTCTCACTTTTTTTTCATTTGACCTTCAAACTTTTTTTTATTATATATATATATATATATATATATATATATATTAGAAAAATGTAATAATAAAAACATTCAATTAATATTAACATCACCATAGAAGCAAAATCACGGCCATAATGCCGATAGGAGAAAAGAACAGCACCGGCCCAAATTCGATGATTAGTCAGAATTAAATTCCTCTTCAGGTCTGAGTATTTAATTCTAATTAACCCAAACAAATGCCTGTTTCAGATTGAGCAATAGTACATTACTATAAATACTCAAACTCAGACTACAGGCATCAAAAAATGAAAAAATAAAGATAGGAAACATTAAGAAAATTTGTATTACCATGTGGCATATATATACCCAGGTAGCACAAATACGTAATTCTTACGTATCAAGCAATACGTAATCTTTACGTGTCAGGCCATACGTAATTATTACGCAAAAATGGTACGTTAGAATACGGTATACCAACCGTTATAAAAAAGGTTATTATTACGTATCCTTATACATTATTATTACGTATCCTTATACGTTAATATTACGTATATTCACATACGTTATTATTACGTATATGCACATACGTGTTTATTACGTATCCATATACGTTATTATTACGTATATCCACATACGTTATTATTACGTATACCCACATACATTATTATTACGTATCCACATACGTTATTATTATGTATATCCACATATGTTATTATTACGTATCCAGATACATGTTAATTACGTATCACATACGTGTATATTACGTATATCCACATACGTTATTATTACGTATCCAGATACATGTTTATTACAAATCATATACGTGTATATTACGTATATTCACATACGTGTTTCTTACGTATATCCACATACATGTTTATAACGTGTTCCCATATGTATTTATGCGTTCCCATACGCATTTATAATGTATTCCCATACATATTTATATTGTGTTTCTACATGTATTTATTACATGTTTATATTGTGTTTCTACACGTATTTATTACGTGTTTATATTGTGTTTCTACACGTATTTATTACGTGTTTATATACATATATATCACACATTGGACAACTCTACAGAATAGTGCATGTTGCAGACATGATATTTACAAAGTTTTATGCATCTTTGTAAAACAAACATATTGAGCCAGGTGAATATATTTTTATAATAGATGTCAAATTTTCAGATTGTGTTGATTTCAATAATGTACTTGAATTTATAAATTTGAAATCAACACAATCTGAAACAGTATCTTTAAAATTTAAAATACATTCATCTAAATCATATTTTTACAAAGATACGATATATCAAATGTGTCATATATGCAAAATTCACAATACTATAGAATCACTCTGTTCATATGTAATAAAATTTTTATTTTAATTTATATTATATTGTTAATACAATAATTTTAATGCAAAAATGTTTTTTTCCTTTATTTTCAGTTTATATTTAAATATATTTTAATTCTAATTATTTCTAAATATTGCAAAAATTATAATCTACTACATTATGAAATATAATTTTAAATCTAAAAGATAAGCTATTTTAAATTGAAAATAACTTAAAAATACACAATAAAATTTTGGGATATATTAAAACACATAATACTTAAAACATTTTTGCAATTTTTAAAGAGTTAATTTTTTAAAAGTAAACTTCAATACTAAAAATATATAAAAAAAAACAATATTAATAATATTGTAATTAAGTTTATAGGCTATTTTAAATTACAATTATAGGCTATTTTAAATTTTAATTTAGCATGCTAAAACTACACATCTCTGATCAATGGTGGTATCATGCAACTGTGATGATTTTTAAGAGTGAAAACAGTGAGTAAGGGCACATAGCCCAAGTAGAACATGTTTCTAGATACACAGAACACAAACTGTTTCACAATTATTTCTAAAAATTGCAAAAATTATAATCTACTACATTATGAAATATAATATTGTGTTTAATGTTTTTAAAAAAATTCCCAGAATTGTGTTTTTATTTCTTGTACGTATCATGTTTATTTTCTTTTAAGTATAAGGCTTTTTTAACTTCTTCCAGGTATTTTTTTTTTATTTTCTTAAAAGTATCAAATTATTTTAATTTAGTATTGTGTTTTTTAACATTTCACCCCAGTATCAACTTTTTTTTAAATTTGTCCTAAGTAGCATATTATTTTAAAATTTCTTCCTAGTATATATTTTTTTTTAATTCTTCCAAATCATGTATTTAAAAAAATTATACCGAAATATCGTTTTTTAAATGCTTATAAATGAGACTTACTATTTAACCTAGAGAGCTTAAATTAGTGTTATTTTCTTTTGCTTTTAATGAGTCTTAATTTGATATATAACATGACTATGCTATTTCAAATTTGAATTTTTTGAAAAGCTTCAAAAATTTTTTTTTTAAATCTCAAAAACACCCCTTTTAATTTTTTTGAAAAAAAAATATATGCTTTATGGACTACTTGTATGCCAAGTTTCATAATGGGAAGCCAATGGGTTCCTATGAAAATTATTTTTTTTTGTATTAAACTATAAGTGAAATTAGCTAAATTACAAAACATTTAATTTCCATAGGAACCCCTTAACAACAGACTATGAAATTTGGCAGACAAATAGTCCCTTAATGTCTTTAATAAAAGTAAATAACTGAAAATCTAAAAGCCCCCAAAATCTGAAATTTTACAGTTTTTGTAAACTTTACTGATACTATCACTGTACCAAAAATGATCGATTTCTGAGGTATCAAGGTTCAAACCATTAATTGATTTGACACGGAATAACATATACTTAGTACATAACTCATTAACCAGTTGTTTCAAACATTCAGCCCACATATGTTCTTTTCAATTTTAACAATTTGCTACACACTTAATATTTCACATATGTCACTCAAAATTTAATTTTGTATTTACAATCAGTTACAAAACGTTACTTTTCAAGAACTTTTAAAATAAGTACTTCTCCAAACAAGTGAAGACAATTTCATCTCTTCCTTGCTCAAGAGTACAAACTCTCCCAGTTGCAGTATCAGGCTCTACTTTTTGCGAAATGGTCTCACCTAGCACATTCAAATATTCAATACGTCACTTGGTTGAGGATAAAAGAAAGAAGGAGAAGGTCCTTTAGGATGTAGGAAGCTAACTATATAGTCGCTCGTCTTTTCAAGAATACATGCAAGCTACCAAGATCCTTTATAGAGTATAGTGACAAATCCAGATTCTATTTTTGCTTAATTAGTTGGTGTAATATAGTCTAATGCTGTCACACGTTCAGTAAATTGGTGTTCACTACAGTAATTATGCTTAACATGAAGTATATTTTCAGAAATTGGGTAGAAAGAATGAAGTTTTTGAGTACCCATGATTGCCTTAAAGTCATTCAACTGTGGCGACAGTATTTCTTTAACTTCTTCATACTCATCAACTGTGCTGTACTCAAAAACTTCATTCTTTTTACCCAATTTCTGAAAATTGGCTTCTTGTTAAGCATTATTACTGTAGTGAACACCGGTTTACTGAACGTGTGACAGCATTCGACTATATTACACCAACTAATTTAGTAAAAATTGAATCTGGATTTAGCACTATATAGTCTATAAAGGATCTTTGTGGCTTGCATGTATTCTTGAGAAGAATAATGTTACAAGCGACTATAAAGTAAGCTTCCTACATCCTAAGGGACCTTTTCTTACTTTCATCCTCAACCGAGTGACGTATTGAATGTGCCAGGTGAGACCATTTTGCAAAAAGTAGAGCCTGTTACTGCAACTGGGAGAGTTTGTACTCTTGAGTAAGGAAGAAATGAAATTATCTTCACTCAGTTTGGAGAAGAACTTATTTTAAAAGTTCTTGAACGTTTTGTAATTATAATTGTAAATATAAAATTAAATTGAGTGGCATGTGAAATATCAGGGTGGCTACTCTTCAGACACATTGAAATTCCCTGACTTTTCCAGGTGAATTGAAAAGAAATTCCAGACCAGTAATTTTAACATAATATGCGTGCACATCCCTATTTAGTTACAAATTTGATTAAAGAATCTTAACAATTACTCCACTATTAAAAAAAAAGTTATATTAAATCAGGAGAAAAAAATACACATTTTTTGTTTTTACAAATAAATTTTGACATTTTTAATAAAAAATACATGTAAATGCAGCAAAATTGAACTACTGAAATATTTAAAAGAATTTAATGTTTTTTTTCACTGAAGAAATAAAAAGAAATAGTCTAAACTGATGTCCTTAAATATGGGCATTGCAAATTGTTCACAATGACAGACATTAAAGATATGCAAAAACTACACTGTAACAAGCCACAGCCATTGAATAATTAATGTCAATTCAGCAATGTCAAAAGAATGTCATTAAAATAGAAAAAATATTGTAAAATGTATATAATATTCTTGGCAACAGTTGTCCAAAATGGAGCACAAACTCTGCATTTTTGTTTTTATACGGAATCAAATGGACACATGACAGCCTTTATTTAGAAGTTACGAGTACAGCATAATACTTGGCGAAATTTTTCGAAAATGGCATACAAACTGGGCAGTCCTGTTTTTATAAGGACAACTAGTATTAAAAAAAAAAAAACAAAAAAAAAAACAGAATTCTCACAAAATTCCCTGACTTTTCCCGGTTGAGTGGCCATCCTGAATATTAAGTGTGTAGCAAATTGTAAAAATTGAGAACATATGTGGGCTGAATGTATGAAAAAACTGGCTAATGAGTTATGTACTAAATGTATGTCATTTTGTGTCAAATCACTTAATGGTTTGAACCTTGATATCTAAAAAATTGATCATTTTTGGTACAGTGATAGTACCAGTAAAGTTTAAAAACACCGTAAAATTTCATATTTTTTGCGCTTTTAGATTTTCAGTTATTCACTTTTTTAAAAAAGCCAAATCTGGTAAAGTTTTGAAATCTTTAAACAGTGGTAGATCAAAAACTATTTGACCAAGAGAGTTCAAATTAGTGCAGTCTTTTGTTTTCGATGGACCTTAATTTGATATACAACATGATTATGGTATTTAACTCTTTTTTAAAATTGGAGTTTCTAAAATAATTACAAACTAAAAGAGAAATTGTTTTTAGAGAATAGCATAGTCATATCAAATTAAGACCCATTAAAAGAAAAAAAAATGACACCAATTTGAGATCTCTAGGTCAAATCCTTTTTTTTTTTTGCCAAATTTCGCTTTTAAGAAAGTCAATAACTGAAAACTAAGAGCCCAAAAAATCTAATATTTACAGTTTTTGTCAGCTTCACTGGTACTACTATTGTACCAAAAATTATCATTTTCCATGATGTCAAGGTTCAGATCATTGGTTGATTTGACTCGGAATGACCCTTGGATGAATATTCAATTTGGCAGTATTTTAATTTCTTAAGTTTTACACCATATGAAATATTGTTTAAAAACAAACTAATTATTCTTTGTAATCAAAGTTAGAGGTAAGTTACGGTACAGGAAAATTAAGCGTTCTGCATTTTCAGGTTGCAGCCTATTACCATCTTTAAGTTTAAAATCTAAGTTAAGTTTAAAATTTAAGTTATACCATCTTTAAGTTTAAAATACATAAAAACATGTAAAAGAATAATTTCTGATTTTACAATATTTGAAATAAACATGCATGCATGACAACAAATGCAATCTCGGACCACGTTTTCATTTAATCTCCGCTTAGATAGTATTAAATGCGAGCATGGATGCACATACCACGATGCTGAAAACATGCACTTTTCCCGTTTGCTTTTAAAGCAATATGTGCATACATACAACAAAGCTAGGAAGATATATAAAATAAAATAAAAGTTAAAGCTAAATATAATTAAATAAGTTATATAAATTAAGCAACATGTTAACCTAACACTAACCTAACACGGGAAAATCAAGTTCAAGATACCAACCTACAAACATGGCGGGAATGGGAAGTAATGACTGCAGTCAGTGTTGCCAGATACACGAAGCTTATGGCTTCGTCCCCTGAGGTAGAAATGAGTCCGTTCTGGAAGCTTCCAGAACTGTGTTACGTCACGGCGGGGTTAGAACTTGGGAGGGTGAAGATAAACAAGAAGGGATACATGAAAATGCCTTGGGGAAAAGGGTTCGAGAACAAAGCTGAAAGAGGATTTGAGCAAGGGGGAGCGTTAATGGTTATTTTTACATATGAAAAATGGTAATTTTAATGTAATATAAACAGTATTTATAACGTATGATAAACGGTATTTATAATGTATTTTAAACGGTAATACATAAAAATGCCTTTGGGAAAAGGGTTCGAGAACAAAGCTGAAAGAGGATTTGAGCAAGAGGGGAGCGTTAATGGTTATTTTTACGTATGATAAATTGGTATTTTTAATGTAATAAAAACGGTTATTTTAATGTAAAATAATCAGTAATACATACGTATTTAAAACGGTATTTCTACATACGGTATGTTCATACACGGTAATTCATACGTATGATATACGGTATTTTTATATACCGTTTACTCATAACGGTATTATAACCGATGTATTACCGTTTATCGTATAACACATACGAAAATATAACGTATAAACGGTTTATCAACGGTTATAATACCGTATGTGTATTACCTGGGTATATATATATATATATATATATATATATATAATATGAATGTTGTATTAACTGAAGTAAAGTATACAATTATTTACAAAGTTAAATTTATTACCTCTTGGCTGATACCACAGGTGTTGACTGCAATTCAAATTCATAAAAATTCCAAGATAAAAATATGTTTGGATTTGAACTGTGAAATTGCTTTAGGCCATCAGAAGTTAAATTTGCCTGAAAATGGACAAAACCAAAAAAATAAAAATAATTAAATAGATATTGATAGTGGTGTAGGATTAATGTTTACATACTTTCAAATAATCATTGACAGTGTTAGATTTAATGAAAATAATTTATTGAGAATATATATCATGGAATCACATTCCCAGTGCAGCAGTTTGCATGGCTACTTTTAGTCCAGATATTTTAATACTCAGTTTAGTCTTTGCAGGGAAGGACCGGCTCTGTTTTCACAGTTCTGACAAAGAAATCTTGTTTTGATTCCAAAATAAGTTTGTACTTGTCTTATGCTGAATACAAACAAACTTTTATTATTCAAAGTACTTTTTGCAGTAGTTCAAGGGTGCAATTTTTAAAAGTAATATGTATAAATCAGTAATGGACATAAAAATAATCTTCTTTATTGAAAGTAGAAAGGGAATTAAACTCCAGGCATAATGCTGCAAATGAGAAGAGGTTCAACATTTTCAAAATCATGAGGGGGTAGTAGGGTTTCAAAAAACTTTATGCAAATAATTGAAATGTATAAAATAAATAATTTCAAAAATTAATAAAAAAATAATCAAAAATATTACCTTCCCAATATGAATCTCAAATATATTTTCTCCTTTGTTCAGTTTCACCGTTTGCAAATGCTCACCATCCTATATATGCATACAACAATATGTATATTCACAAATTCAAAATTTAAACAATTTTATAAGATTAAAGATTATTGTTAGAGATTTTAATTGCAAAAACTAAGTTAAATTAAATACAAAAACATATACAGAACAAATTATAATTTCAATAAGATAAAACATTTGTCATTTTGGGGTTAATGTGCAAGTTGAATTAACACTAGAGCGATGGAAGTGGTCATTTTGACCGCATAACTACTTTGAGAAACGATTCCTCTAAAACGGCTAACCCAGCCCACTGAAATTTTATGACTTTTTTTATTTTCTTAAAGTTATTGAAAACACAGAAGAAAATTATTCTAGATTTTATAATAGGAGAACAAATGCCTGCATTTTATTTCGCGCATGCAATTCTTTGCAAATTATTTGACAGTGCTATATTTTGAATCTTGTGGACAAACTGCAATCTGCGTACTGTGCGACCAAGCAGCATCCTTCAGTTCTCCCTTGTGGAAAGAAAGGTAGCGAAAAATAACAAACATTGTCAGTGTTCGTTCTGCCGTAATAAAACACAAGATTTGTGTTCATCATGCGATAAGCCCATCTGTGGAAAATGTCAAGAACGGTGCATCAAGAATGCTTATTGCAAAAAATGTATCGAAAAAACATCCTAAATGCTGTAATTATGATGTTTTGGTTTTGAATTAAAGGTATGTTGTATTTTTTCTATGGCGGTCAAATTGACCACTGCCCATCATTCTAGGTAGTTCAAAATACCCATCATTCTAGTGTTAACATACAACCTCATTTCAGTATATCTTAATTCAATTACTTTAATTGAAAAATGATATAGAATTTTAATGCTAGGACACAAGAAATAATTAGTGTTACTTTTACAACAGATTCACTTTAAAGTAAATGTACAAATATGCAGAACTAGCAAAGTTAAATGAAACACAGGAAGGAATTTAATAACTTAGAATAATAAAATTGACAAACAGTTCTTATTCTCTTTGGCACTCATTCCCTTTAAATTACAATTTATAAAAAAAATTTATGCTTTTAATAAATTTTTATATTGTTATAAATAAAGTATTTTTATTACAGATTAATCTAGATATCAATTTCAATGAATTTTCATGTTTTGTATTATATTATACTTTACAGTATAAAGTAAATAATTTCAAAATATGTTGTGCAAGTTGTTTTTGAGATATAAATGTATTTTTATGTTATCAGCTTTATTTTTAAATGCCATTGTCATCAATATAAGGTATAAATATGCATAAATGAAAATTAATTATTCATTTATGGTAATATTTGTAATCAGAGAAATAGGGTTCCAACAATCAAAAGAGTCTTTAAGTGAAACAAAAACATAAGATTCAACTTTTTCATCAAAAAATGTAGATAACTGCATTAAACCAATAAAATATTATTTACTGTACAGTTTTATATGAGAAACATGAGATATTTTTAGAGGAAATAAAAACTCTAAGCATATTCGAAATATAAAGCATTTACATATTTCACACGAAAATATTGCTATAAAGAAAGTTGAAGTATAAAGCTCAGCAGGGAGAATAAAGATTGATATAAGAAGAAAAGTGAAAAACTTTAAAAATATAAGGCAAAGGATTAAAAGGGTGAAAATACTTTGACAGCAGGCATCTGTGATGCAACGTCTGCCACAGATGATGGTGGTGGTGGTGGTGCTGGTGGTAGTAACTGCATTGAGTGAATCTATATTTTTAAGTTCTGTTGCAGTTTCTGTCCCCAGCAATTTCTCAGAACTACTCGATTGATTTCCGTAATTTTTTTTAAAATAAAAGATTTTGCTCTGCAAAATCTTCCAATATTTTTGACCAACTTTAGAAAATATTCACATTTGAATTGACCATTTATAGCCATCTCCAGCATGTATTCAGATTGTACTCGCCCATTTTCATGGCTTTACTTTAAATCTAAATTTCTTGACCTACAAATTTATTCACTATTTTTGCTATAATGGAGAATGGATTCAAATTTGCAATATGGCCATTTATTGAAACTATCTCACCCCAGTATGTTCTCAGAATCCACTCGGTCTATTTTCAAGACCTAATTTTGTAAATAAAAGGCTTCAAAAAGCTTAAATTAAGAACACATTTAAATTTGAATTTTGGCCATGTTTCTCAGAATCTACTCAGTCTATTTTCAAGACCTAATTTTGTAAATAAAAGGCTTCAAAAAGCTTAAATTAAGAACACATTTAAATTTGAATTTTGGCCATGTTTCTCAGAATCTACTCAGTCTATTTTCAAGACCTAATTTTGTAAATAAAAGGCTTCAAAAAGCTTAAATTAAGAACACATTTAAATTTGAATTTTGGCCATGTTTCTCAGAATCTACTCAGTCCATTTTCAAGACCTAATTTTGTAAATAAAAGGCTTCAAAAAGCTTAAATTAAGAACACATTTAAAGTTGAATTTTGGCCATGTTTCACAGAATCTACTCAGTCTATTTTCAAGACCTAATTTTGTAAATAAAAGGCTTCAAAAAGCTTAAATTAAGAACACATTTAACTTTGAATTTTGGCCATGTTTCTCAGAATCTACTCAGTCTATTTTCAAGACCTAATTTTGTAAATAAAAGGCTTCAAAAAGCTTAAATTAAGAACACATTTAAATTTGAATTTTGGCCATGTTTCTCAGAATCTACTCAGTCTATTTTCAAGACCTAATTTTGTAAATAAAAGGCTTCAAAAAGCTTAAATTAAGAACACATTTAAATTTGAATTTTGGCCATGTTTCTCAGAATCTACTGTCTATTTTCAAGACCTAATTTTGTAAATAAAAGGCTTCAAAAAGCTTAAATTAAGAACACATTTAAATTTGAATTTTGGCCATGTTTCTCAGAATCTACTCAGTCTATTTTCAAGACCTAATTTTGTAAATAAAAGGCTTCAAAAAGCTTAAATTAAGAACACATTTAAATTTGAATTTTGGCCATGTTTCTCAGAATCTACTCAGTCTATTTTCAAGACCTAATTTTGTAAATAAAAGGCTTCAAAAAGCTTAAATTAAGAACACATTTAAATTTGAATTTTGGCCATGTTTCTCAGAATCTACTCAGTCTATTTTCAAGACCTAATTTTGTAAATAAAAGGCTTCAAAAAGCTTAAATTAAGAACACATTTAAATTTGAATTTTGGCCATGTATTGAATCCACTATATGTATTCCCAATGTATCCTTGAAATTTACTTTACTTTACCAATTTTCATGATTTTATTTTTAAATGAAAGGTATTGACCAGCAGATTATCATAAAAATTTTTGCCTATGTATTCAAGCAAGGAGTCACAATCTTAGGATCGCATATATCCAAGAAATAGGAGGTCCCACAAGGTAAAATGATAACTTTTAATTGTAGGGTTGTTCTGCAAAAAATCATACTTTTGCTATGATATTGAAATCCTTTATTACAATTATCATTCCGATCACACACATAAAGTTTTGATTCTAATGCCACCTTCTTGGTGCGTAACTTTTTTTGTCAATGCATGTATATACATGCTAGTGCACTAGTAATATGCAGTAATAATTGCCACTATGTTATGCTAATAAAAGAAAGAGTCTGTTATAAATTTTATTAAAATGCAATGTTTAACTTTTATGAATAGACTAAAACAAATTATCTGGCATTACCCAAGTCCTAAATAAGTACCCGCTACTTAAATGATACAGATTAAAATAACACCACTCAATTTCCAAATCACCTGTTTTGAACTAAGATCATTCTCATGCTCTATTTTTTTCCATGCACACCACCATCAATTATACAATGCAGGTGTAATACACCCTAAATAAGCCCCTTTGATACATCCTAAATAAGCTCCTTCGATACATTCTAAATAAGCTTCTTTGATACGCCCTAAATAAGTGCTCAATTGAAAACTGTTGATAGAACAACACAATGAAAATACTTTGAAAAATAATACAAAAGTCACCAAAAAGAAAAATTAATTATTGCTATCTCAGCAAATTTTCATCCAATTTAAGACAAATTTTAGCACAATCCTCATAATGATAAGTAATATCAAATTAAAAAAAATTAAGACAAAATCTGTTAAATTTGCAAAGTTAAAAAAACCCAGAAATTAAATAACAATGGCTTTTCTTTTGTCAAGATAAAATTAATAAATACATATGTTCTCGAATATCTTTTATGGCAGCAATAAATGGTATTCGGTGGAATGAGATTTGATTTGACAAAATGACAGAAAATAGTTATTTTCAATATAAAAAATTAGTTGCTTTTAAACTAATTCGAAATTTAAAAATCTTGCTGAGGTACACATTACACTATTGCAGGGAAGTGAAACACGTTTGTAGCAAATTTCACCACTGTTTGATACTTTGATTTTCCATTACAGATGATGACAACACACAGACAGACAGTCAAACATCTTCTTTTATTATGCAAGATGTATGTAATCCTTTTGTCCCCCACCATTTGCCTTAAAAAAAATGTAGCTATTTTAAATTTTTTAAATATTTAAGGCTATCAAAGCAAAAACATTAAAAATTGTAGTAATAGAATTTCTCTACTGAACATATAAAATAACTTAAAACTGTTTGGATATTCAAATAGGAAATAAATTCTGAATTAGAATTGGATTAAAATAATTTAGTTTTCTGTCACAAACACTTAATTCTTAAAGAATTATTTCTTAAACATTGTATACTATTTTCCACTTGGTTTAATCAACATTTGAATAATCTGTATTTTACTGCTGCTGTTATGCCGAGATTTGACAGCTCTAAATTTAATTAATAGTTTAAAATCTGATAATAGCTTAAAATTCGTTATTTTCCCCTTTCCCTTCAAAATTCTAAATTTATTTGATGTTTTGGAATATTTCGGCGATTTGTTTCCCCTTTAACGTAATTTGTTATCTTTTTAATGTTTTTATTATTCAAAATTATACGCAATGCATCCTTAAACGTTAAAATATCCTTTGTTAATCTTTTGGCTTCCTGCTCTTGTGTTTTAACTTCAATTCACTTCATTCACGAGTTTGCAGAAAAGATGCATTTTTTTAAAGAGAAAAGTGGACTTCTTATCAGTTTTCCCCCTCACAGCTGCATTTGGGGTGCCATCACATCCGGTGGGTTGCTGTGCGGCGGGTTGCCGCATTGGGAGAAGCGATCTTTTTCTGATTCTTGGCATAACAGCGTTTTATTTCCGCAGTGTATGCGTAAGCGCTCGGCGCGAAGCGCAGGGTTTCACTCGCCAAGTTTGGCGTCTCCTGGGAAGGCAAGCGTGTTGCCAGACATTCGATTGCTGACCGGCTCTGTGGTAGGTGGTGTGTTTTTCGCCGGAAAAGATCCGTGGATCGGGGCCCCAATGCTTGGGCGCCCGTATCCCGCAGTCGCCGGGAGTATGTTTTAAATTTGTGCAGAATGGCCTGACATCGCAGGGGCGTGCCTCATATTTGGACAACTTCCACACAAGAAGTGAAAAGGTGGTTTGGATCAGTGACCCACGGACTACCCTCCTTGGGAAGCGCTCTTAATTGCGCTGGCAATATCAATTGCTCTGTCTGCGATCTGCCTCAGTGTTACCGCTCTATGGTCATCACTCATCACGGGCTATCACCTACTTTCATGTCAACCTTTGTGAGTGTTCAAGTCTTGGGGGAGCCCAGTGTGAACAGGGCTAGTGTTCAAAGATCAGTGTGCAAGCCCTCAGTGATCATGTGCGTGCAAGCAGTGTCAATTAATTTTTAACGTGATTAAAATCCAAAGAAGAAAAGAGAGTTATAAATAATGCCCTCAGTGATCGTGTGCGTGCAAGCAGTGTCATTTAATTTTTAACGTGATTAAAATCCAAAGAAGAAAAGAGAGTTATAAATAATTTGTTTAAGTGCTAGCACCGAGAAAGTTTGAGTATTAAGAAAGAAAAATGGTTGAGAATGAGTTGCTTGATTATTTTTGACAAAGCTATATTGCTGTATTGTGATGAAGAAATGTGATTTTTAATATTTTCCTTTTATTTCAAATTTAAGTTTTGGGTGGACAGCTCCTCAGGCAGACCAAACTCTGGTCTTCAGACCAGAGTGGATTCTGTTTCCTGGGTTTTGTTTTATTTTTGAATTTACCTATGAATATTCAAAGTGTTAACTGAGTTTTACTTTAACTGAAGTTAATTTTAATTATCCTCTTGGCAATGTACTAACCACTAAAAATAGCTGAATAAGAATTATATAAAATCTAACTTGTTTATGTTGGAAGCACTTAAGTAATTGTTAATAAAAGTTAATTTTTAATTTAACAAATGAGTTGTGAATTCTTTAGTTGTAGTTGGCTGTGCTATTTATTTATTTAAAGGTAAGTGGATTTTCTTAGAGGTTATATGATGTTGAGGTGTTTTTAAAAGGTATCATAGTTGAGCACAGACCAAGCTGTAGGTAATAACCAAAGAAAACAAAGAAACAAAATAAATAATAAAAATTATAAAAGCAAACTTTATTTATTGTCAAAATCTATACGATCAGGCTAATGTAAAATAATATCAAATAAAATGTAATGATTAAATATAAATATAATAACTTAGAATAATGAAATGTAAATAACTTAAAGATAAATAATAAAATAAAGTATTAATAGTATAATTTCAAAGGGGAGTAAAAAGCTACATAACATGTGGTGCCGTTCACCTTTTTGGTTCTGCCTGAGTTGTCTGTCCACTGAATAGAATACAATAATATTAAATGGGCTGTCCACCCATATGATAAATTGCTATACAGTAACAATATTGAAATTTTTTTTTTATTGTAATAAATTTCCATGTGTATAGGGAAGTGCACAGTGTCTTGAAATTTAATTTCTTTTGGGAGTAAGGTAATGTTTTAATTTTTTTAGGAAGCAAAGTAAGTAGTAAGATGGTAATGTAAGAATTTTTTCATTTTTTTTTTTTGTGTTTCATTTCAAAATGTTGTTTAGGGTAGGCAAGTTTTGGGATTTTTTTTATATATGCTCTTGCCTGGTGCTGTTTTTGTTTTTATTTAGGAGTTTTTTTTTCATTAAGCTTTGTTAGTTGAAATTTTTTTTTCTTTTCACTCCTGTGTAAGCTAATCATAGCTTGTTGTTTTAAGAAAGATTTTTTTTGTTGTTTTGTAGAATTTTTTTTTTTAAAAAGTAAAACTTTGGAGTTTGACTCAGAGTAATTTTGGAATTTGAGTAGGATTTTTTTTGACTTTGAGAGAATTTTTTTCACTTTTAGGGATCTTTTGGCTATTTGTTTTGAAAGTGTGTGGTAGAGAAGTGGTTGTTTGTTGTGGGGATTCTGGGAGATTCAGGTTCAAAGGAGGCCTTGCTTTGCTAAATCATTCCTTCTCAACTTTTTAAGTGGGTAAAATTTTTTTTCTCAGTCTGCCCATAATGGCTACTTCAGTGCTTTGATGCCACACAGTTTTCAGGTGTTCACTGGGGAATGCACCTTTTTCCCTCGGGAATTAAATCACTTGCCCATGAGGTGTTTTGTGTATTGTGTTTTTTTGGGAAGGGATTCACGACCCCTTGCCCACTGTCAGATTTTTTTTTTGAGATTTGAGAAATGTTGCAACAAGATTATGAGATTTGAGATAGAGAGTTATTGGAAATAAGAGTGCTAAGAACAGAAGAATAGCGAAAAATGTATGTGTATTAGTAGTTATGTTTTAAGTGAATTGAATTTGCTATGTAAAAGTAGATAAATATGCCAAAGATCTGTGTTGGTCTTAAATGTTGGAATTTTTTTTATGATAGAAAATTTTTTTTTCTCTTTTGGAATAGTTTGGATTTGAGTTTCAGTTCAAATTTTGGTTTTAAAATTTATTAAAGGGGGTGAACAGTGATCAAAAGTTTTCTTTTGTTTTTGTTTTGAGTAATTAGTCACAACTCTTGGCTTGGGGTGAAGTTAAAGGTACGGCTAAGGGGTTAGTTTTCATGGTCACCCGGAGGAATTTTGAGGTCTGGGAAGCCTTGTTTTCATAGAAATTCTTCTCCACAGAAATGTGTTTGAAAAAGAAAATTTTTGTTTTTCATTAGGCCATGTTAACTGTCACTTTGGTGCTTTGAAGCCGCCTTTAAGGTGCTCAGCTGGGGAATGCACCTTTCCTTTTTGGAGAATTACTTGCCCGCAAAAATTGTTTTTTTTCTTGTGTCATTGATCCTTCAGCCAAGCGATCGACTTTGGGGTAGTGTAAAATTTTTTTTGTTAAATTGTGCAAGTTCAGTCTCAAAATGTTTGTTTTGGGGGGGAATGGAGATTGTTCTTTGAGAAATATTCCTTGAGAAATTTTTTTTTTTTTTTAATTTAAGTTAGCTTTGTAAAAATTTTTTTTTCCTTTTGTTTAAAAGTGTTTTGGCTCTTAAAAGTTTGTTGCTGGGAGATTGTGTATTTCTTCGAATGTGGGGGAGGAGATTTTAGAATTGGGTTTTCAGTTGTTTAGTTGTTTGTTAATCATGAAGCGCTTCTCAAAATTTTATGTTTCGATCCTTTGAATTCTTCGGCTGGTCCAAAGTCTTCATCAAAATTTATGTTTATTGTAATGACAAGTAATTGGGAACTCTGTTTTGTTTTTCTTCTTTCCGACTGCTTGGGTGATGCACTCTACAAAAGCAGATTTTTTTTTGCTTTAAAATTTTTTTTTATTGAAATTCCTTTTATAGGTAATTGAAATTTTTTTACTTGTGGTGATTGGGAGTGTTAAGATTGAATTGATAGACTGGAAGGTTAGAATTAAATTTTGTTTTGTTTAAAATTACATTTTTGAATTTTTTTTTGTTGTTTGTCAGAATTTAATTTTTTTGGGAGGTGGAGCTAAAACTTGGGTTTGCTTGGAATTTTTTTTTTTGAGGATTCCCTTTTTGTTGAAGTTTGTACTTCGAATTTTGGGACGGGAATTTGAATTTCAAAATTTTTCCATTTGTGGGAGTTCTTCGAATTTGAAAAATTTTTGTGGACCTTTGAGTTAGCGAAATTTTAGTGGAAGTACACTTGTTTATGAAAGTCACTGCTGTAGAGAATTTTTTTTTTTGGGAGAATTTCTCGTTCGACAGGATTTGCTTTGGGAAATTTAATGGGACCTTCAGGGTTGTGTGCTACATTGGGCCTACAATAGTTATGATCTCGCTGGCTTGAGTTCAGTTTATGTTCAAGTTAAATTTTCCTTTCTTTACAGGTATTGGAAGTACATAGTCCTGGCAGTTCTGTTTGCAAAAATTTTTATTTCAAATTATTCTTTTCAAAATTCGTATTCCATCTATTCTTTATGAAGTTTTTTTTGGTTCGATTCATTAAATCTACGGTTTTTGAGGGACCCGGGACAGACCTCTCCTGTCGGAAACGCTTTTTTTTTGTGTTTTGTCATTAGGAATTTTGTTTTTATGGAAGTCTGGCTTGGTTCAGTTCTATATCACTTGCGGAACCAGAGGGGTGTAGAACTGTGGTTTGACAGATTTTTTTTAAGTGTTTTGAGATTTTCTTTCACCTGGCCGCAGTGCAGTTTAAATTCGAAATTTTGGTGATCATTTGTTTTTAGATGAGTAGTGCATGACAGAGCTGAGGGTGGTGTAAGCATGAGTATGATTGCCTCATGTTGTATATAGAGGAGGCGGACCCAAAAGCAAGGAATGCTTGGGGGCGCCATGAGAAGTGTATTTTTATATGTCACATTGCTCAGGCTCTGCTACACACTACTGGGGTTGTTTGGCTTTTGTTTTGAATGGGAGGGATTTGATTTTTTTTGTTTTATGAGTAGTGTATTTTTCCCATGTTGAGTTTCAAATTTTTTTTATTAAATTTGGTGAGAATTCAGATATATTTTTTTTTTGTCAGGCTTAGTTCGAGTTTTTGAAAATTTTAAAATTTTAGAGTTGTAATGAATGTTTTCTTTTTGGAGGTTTTTCTCTTCTCTTAAAGGAGAGGTACGAAATTTTTTTTTAATGAAAGTCTGAGAGAAGTGCAGGTTTTAAATTTTATGGTCATGATCAGTGTGCCTTCCCTGTATGTAAAATATGTATTGTAAACATTTTTCAGATTTGTAATCCCAGGAGTTGCTACATGAAGCGAGTGTTCTCGTAAGTTTACAATTTCTCTGCCACCAGGATGGTGTTCTCTTTTGGTCATTTTCGGCTCATTGTTGTGAAAAATTTTATTCTAAAATTTTTTTTCCGGTGGTCGAGAGGAATTATGTTATGCCGAGATTTGACAGCTCTAAATTTAATTAATAGTTCAAAATCTGATAATAGCTTAAAATTCGTTATTTTCCCCTTTCCCTTCAAAATTCTAAATTTATTTGATGTTTTGGAATATTTCGGCGATTTGTTTCCCCTTTAACGTAATTTGTTATCTTTTTAATGTTTTTATTATTCAAAATTATACGCAATGCATCCTTAAACGTTAAAATATCCTTTGTTAATCTTTTGGCTTCCTGCTCTTGTGTTTTAACTTCAATTCACTTCATTCACGAGTTTGCAGAAAAGATGCATTTTTTTTAAGAGAAAAGTGGACTTCTTATCAGTTTTCCCCCTCACAGCTGCATTTGGGGTGCCATCACATCCGGTGGGTTGCTGTGCGGCGGGTTGCCGCATTGGGAGAAGCGATCTTTTTCTGATTCTTGGCATAACAGCGTTTTATTTCCGCAGTGTATGCGTAAGCGCTCGGCGCGAAGCGCAGGGTTTCACTCGCCAAGTTTGGCGTCTCCTGGGAAGGCAAGCGTGTTGCCAGACATTCGATTGCTGACCGGCTCTGTGGTAGGTGGTGTGTTTTTCGCCGGAAAAGATCCGTGGATCGGGGCCCCAATGCTTGGGCGCCCGTATCCCGCAGTCGCCGGGAGTATGTTTTAAATTTGTGCAGAATGGCCTGACATCGCAGGGGCGTGCCTCATATTTGGACAACTTCCACACAAGAAGTGAAAAGGTGGTTTGGATCAGTGACCCACGGACTACCCTCCTTGGGAAGCGCTCTTAATTGCGCTGGCAATATCAATTGCTCTGTCTGCGATCTGCCTCAGTGTTACCGCTCTATGGTCATCACTCATCACGGGCTATCACCTACTTTCAAGTCAACCTTTGTGAGTGTTCAAGTCTTGGGGGAGCCCAGTGTGAACAGGGCTAGTGTTCAAAGATCAGTGTGCAAGCCCTCAGTGATCGTGTGCGTGCAAGCAGTGTCAATTAATTTTTAACGTGATTAAAATCCAAAGAAGAAAAGAGAGTTATAAATAATGCCCTCAGTGATCGTGTGCGTGCAAGCAGTGTCATTTAATTTTTAACGTGATTAAAATCCAAAGAAGAAAAGAGAGTTATAATTAATTTGTTTAAGTGCTAGCACCGAGAAAGTTTGAGTATTAAGAAAGAAAAATGGTTGAGAATGAGTTGCTTGATTATTTTTGACAAAGCTATATTGCTGTATTGTGATGAAGAAATGTGATTTTTAATATTTTCCTTTTATTTCAAATTTAAGTTTTGGGTGGACAGCTCCTCAGGCAGACCAAACTCTGGTCTTCAGACCAGAGTGGATTCTGTTTCCTGGGTTTTGTTTTATTTTTGAATTTACCTATGAATATTCAAAGTGTTAACTGAGTTTTACTTTAACTGAAGTTAATTTTAATTATCCTCTTGGCAATGTACTAACCACTAAAAATAGCTGAATAAGAATTATATAAAATCTAACTTGTTTATGTTGGAAGCACTTAAGTAATTGTTAATAAAAGTTAATTTTTAATTTAACAAATAAGTTGTGAATTCTTTAGTTGTAGTTGGCTGTGCTATTTATTTATTTAAAGGTAAGTGGATTTTCTTAGAGGTTATATGATGTTGAGGTGTTTTTAAAAGGTATCATAGTTGAGCACAGACCAAGCTGTAGGTAATAACCAAAGAAAACAAAGAAACGAAATAAATAATAAAAATTATAAAAGCAAACTTTATTTATTGTCAAAATCTATACGATCAGGCTAATGTAAAATAATATCAAATAAAATGTAATGATTAAATATAAATATAATAACTTAGAATAATGAAATGTAAATAACTTAAAGATAAATAATAAAATAAAGTATTAATAGTATAATTTCAAAGGGGAGTAAAAAGCTACATAACACTGCTTTACCTTACAGTAACATTATACTGATTTTAAATAATTAATAAGAAAAAAGAAAGATGGTTGTTGAGATATATAAAAAGTATAATCAAAAAGCTTAAAAAATTTAACTTTGGATGGTAAGATTTTCAATTCTGGGAAAAAATAAGATTTAGCAAAGACAATTTTAGAAAACTCCCATAGAAAAGAATTATGTGGTGATTAGAATCATAGACAATTGTTTATTGAAAATCAGTTGAATTTAGTTCAATGTGAATTGGTTTTTTAAATGCATAACCATAGTATTGGACATTTGTATTCACCTCAAATAACTAGCCAGACCTGGGAATGAAGATCATATATGCTACCAGCTGTAGCTCTCCAGTTATGTAATAAATTACCTCAAATTACTTTATTCTCCCCCATTGGTGGATGAGGATCAACAACAATTAATATATATTATTTTGACTATAATTATACTAACTGTACCAGTGCAGAGCATCTACACTCTAGGAAAAACTACACTGTACTATGTAGTGGCGAGGTAGTCCAGTGGTTAGCGAGTGGGAATTGCACTCGGTAGGCCTGGGTTCGATTCCCTCCACTGCCAAAATTGCCGCCGTGTTCACGTGGAGTACGATCACATTAAACATGTGGGTTTGTAAGTCCTTCCGAGAGGTTGGTGGTAGGGGAAGGAGGGTATGGTCCCTGTGGATGCCTCCCCCACTGGGTTCCAGTCTAAATTGGGTGGCTCTTCCCAGCCGTCCAAACAGTTACCTTACACCTTTCTGGTAAGTCGGACGGTCTGGGTCTCAACTCTACTATGCAGAGCATCTACAGTCTAAGAATTTCACTCTGTGAAATTCTTAACAATAAAACTCTGAACGAAACAAATTGGCGCTAAGTTTTGCATTTCTTCTTTGGCTGTGTCTGTTTTCAATATTTCCATTGGCCCATCAAAGTGTATATCTTAAAATATTTGTTTAACTCAATGCCATTTGACAAAAGTGTTTAGAAAAGTAAACATAAATAAAGTCAATTTATGACTGAATTTTATTTTTACCACTATCTTACAATAAAACTAGCTGCAATTGCTTAGCAAAATGTATTGGTGTCATTAGTGACTTTGGTGGTATTAGAAGAGTTTATATATATATATATATATATATATATATATATATATATATATATATATATATATATATATATATATATATATATATATATATTAGAAAGATATAATGACCAAATCAAGTAATAACGAAATATTTAAATCAACAAAGGAGATAAACCATGGCCACAATGTCAAAGAAAGGAGTATACAGCACTGGCTTAATTTTGAAGATTAATTAGACTAGACTCATTTTCATGTCTGTACATATAACTCTAATTAACCCAAACACATGCTTGTTTCAGAATTGGCAATAGTAAATTGCTATAAATACCAATGCAACAGACTACAAGCATTAAAAGAGGAAGAATTGAAAAAAAAATAGGAAATTAAGTATTACTATTATTCATGAGGCAGGAATTCTAACTACACATGTGAGTGCGAGCAGCTGTAACAGAATGAAGATGGTCGAGAAGCATCCAGAACAAGTATGACGAAAAAGATCAAGGGGAGTAAAATAGTCAGTTACAGTGACATTCCCTAAAACCCGTCCAATAAGTTAGAGTACGAGACAGAACAATTAACCATATAAGTAAAGCAGGATGAACAGAAATCATAGATGAATAATTTACTAAACAAGTGATTCTTAGAAGAAATGAATAAACGAGTATGCCACAATTACCATTATATAAGAAGCTCAAATTGTAGTATCAAATTGGCTAATGTTATATATTTTTAGCCAAGATAATTTTCAAAATATTAAATATTTATATACCTTATTTTCAAATTTATTGTTTTTCAATTTTTTTAATTTGTTTTTTATTTTACATTTTTATATAATCATATAATTAAGAAATTATAATAATTAGTTGTTTTTTTTAAATTAAATTAGTCACAATAATTGGGAATGTAGTCTTGAAGATTATCAAGTGGTAGTTGATACACTGAGTTGATAATTTTAATTACGAAATTGGGAGGATATGCATTGTTGGCTGCAGTATGTAATAATTCTATAAAATGTGTTAATTTATAATTGTCATCACAAATCTTATTGATTCTAAGAACCTGGTTTGATATGATATTTCTAAACACTGATATAGCAGACAAGAGTCAAAGTGTTGAATTTTAGAAGTATTAAAGTTAAAATCTAGCTTTATATCATATAAGTTTATAGCCAGATTACAATTTTTTTAATTTAAATTTAAGTCTAAAAAGTCTGAAGCATTAGCTAAAAGTCTGCAGCTGAGTCATTATTACTGGCATTTAATTGTAAATTATTAGGATAAAAGTTGAAGACAAAGGGATTATTATTATGGAATGAACACAATATATCATCTAAATATCTATACATATGCAAATTATGTGACACTAGATTATAGTTTTTCTCATAGTAGTATAAATATAGATTAGCCAATAATGATGAAGCACACACCCCTTGTGGGATACCAAACTGTTGCTTAAAAATAGAATCACCATGTTGAATATAATTCTGATAGAGAGTGAAATTAAGTAATTTTTTAAAAAGGAATGTTGAATATTTTAAGGTAGTATTATATATTTCAAAAATTTGTAAAATAATTCTAAATTCTATATCAATATTATTGAACAAATCCTTAAAATCAAAGGTATAAATACTATGGATATTAGTTTGAGTTTTTAATTCCTTAACTAATTAAAACTGTTTTTTACAATATGACTATTTATTATTAGAGATGTCATCTGACAAAGAGATTTCATTTAAAATTTTTTGTAATAATTTACCAGCATTAGTAAGATAAGAATTATGCCCAACAGTAACAGTTCGAAAAGCAACAGGATATATATATATATATATATATATATATATATATATATATATATATATATATATATATCCTAACTGCTTCATAGAACATAAACTGCAGCATTCATGTATGATTTATAGAAATACTACAGTCAGTTATTCAAAAACATCTATGTATAATGAATTTACAACATTATGTATAATGGTTTACAACATTAAATGCAATGCAAATAAAGATAAGTGAGCATAGCATATGTTTCGGAAATGATTGGATTTACTTGGATAATTAATGGATAAGCTTGGGCCAATATGCCCAAATTTTGGTATGCTCACTTATCTTTATTTGTGCTGCATTTTACATTGTGGATGATTTCATTGTTGATTGGGCACAAAGTGAGGTGTTTCATTTATTTGTATATACTTGTAGACTATCTGATACTGCAAATACTTTCATTAAACTATTTTCTTTTGAAATGAGCATCTATACATTATATCTTTTTAAAAAACACTTGAAAGATTTAAACACAATTTTGTATAAACTACCTAAATAAAAATGCAAGAAAAATATAAATTTTGACTTACAATATCAGGAATACTAGCCTGAAATGTCTGAGTTCCATATGCAATATCATTAAGTTGCTTCTCAAGTTTCTAGATAATCAAATAAAAATATAATTTCAAAAGCGTAAGCTTATAATAAACTATTTATATTAGAAGTTAAAATTCAATTTCAATCAAAACATCATACAAATAAAAAACATTGCATATATTATGCATACTTTTGATGTACCAAACATTTTTGAAAAACAAACAATTTTCTTTCAATTAATCAAACGTAGTATTCATAAAAAGTTTTAGAGAAGTTTAATTAATCACGTATTTTAAACATAGCAGTTTAATTCCTTTTATTAAAGCCATTACTCAGATTGGGATGAGTTGGTTTTGTCACTTTATGGTAATATTTTGCAGACAAGGGTTAATTTGACCCGAACCTACATTCCATATCATCCCCCACATTTAAAGCCAATTTCAAATTACTATGGCTTCACCACACATGGTTTTTCTCATGCAATTTTCCTCTTGGAGAATGCTAAAAATCAGGCAAGAGCTGCAAAAAACGTCCTTTCTTTTTTATCCATAATCTATGATTAGATTTTAATTGTAAAAGTTGTTATATTAATGAATAACTAGGCTACAACATAATGCTGCATAAATGCTCTGTAGTAAGCAGATGTATTTTTCATAAATGCTTAACCCATAGAAAAAAGTTTCATATTCGAGATTTTTTTCTTTTTCTGTGATAAAAATTTTACCATAATATTGTTTTAACTAAAAAAAAATGTTTGTTCAGCATGAACAAACCTAAAGCTGAATGCCACGCATAGAGCTTAGCTATGCTGCACAACTGACAAAATGGCTTAAAATGTTCCCATCATTTTTCACAGAAATAAATTTGTAGAATATGCTATAATTCAATATTGCTATAATTCAATTACAATCTTAGAATATAACAGAATAAAAAAAAAATGTATTCATACAATAAGTCATCTATCAATAAAAGGCACCCAAATATAGAATCCTTTAATTTACTTAGGCAGATTTTATGACATTTATTCCATTATTTATTGGATTAAGAAAAATCCATGAGAAAGGATTGAAATTTCCTCCTAACAATCTAGTGTGAGCAAAATTTTCTATTCGCCAGCCTTCTTAAGTCCTCTGCAAACACAGAAGCTTGTTGATTCAATTCTCCTGTTTTTTCGTTCGTTTTGGTCTTACCATGTGAACCTATAAAAAAGTCCTAAGTCTCTTTCTTACTCGTGTAGTTTTTGAGATTATTCCCCATTGTTTTCTGCCAAGTTCTGATGGTGATACGAAAAGTTTGTGATTTCTTAAAATTCAATAAAATAGTGACATCTCCAGTCAAAAGTGACATCTCCAGAACCAGAAATGGAAATTCTTAGTGAACCCTTCTACCCCCTCTAGAATTTAATGCTAAATCCAATCAGTCATTATTTAAGTTATATCTTTGGTCAATCTTGAGAAATAGGTATTTCAAGAATTTTTTTGAACCAGAAGTGGAAAAAAACTGGAAGTAGAAATCCTTAGAGAGCCCCCAACCTTCAATTTGATGCTGAATCTATATGTCATCATCTAATCTCTATCTATAGCAAATCCTGAGAAATAGATGCTTCCAATTTTTTTTAGTAAAAACAATATTACGGCAAAATTCTTACTATCAAAGAATTCAAAAGCAAGCTTGAAACTTATTTTTTTCTGTGGATTAATATGGGGAAATAGAAACATGTTTGAGTGAGGGTTAAATTACTCTTAAAAATCTAGATAGAATTCATTTATTTAAACATAATTAGCTTATTTAAAACTATATGTAAGAGTTTACCAATTTTGTGGATCGTCACTCTCCATAGAGAATTTTTTTGTTTTAAAATTAATTTTTACCAGACTTTGAAGGCAATTCATTTACCAAATTGTAATTAAAAATAACTAGGCAATGTGAATTGCCAGATTTTTATCCGGGGAAGCTCGAAATATCAAGCATGAACTGCTAAAAACAAGATGCCCTATCTCTTTCATTCATGATTAGACAGAAATTTGAGAATTGTTAACAAGTTGCTATATTTGATTGTAGGACACTTGATGTTTGACTTTTTTAAACCTCTGTCTGGAAAAAGATCAATATATATTAGGAAAAACATTAATAGAAATTTTGCTTATGTTAAATATTCTGGACTTTTCTTCTATTTATTTAGAAAATGGGAAAAATAATAGTCTCTCATAATTCAGTTTGGCAGCTGCATTTTTGCAGTTGCTGAACTGAAAATTTAACTCTAACCAATGGCAAGCTGGAGAGTACAAATTTTAAGCCCTATTTATAAACATAATATTATTATAAACATAATACTGTGTAAGAAAACTAACAAATAAATAATTGTTCACAGTGTCCCCACTCATTGCATATAGAAAAAAAAAATTAAGGACTTTTAAAACCTAGAGTGCTCTTTTTAAAGGACCTTAACCTACACAAAAATTCAATTTAGTAACATATATTTTTGTATAAAAACTTTTATAGGACTGAAAACACAGCAATAAGCAATGACAATACCAAGACTTCAAAATTTTCTAAAGATTTCCATCTCATTCTCCCCCTTTCCCTCCCAATTTACAGTTTAACATCCTATGTTCTTAGAACTGCCAAATAAAACTTTAAATAAAAATGTATTGCACTCTTTATTAATTACAATAATTCTTAGTCTATATGATATCCTGGAAAATAGTATTTAAAAAATTAAAACTAATTTTTCTGGAAAATAGTATTTAAGGTTTTAATACAAAAATAAAGTACTTTTAAGTAATTATTTATTTTAATAACAATAACAATTAATTGAAAGTAATTAATATTATAATATTAATATTCAATTCTAAAATTAAGGTGATTTTAAGGACTTTTGAGGACTACGGGAACTCTACATACAATACTTAATTAAGTTTATAAATAATACAATTAACACAAACATGTATTACTCGAATTCTAGATGACCGTAAGTCCAACAAGTGCGAGTATTCTTGAAGCTTCACTTCAAATTCCTTTTCTTGCTGCTCTGCTCTCTCTGCAAGTGACTTAATTTCATCCTGGGCCTCTTTGCTGATATCATACTGTGTTTTTAAGAGTTCTTGAACATTGCCAAGTTCTTTTATAGTTTCAGCATGATCTTCCTCAGCCTAAATGCAAAAATTGAATTGCTACAACTATATATCAATAGGTGTATACATATAGAAAAAAAATCATAACATGTCATGTTCACTACCAAATAGACACAAAAAACATTTCACGAGGATTGCACTCGCTTTGCAGATAATAGCATACATTACTTTAAATAAATGTCTGTTTTGAATGCTCAAAGTTTTTCAATCCCTTTTCCCTAATAATCAGGGTGGCATAAACTACAGAAAGAGGACCTTTATTGGCCATTATTAAAACTTGGGACATTTTACCTTCTACAAAGCATTTTCCAGACAATGGGATGGAAGTTTAAAACTGGAACTCGGGATATCTGGTTACGTTGTGTGTCAACCAGTTTCAGAAACAGAATGAGCTTCCTTCATCCTGTTAAGAAAAATAGAGCAGCTACACTAGCAATGGCAAAATAGACTGTTTGGACAATTGGTTTCGCTATTTCTAATGTAAATGCTGTTTTTATAATGAAATTTTCATTCACAAAAGACTAACGATCTTTAATATCACAGGTTTGCATGTTTTCTGTTTCTCATATGGTGAATGGTGTTTTTTATATGCATTTTTATGCTAAATTCGAAAATGAGCTTAGAAAAGTTGAATTACCTACTATTTTTGAAAAAATTAAAATTTTATTTTTATTAAATATACTATTTATAATATATTTACAATACATAAACAAATGTTTTTAAAGCTTGATTGCTTTGGTTGATGATTCTCTTCTGGAGACAGCATCTTTAGTGTCTCTGATCAGGGTCCAGCAGTAGTCTGCTAGCATGCTTAGAATCCTTTCTCCTCCCAGTAATGCATTTCCATTGTAACTATATCTTGGTAAAATCTTTCACCGAGTTCAACGCTGACATCACTGACATATGGAGAGAAGAAATCCAAATGAGATGTTAGGAAGTGTACTTTTAAGGACATGTTGCACCCTAAGTTGTTGTAGCTGGTCAGACATTCATCTACAAGTTTTTTGTAATTTGAAGCTTGATGATAGCCCAGAAAATTCTGAATGACCATCTTAAAACTATGCCAAGCTCTTTTTTCTGCAGGATTTAGAACAAACTCGAAAGACATTATCTTTCATTACCTATTTCATTTATGTCCTTACACATATGCCATCCTTTATTTTGGTATCAATGATCATGAGGAACTTTTTCATTGAGATATTGAAAACCCTGTCCCTCTTTGTCCATTGCCTTAACAAAATTTTCCATCAATCCAAGATTGATATGTAAAAGTGGCAAAAACACAATTAAGGATCGACATGGGGATCATACTTCACAGTTTTTTTACCAGAAATAAAAGTTTGATGTTTTGCCCATTGTATTTGGTTGAAATTGAGATTGCCTCATCTTGCTGTCCCATTCACAAAGGAAAAATCACCTAAATTACATTTCTAACAGGAATTCTTCCTGCATACATTTCCTAGAAGCATTGCCTTCTATGTGAACATTTTACTACTAGCAAATATCCAATTATCTAAAACTGTAATTTTGTTAAGCATAAGTGCTCTAAATTTTACGCATCTTGATTAAAACTATCAAAATTAAAATGAGCATTTCTTAAGAACTGCAGGTGATAATTAAAAGAAAAATCTCAATAATCTATAGATCGAGAGCTACAAAAATACTACAATAAACTCCCGATTATCCGCGGAATAGGGTGGCGCGATAACCACGGATAAGCGAATTTCGCGGATAATCCGCAAAATAGCTGGAAAAGGACAAAAATCTACACACAAATGTATTTAAACCATTTTTAAGAATCATAATATAGTAGCACATACTTACACACATAGAGTTGTGACTTCATAAACGGTATCCTTAAGTTTTTACAAAAAAGTCGGTTAATTGTTTTTGTTTTTTCGTTTCGATGCTCCTCTTCTTTATTTGCGATTGAAGTTTTTTTAACAGCATCTTGTCGCAAAGTGATGAATCGTCCTGCTCCTCTATGTATTTAATGATTCTATCAATGTGAGTTAGAGCTTCATCATGGCTCATTTTCTTCTGCATCCCTTCTCCCTCATCTTCTTCATAGTTCTCAGCCGAAATCACACCTTTTTCTTTGACTATGATTTCTTCATCGGTAAGATGTTCCAAGCCTGTATCGTTTATGTTACAATTGATCCACTCAACGATGTTATCTTCATCCACATTACTTCCTCCAGGAACAGATTTTGCTAAATTTGCCAAATCAGATGCAGTAACTTCCTCATCTTCTTCTTCCTGTGGAGACTCTAACGTTTTTTCCACATTTGGCAAAATTTGTCTCCAGGACTTTACTAAAGTCGTTATCTTGACCGTATTCCAAGCAGTGTGGATGTCATAAATGCTGTCAAGAATCGTGTAGTCCTTCCAGAAGCCCTGGAAATCGCCCCCCTCTTCAATCCATTTTTTCAATAAGTTGGTTCGATACCTTTTCTTCATAGAAGCAATAACTCCTTGGTCCATGGGCTGGATAAGTGCCGTGACATTAGGTGGCAAAAACTTGACGAAAAAATTTCCATCTTCTGATTTACGTGACCTTGGGGGGGGGGAGGGGTAGAAAGGAATAGGAACAATCCGATTGTTGCTCTAAAAATAGATTTTGCATTTGTTGATCATGAAAGGCGTGTTGCGTGTTTATTTCTCTACATTCCGTAAATGGTCGTCGCAAAAAAAAAAAAAAAAAATCGCAGAAGACCGTGTGGATAATCCGCTCGCAGATAATTGGAAGTTTACTGTATACACATATAGAAAAACAGGAAGTTGACAAAAATTTGTTGAACAGAATATTCTACTAATAAATATAAATGATAATGAATGTACCTGTTTCAATCTTGAATTCAAATGTTCAAGCTCTTCAGAGGAAATTTCAGGAATGACTGGTTCCAATTTTTCTGCCGTTAAATTCAACTTATTTTCTCTTTTCAGTGTCAATAAAGACACTGCTTCCTCTATATCACTGAATTCCAAATTATGCTGTAATTAAAAAAAAAAATCCTTTAAAAAAAATTTAAAAGAAATTAATTTAAAACATTTCAGCCCTTTCTTTTTCAGAATTTATTTATTTATCACATTAATATTTCATATATCACATCTCATTCATCACATTAATTTTTTATCTTATGTCATTTATTAAGCCAAGAGTATGTTATCCTGGGCTTTCTCATGAACTTTCTCATGCCTCACTGGGATAAACTCATTGAGTGTAAGTTGATAATAGGTTATTTTACATTTCTCCAACACATAATAAAAACACCCGGATTGATGAAAAAAAATCTGTACAGACATATTATTTTTTGGTAAAAGTATGGATTCCTAGAAGAAAAAACTTCATATAATACAATGATATTGGCAGCAATTATCCAAAAAAATTACACATTAAATTACCATTTCTAAAGTCAAATTGCTAACCACATTTTCACCTCATTTCAAGATATATGGGACAACTATTTCTCAAAAATGGAAAATAAAAAAATAATCATAAATAATAGTACAAATACAGGAATCTTAATATTCTTTTACTTATTATTTTTCCCCCCACTGTGTATTTATTTTTTTTATTAATCTTGTGTTCAATTTTTTCCATCACTTTCTTGGCAGCTCTCTCTCTCTCAGGTTTTCTCTCTTCTTTTACATGGAGCCAAAAATATTTTTTACGTAGATTAGTTCTGTCATAATCATGCTCACAAGAAAAGTAAGTGTATTTTATTAAATTTAGGTTAATATTAATCAAATCACCCAAACTGCTGTAAAACAAAGCTAGAAAGTTAAAAATACAGTATAAAACAAATTAATAATGGTATCAACTGATTCTGGAGACAAAATATAGATACCTTCTTGTTATTGATGTAGCTGATCTATCTTTTTAAACTGAAGAAGGAGGCTGTTTTTTTTTCTTTTTTTTACTGTGAAATCGGTTGATACTGTCATTAATTTGTTTTATGTTGTACTTTTAATAAAGTTTTTACTTTTTAACTAATTTGATATATATATAATTAATTTTTTAAATTGTTTATGTAATTTTTATCAGAAAAATGTGTATATATATACCTATATATACACTGCTGGACAATTATTAAGGATGGATCACAAATTGCAATGTAGCACAACATTAAGTGGGGGTGGAGGCCCAGCAGGATAAAATATTGTTGCCACACTGTTTGGACATTAGAATAAAGATCATTTATTGTTCTGGAAAATACAGAAGATTTTGAAACATCTGAAGGGAAAAAAGTGTTCATTTGATGCTGTGTACGGAGAAATGGGAAAATCCATATGAACAACAGCAGGCACCTTTGAGAAACGTGTCAGTATGGGATATGTCCACAGTGGAGTGCAATGTAACATTCCACATATCATGTTATGCTTTGCACAACATTATGCAGCAGCTGTTGAGGCAAGTTATCCCACTCCTCTGTCAATGCACGGATGGGGTGTTCTTGTTTGTTGGAGAATATTTTCGACCAGCAAGTCACCTCCCCAGAGCATCCCAAACATTTTCAATGGGATTTAGATATGGAGAACGTGCTGGCCATATGAAGCATTGAATACCCTCGCTAAATAGACAATCCTGAACAGCGAGTGTCCAATGACATGGTGCGTTGTCATCCATGAAAACAAATTTATCACTGACAGCACAATGGAAATGGCAAACATGAGGCAGTAGAACTTCATCAATGTATCGTTGGCTGGTCATAGTCCCAGTTGCAACCACATGTAGGGGCGTGCGGCCATTGATCATGATGCCGGCCCATACCATGATACTGCATGTCGAATATCGGTCCCTTTCCTGGATATTTTCTGGACGATTAGCAGTACCACTCTCAAATCAGATCAGTTGGCGTCTATAATCCGATGACAGACTGACTTACTCTCATCTGAGAATAGTACGCAAGCCCAGTCTTGTTCGGTCCAATTGCGATGCTCACAACACCATTACAAATGGGCGGTATGGTGCAGTCTGGACAATGAGACACACACAACAGGTTTGCGGGCGTATAGTCCTCCTTCTCCCAAACATTTGGCTACAGTTTTTCCGGAGATTCGTTGTCCTATGGTAGTAAGACACTGATTTGCCACCTGCTGAGCTGTGGTGCAGCGGTCTCTTTTGGCTGATAAAACAATGCACCTGTCTCCTGCAGATGTCGTACTTCTAACACGACCTCCCCCGTGACACTTGCTACACATTCCAGTTGTTTTAAATGCTTGCCACAGCCATAAAACAACGCTGTGGGTGATGTCGAACTCCCTGGCAACATCTGTTATTTTTCACCCTTCTTCGATTTTTCCAATAATACGGTCATACGTAAAATCATCTAAGAGATATCGGGAAGACATACCGAAAATTTCAAGTTCGTCAATTAAATCTTTCTAGTAAAACTTTCACTTGGAACAACAACTGTCCACATGCGTCATATCCTTTAAATCTCTTATCAGCACTATCACGAAATGAACAGGAATGAACAGGCCTGGAAATGAACACGAATGAACAGGCTTGGAAATGAAAAATTTGCATATGCACACCTCTTTTTACTGTATCCCGCACTTAATCTAATTTTCCACATTTTGCTTCCTTTCATTTTGTGATTCTTATGGGTGATAGTGTCATCTGCCCTTAGCAATTGTCCAGCAGTATATATAAGTATATATATAATTCTAATTGAATTCTACAATGCAGTAACAGATTTCTTAACTCCAAAAAGTAAAATAATTAATTATTTAGTTACTAAAAGTAAGGGAGGTTTAAAATGTTCTATCATTAAATACACCAAAGGTTTGAAACAGAATACGAATACGGTTGAGAAATTTAGAGTTGCAATACATTTGAAAATATATAAGCTTGGCAAAATGAGTGTTCATTTCATATATAGAAAAATAAAGACATTCTATAGTAAAGTTAGATATTAAAAAAAAAACACTTACTGATTTCATAACATCAACTTTCGCCTTCAGTTCAGTCAGCTGTGATTGTAGTTGGTGTAGATTTTCATTCAACTGGTGATGCACTTCATTTTTAGCAGCATTAATTTCTGTAATCAAATGGTTAAGAGTAAAATATAACTGAAAAAGGATTTCCAAAAAGTTTATAAAATAATTAGGTATCGAAATACATTCTGCATAACGTTTTGAATTAACATTCTGCAAGAAGCACATAAAATTCAATTTAGATCACATTTTTAATTGGAGATTAAACCTATAAAATTGAAAAAGCTGCAAATATTTTATTCATTATTGAAAAAGAATATACAACACAAACTTTCTGAATATATCAAAATAGAAAATGATACAAAACTAACCAAACTATATATTAATTGCATTTTCAAAGATTTGTTCACACAAAATGTTACACCCCTTTTTCAAAAACCTATAATAGAAGCTTAATGCTATTAAAAAAAATCGAATAATTTAAAATCAAAAATGGCATAACACTTTACAGTTAAAAATTATTTCATGTTACTTATTATGATCATAACTGACTACTGTTTTTATGTAACTTCAACATATGAATTTTTCAGTTAGAACTATTATTATTTAACAAAAATATGTTGTTCTATTATTTAACAAAAATATGTTATTATATTATATTGTTATTATATGACATATAGTTATTATATGACATATATTTATATGTTAATGTACTTTTACCTCAGAAACTATTCACTGCATACTTTTCAAACAATTTGGTATCTTTTATACTAAAATACGGGAAAGAGATGCACATTGGAACAACTTGAATTTTAAAATCAGCTTTGAGATTAAAATATTGTTATTTTATTTATTATTATATGGCCCTCCTTTGTATTTGCTGTTGTGTTTTAAAAGCTTTACTGCAGTTAGGTAAAATTTTATCAAACTTTTTTAGTTTTTATCACAGTCAAAAAACTTTTATGTAAATTTTGTAGACAATAACAGTGGGATTACAATTTAATTTATTTAAACTAAACTACATATCAAATAAACAGGAATATGTATTGTGAAATTAAATGCAAAATGGTCATTGTAGAGTTAAATTTCAAAGTACAGAAACCTTTGGGAAGAATCTGGCCAGTTGGGGCACCTTGGAGCACCTGATAGAATTGTTTTTGGCACTGACTGCTGTATGCAATAATTTTAACTTGCTGTAGACATTTGATTTAAGCTGCTGTTACTCAAGAAGCCTCTAAAATTTTCATTTTTTTAAATGTTAGATTTTTCCAAGATTTTTCACTTAAGTTTAATGTTTGTGCATTATATAATTCCTCCCCCCCCCCCCTTAAATTTAGAGTATGTTGTGTTAATTATTTAGATTGGGCAATATAACCAAAAAATTTGTCTCAGAAAATACAATTTTTGACAATTAATATTTTATCCATTGAAGGCACTGTTAAAATGCTCCACCAGGTGCACCTTGGGACACTGGACGGGTTCTAAAAAACAAATATTTATTAATCAAGTATAAGACATTTGAAAGGGATTATACTTTTATCTTATGTTGAAGTGTTTAATGTATAGATGTGGTAAGTATTTGATTAAGATAGAATTATAAAAAAAAATCTGACGTAGGCAGTATATGATTTTCCTTATATAATGCAATGTATTTACGACTTTTACAGTAAAAACAAAATAGGTTATTCTTATAGTAGATACTTATATTTTTTCCAAGATATTGAATTTTCATCAATTAGTCGTTATTTTCATTGATTTAGAGTCATTTTCATCCATTTGGTGAGATTTTCTTTAATCTGGTAACATTTAAAAAAGTCGCCAAGTTGATGACATTCAGACAAAATCTCGTCCAGTGTTATGGAAGGAGAAATAATTTATTCTTATAGCAGATAAATGACTATTGGCATTCAAATACAAAAGTATTACTCAAAGTATCTTTTTTCAAGAATGGAACGAGCTACATCCACGAAAATGATGTCACCAAATTTATTGCATGATATTACATATGAAAAGAAAACATATTTTTCAATAGGAAATACTTTTTATTTTCTATAAGTTTTTGATAATGTTTTTTAAAAATGTGCTATATCTCGAGAACGGTTCAAGCTAGCATTCTAAAATTCATGTTAATCGTTTTCTAATGAAAAATTACATAAGAAATGTTTATTTGCGTAACTTTAGTAGAGGTTTTGATTTTCTGATGATTTTTTCAAAATTTCATTTGAAAATTTAGGAGGTTCTGAACATTTGATTGCGTATAAAAACAATAGGCTTCCAGTATTCATGGATTGTAATTTTTGTACCAAATTTCGTTCGAATTGGCCCATTCATCAGTTATCGTCTCCACAGACTTACTGACACACACACACACACACACAGACATCACCTCAAAAATGTTCAATTCGTGATCACGCTTGAAACGTGCTCTCCCGTCGAAAACTCAAATTCGAATTTCCGACCCCATCGCAATACTTTCCTTATACATTATTATATATAAGGAAAGTAAACATATATAGAAAAATCAATAACTGAAAATTGTCCCAAATGTCCCTACTACAAACTGACATTTTTACATAATTAGCTTCAGTATTTGTTGAAATATAGCATTTTATATTGAAAAAAGACAAAAAAATATTATTATTGATTTTAAAATCTATCAATTTTCTTTCCTATGCATATATATTTTTTATAGAAATTTATATAGAAAGGTTTATTTTATAAATAACCAAACAAAATTTCAAGAACCTAACTTCAATAAGTTCTGAAGCAAAAGTTCATAAAAAGGGCAATTTTAATATGGATGGAATAGGCACTTCCACCTCCCCTTAATGTAATACAATCTTACATAATAAAAGATGTTTATTTTTCTGTCGCAGAAAATATAAATCTTGGACAGCAGCAAAATTCAGTACAGGGTTAGCTAAAATCCCGGGACAACAGACTTCGTTGAGATTTTTTTTTAATTTGAATTAGTTTTTTAGTTATTTTATATTGAAGCACATTTTTGAGGGATTTTCATACACATTGATTCCTTAGCGATCAAAAATATATTATCACATAGTATCCATCTATAGTATCCATAGACACCATTGGAAAGATCGAAAACGTTCTTTCTAACAATCTTTGAAATGAATCCATACAACAATTCCTTCATGTTTACATTTTTATTTTGAAATACATCAAAATAAGCATTGTTTAGATTATCTGATTATTACTTCATCATACCTGATAATGAAAGATTGGTACAACTCTATAATTTGGCATAAATATGTATATATATCTTCATTCTAATAAAATGTTCTTAATTAATCTATTTTTTTTCCCTGTGAATTCCAAACAAAAGCATAAACTTTAGATTTTCGATTTTGTAAGTGAATCGCTTTATTCTTAAGTTGCCAGTTGCTATGCACTGTGCATTGTAACTGATTTCACAACCTGTGTTTGTTGCTATGAGAAGCAATAATGTATTTTTAGAGTGGGTAATGATATTTTTCAAACGCAGTTCTGAATTACATTTTGGTTCAAATTTCGGTTCAATTTTCAATGTTGTATCAGTAACATTGTCCAATAAGTAAATATTAATATTTTCATGTTAATGCACTTGATTAAGTTTACTGATAATTTAGGAGTAAATTGTGCTGATAGTGATAGAAATATATTTAAGTTCAGTGATAATTCATAATTAATTGTTTACTGGTAATACTGAAATCATTGTGATTAAGCTTTTTAATTTTAATTAAGGATTTTGGTATTTTTCAGCGAATAATTTGTTATGAGTGATCTCGATGTGAGGTGTTTTGAAAGCAACGTAATAAGATTTTCAAATATTTCTCTCCCCTCCTCCTTAATCTCAGACATTTCACTAATTTGATCATATCTCAGTTTCAAATTAGGCTAGAGTTTAAAGACTATACTTTTAGCTTGTGCTAATGAAGGCTGTGTACCCAGATTACATGTCTCCTGTAAACTTGTTTAGGGTGTATTATGCCCACACAGCAAATTATTTATTTTTTGTTATAAACAGGCATATCGTAAAAGCGCTGTTGCATTTTCGAGAATTCACTGCAAAATTCGATAATAATTCCCTAATATAAATTGCATCTAAAATCTTGCGCAATATTGGGTGCATTTTCTAGTAGAATATATAGTTAAAAGTTTGGAATATAATTACTAAGTTTAGGATACACATTTTTAATTAAAACTAAACGTTAAGCTTTCTACACAACCTTTTTCTTTGGTTAATTCTTCTTGAACAGTATTTTTTTCCTTCTTTTGAGCTTCTAAAATAGTTTCTAAGTTATTAATTTTTTCTTTTAACATTTCTTCGATCTGAAAGCGTTTTCCATCTTCTACAGTGACAACACGTTCCTTCTCAATAGATAGTGCACTATTTGTAAAAATATAAAAACATTAGACACAAACACAAGTTTAGGATTAATTAAAAATGCTTTCATGCATACAAAACAATAATAAAACTCACCTTTTGACAAATTTATCATTAGTTTCACGAAGAAAATCATTTTCTTTTTGAAACACTGAAATTCTTTCTTGAAGCTAAAAAATTATTTTATACTATATATATATATATATATATATATATATATATATATATATATATATATATATATATTAATTCAATATAGTTCATACTTAAAAGTCAAGTTTCATACAGAGAATTTAGGACCATTCTTGACTATGCATTGATAAATAACAAAAAATAATTAGTATACAAAATTAATATAATAAATCAACTATAAAAATTATGTAGACATATAGACATATTTTTACTGATAAAAAGAGTTAATAAACCACCAAAGAATCATCTAATATAAAACCACAGGCAGAAAGAATCTAAGTATACACGTCATAAGCATAGCAATTGCTGTCGAAACATACATGATAGATGATTAATTTTCAAATATGAAAATTTTTGTTGTGTACCCAATAATATATTCCCAGTTTGTAGAAACAAAGAAAAAATTGTGTTAACTTTATTGAAATAACATACTAACAAAATTATTCTTGACAATTGGAAAATGACTTGGAAAATAATATCTAATTGTGGTTTATAGGAATGCAAAAACTTTAATTGAAAACCATTTTCATAGGAAAATATTGCAACAGGTATATGGCATACTAGAAGGAATAGATGAAGTATCTGTTATAGATTAGTTTTGTGTATGAAATTACATTAATATTAATAACAGTTAACTTTTATCTGAAATTCTATTTGTACTTCTATTGAAGCAGATTAAACAGCTCTGCTTTACTAATTGCAACAAATAGAGGAATTTTTACCAGTTTTCTGGTCTTTTTATTACACCAAAATTTGATCATACTAACAAAACTTTTACAGCATTTCAGGCAAATTAAGAATTCACAAATTAAAATGATTGTGCACAATTTATTTCGATAATTTGATGTCAATGATAATATGAAGTAATTTTTAAAATTGTATAAAATTTAATTTTCATATTTTGTAACGTGCAAAAATGACTGTTGAAATATTGATGGAAAAGTTACACAGAAAAAAGAAATTATAGAAATACATAAAATTTTGATAAAAAAAACAAAACAATTATTGAATTTAAAAAAAATAAATAAATAAATAAAAGTACAATGGAATAGTTTCAATGTGATTTTACAATGCAACAAAATTTCAAAACATTATCTTTGGTAATGTGGAACATGTGGACATTCTAAATAATCTTATCATCAGAAAAATTATTTTTCTTAAAATATAGAGATAAAGAGGTAATAAACAAATCAAACTTAGCATTTTAGCATGTCTAATATACAAGAAATATTAGAGTCTCAGTTGCAATGCAACTTACTTCAGTGATTGCAGATAGGGACATTTGAGCTTTTTGTAGTTCTCCTAAAAGTTCTAAATTTTTCTTTTGTTCTGCTTTGAACCGAGAAGCCAAATCATCCATTTCCTTTACTAAGTGATCATGGTTCAACTTCAAAATTCTCATTTTCTAAAATGTAAAATAAGTTAAATAATAATTGCGTGAAAATATACATATAAATATAAAATATTATCCACTGATAATGAACATTTAAATAGTTTAGAATCATTCCTAGTGCAACAGCAAGCACCTGTGGACTAGTTTCTCCTTTGTTAGATTTCATCAGTATTGAATAGCAGTTAACTGCAGTGGCCACAATAAAACTGCATATAACGTGCAATTCTACACATCTCTGGTGAGAAACAGAGTAATCATACCACACAGAATAAATGAATTTATGAAAATCGGGGTAAAGACTGTAAAGCCAGATTCATAATCACCATACCTGCGAATAGGAGAAGTTACACATAAAATTTTTTTTAAAATAGTGATTTTGATGCAGCAACCAGTATTAGTGGACCAAAGGCTCTTACATATACAAGCTGGTGTAACAATAGCCATCTTGACTCCCAGTTGAATCGATGGCTGTACATGATGAAAAGAGGGTTACTTTCTTATCCTTTTTTCAGGATCTCGAGAAAATCAAAACATTTTAGACTACATTTTTGAATGATTGGTACAACTGTTTGAAAGTACAGAAGGTCATTTGAACTTTATGGAAATGATTTTGATAATTATTTTTTATGCATAAAGGGCGTATTTCTTGTAGCGATTTACTTCTATCTGATAGCATTGATTCTTGACTATAGCTCTAGCTCAAATATTTTAGGAAAGTAAACTTTTTCTTAGCACTGTCATGTCAATTTTGTCCCACTCCCCTTTGCTCGTTTTCCAAAGTCTGTTCAGTGTTCTTGGATGCTATTTTCCTAAGGCTCGTTTTAACAAACCAAAAGCACAAAAGTCCATAGGAAAAGTGTCAGGTGATTTTACAGGTATTTCATTAAATGGGATACATTTTATTCCTGTTTGATTCTTTCTTTGCTAAATATGATACAGTTGACTTAGACTTATGACTAGAGACTTTGTCCATATGAAGCTCAACTTTATTGATGTCCTTTCTATATAAGGCTGGAATTTCTTCTTCAAAAATTGTTTCTAAAATATTCTGCTGGTAGTAGAGTGAATTAATTTTAGCTTTACTCGAGACTTTTTCAGTTTTAATTTACCATTGTAACAAAATCATGCAACTATCATGAATCCCTTTGGGAACTTTTCTGTACATTGACGAAGCCATTTCGTAAGGTCATTTTCATCAGTTGAGCAATAGAAAATTGCTCTTTTTTATTACAGTCACTTAAATATACCCATGCTTCATCGAGTGTTACCACAAATTTCCATTTATCAGCAGCTAGGTGTTTTTCATATAATTTTCTACAATTTATTTTTCTTTCTGCAATATGCTTTGGCAAAAGCAGATGAACTTTATATTTTTAAACATCTGTTTTAACTTCAAATCTTTATTAATGATTTTATTTACAGTGCCAGAAGACATTCCCAGTTTCGATGCAATGGATCTTTGAGTCAGTGGATTTTCTTTTGGGATCAGAGACTTCAGTTTCTTGATATTTAGCTGTGTTCGAACAGTCTCAGAACGGGATTTTACGGCCATGTTTTTCATTTTTACTTTCAGCTAGATGTTTTTTCCCTTTCAAATTTAATATATTAAAAATACCTTTCTTTGAAAAGCAATAATCTCGATTTTTACACCGCTTTACAAGTTGTTGATACAAATATTTTTCCTCAGAAAGCGCATTTACATAACCTTTGAGCCATCTATCAATTTCAGAAGCCATTTTCAAAATACATCTTTTATTCTACATTCCAATCAAAACAAAACAGTAGCAGATGATTATATTAAAAATGCTCAATATGCTAAAAATTATCTCAAAATGCTAACGAAAAACATAAATACAAAATCATTTCCATAAAGTGCGAATTATAGTATTATTAATAGAAGCGCCTATTTTAAAGTTGAATTGCATATCAAACATTATCCATGAAGCATATGTGTGCCACTGAAATAGCACAAACAGACAATAACTGACTGGACCAGTTTTTAATCAAGATGGCGTTTAGGCCAGCCTGTATAATTAGGAGCCTTAAGTGAACCAGTTAAACTCTTACAAATTTTGCTTTCTTACCATAATTTTATACTGCTATTGACATCCACAACTATTCCATACCAATAGGCTCTAACAACTGTAAAATAGGTTCACTAATTGTTATAATGTCAAGTATTCCAGCATGATTTTCACTTAAAAAATCTGTTTCAGATTATTCCTGATTTACTCTCAACACTAAATTATTTTTAATCAACCCTTCAATAACTAGCACATGTTTTAATTATATTGTTTAAGTATTTTTGTACTAGTTTTTGTGAAATCTTATAAAAGCATAGTGCCTTTGATTATAGGCAAAAGATTCTTTATTCAATTTTTCAGTTCATAATGCAAACATTTTACCGATATTATACATGCAGTCTTTGGGCATATGTAGTCTTCAAACCACATAGGCTCCAACAGCTGCTGAATGTAATGAAATCACTGGCATCACAAGGTGCAATGGTAACGAGGTCACATGGTACTTTTTATGACTTCATACATATAAATAGGCAGTGTTTTTTAATGAACTTATTTGAAAATTCTTAAGTTAGACAGATGATTTGTTTAAAAGCTTATTTCTGGAATAATGTAACAATGTGGATTGTGAGCCATCACTCCACAAGAGTTGTCTTTGGACACATCCCGATACTCTGATTCTTTATTCAATTCTCTTGAATGCATTTGCTAATTCTCTACATGACCATGTTTATCGATGATGGATTAATATAATGGTTCTTTGTATAAAATACAAGAGTGAATTATCCTGCATTGTCTGTGTTCTAAATACATGCCTACTAAGTGCCTGCTATGCAAATAATACAGATACAGATAACACCACACAATTTCAAAATCGCCTGTTTTGAACCAAAATCATTTCCAACTTTCATTTCAATTCAAATATTTTAGTTTCAACCCATGTGCAGTCACGAGCAATAATTTGACATGCATGCACACAAATGTCCACTGCTCCCCATAGTGCTCAGTTTGTGATGTCAACCACCAATGGGAGAAAGAATCCCTTTGCGAGCAGAATAAAAAAATCTTCACTTTTATGTTCTTATTTGAAAATTGATACAAAATCTGAAAATAGAGTAATTATTATTATTTTTTTATTATTATTAGAATTCAAAGATATGCACCTAAATTTTTGCCAAACTGTAGAATTGCTCTAATCTTCCATTTTATGATGTGGCAAAATAAGAATCAGATTACCTAAAACTTGCATATTTCAATGCATTTAAAAATAACTAAATAAATATGAAGAAATTATCCTATGGATTCGGTTCAAAGATCTTTAAAAAGAGAGTTCTTCAATCTTTCTGTTGATGTCAAGGGAATATTAAAACAATGCTCCAACAGCTGCTGAATGTAATGAAATCACTGGCATCACAAGGTGCAATGGTAGCGAGGTCATATGGTACTTTTTGTGACTTCATACATATAAATAGGCAGTGTTTTTTAATGAAATTTTTTGAAAATTCTTAAGTTAGACAGATGATCCATTTAAAAGCTTATTTCTGGAATAATGTAATAATATTTTCGATTGCCCAGGAACCAATTCGTGTGGAAATCACTCAAATTCATGCTTTAACATGAAATAACTAAGAAACTAATTCGAACTAAAAAAAAATCTAGCTCAAATCTGTCATACCGGGAGTTCAGCTGTACCAGCTGTATCAAATTTCACAGCTATCGAAATCTTAGATTTTCTGCTACAGAAGACACAGGTAGGAAGACAAGCATCTTCTTTTAATATGTGAGATTGGTCTGCATTACATTAAGGAGAGGTGGAAATACTTAACTGAGTACCAAATTTGAGGCTATCAGAAAGTTAAGATTTTCCCATTACAGATGGCACAAACAAACAGACATGTATTTTTATTATATAAGAAATTATGTAAAATTATTTATAGAATTAATTATTATGTAGAATTATTATGTAAAATTCATTTCTAAAGGCAAAACGCTTAAATATCTTATACATGAAAAGAAGGAAACTCACAGCTGTACATGAGGAATGTAAGACGTTGACCCATACTCCCCTGTATCGACAATCTTTTGATTCCCTTAAAATAAGAATTTTATCGATTATATTTCAAGTCACCAGATTACATCGATATTTTCATTACTGTTTAAGTACTCAGATATTTTGAGCAGTTTATTCATTTTTGAAGATATACTATTTTGCTGTGTTATTTGCTTTATCCATCCTGATTTTTACTGTTCAAAAAAAAATTATGTAAGGTTGATGCTTGTTCAATTATATTCTCTAAAATTTATTTTTTGTATCTAAAATATTTTTGTCAAAAATCTTTGGATTTTTGGATAAGTATAAATTTTGTTTTTAGGAAATATCCCTAATTCCTTGCTTCTTTAGACTTAAGAGAACCTGAATTGCTTAGGGCAAAGAGAACCTGAATTGTTTAAGGCACTTTTGATTACAAGTTAGTATTTTTTGATTTCATATTTTAAATGTCAAATTTCAGTGGCAATGGATTGTTTATAATTTTGAGGTGGTAAAAATCATTTACTACACTGATGGTGATTAGTGCATGGATCATATGATTCCAAGCTTGAAAATAACTCCTATTAGAATTTTATATAACTAGTAAATTTTTTTTCAAAAAATTAAAAAACTTATATAAAGTTCATACCTCTTCCATGTCACTACACTGAGTTTGTAATGCCAGATAATTGGCATTCTTTTGCTTTAATTCTCTGTGAAGACGTATTAAATCTAAATTTTCTTGAACATGCTGTCTGTAAATAAATAATAAAAAAAAAGTTATGTAGAAAAACAATATGCATTAAATGTTATGGGCAGAAATACTCAAATAGCAACTAGAGCAGATAAAATAGAAAAAATATACTAGATCATAACTGCTAACTCAATATACTATAATTAATATGGAAAACAATATCATTACATCAAAATAAAAAATTAACAATAAATGCATACCTTTGACGCTGAGTAAGCTGAGACTTCAGCATGTTTAGCTCATCTTCAAACTCTATTTCTCGCATTCTAAGCTGTCACATTTAAAAAGCAAATATAAGTATATATTAAAAAAAAATAAGTCAATAAAAATAACTCATTTAAAAGGATTTGAGGAATTTTATTTTAAAAATACCATCAACAGTGAAAACTATGTTTAAATTCAACCACATTTTAATTTGCATTATTAAACTAAGTATGTATTATATTTAAATGTGTTTGTAAGGAACTACAAACACATTTAAAAAAATTTCTGCATAATGGTACACTTTTATAGGTTCCAGTTATTTAAAAGCACTTTTTCATCGTTATTTTTTATAATTTAAAAAAAAAAGTTATTGAAAACATGGTATTTTTAGATGCTATTATTTAAACTATTGTTTTTTACCTTACTATTTATACTATTAAAACCCATGGGTATTCTGCTCTATAATTTGCTAAACAATACTAATTAATTCATTAAATAATAATAATAATAATTTAAACATTAGAATCTATGACATCTTTTAATAATAAATTAAATAAAATTACAGTTTAACTTACGTAACTATTAAATATGTGACATAAGAGATTAATCAATTTTAAATCTCGATTCATGCTAAATGTTGTTTATGAAAAGTAAAATTAATAATAATAATAAAAATATTCAGCATTAGAATCTGCGATAATGTATTACAGCAAGATACTGCTTAATGTTTGCCCATTATAATATAACTAGCCACCTACGGCGACCAGCCTTCATCTGGTACAGCTACCAGAAAATGTGCAAATATTGATTTTTTACCAAAGTTGTGGGCGGGCCCTGGGTGCCTAACGGGATGCTGCTTGTTTAAAAACTATCTCTCAGCATGATAATAGAAATGGTTGGGCCCTGCAGGTCAACCAAGTGGCTGTTAGGGTGAGAATCGATAGCTGTACCAGACGATGATTGGTCGGCGTAGTTAGGCGAAATGGGCACATTCAAATAAAAAAAACATCAAAAATCTTTGATGAACATAAGAACATAATTGGGCAAGAAATAAAATATGAAAAAGAATAATGTAATTAAACATTTATATCATGTGCTTAAATTTTGTAATTATGATCACATGTTTTGAAGTGTAAAAATAAAGAAAATGCTACTCCTTTGTACTCATTTCCACATCCAACTTTTTTTAGGTAGAGTACATGGATGCCTTATCCCTTTTGTTACACACTGCTAAATGAGGCGGGTTCTGCTATAGGCATATTTTCTCATTCAGAAGGTTTTTTCCCAAAAAATTACATAGTTCTTTGCAGCCAAAATTTATAAATTATATCAAGTATAATATGGTTCTTTTCAACATGATATTTGTAGGAATGGCTAAATTAAAGTTAGAAAGCATGTAAAAAATGTATATACAGTAAAAGAAGAGTAACTTCTGTAAAATATCAAATAAATTATGTTAAAAATCATTTATGTTAAGTATCATTTATGTTATCATTTAATACTCCATTATTAATATTAATATTGAAGAGCTTCTGGATACACAATATTAGCTGTTCTACCATTTTGAGCTAAGATATGAAGATTACCCTTACTTCCAACCCATGAACATGCAATGTAATTAAATCAATTCTGTTTGTCTAATAAAAAAAACTGTTTAAAACTGAAAATACAAACTAGTTGCCAATTGCCAACAGCAAAATCAAACATTTCCTAAACTCATATCGTTTTGAGTATTTTATTTTTGATGAAAATATTTAAATAAACGAAAATAAATTATATTTAAATATATAAAAATAAATAAACATTATAATTATATCAATTCCGTTTGTCTTTATCTTAATATATAAGAATATCAAAAAATGTTACTGTAAAGAATCTCCAATTAACATGGTGAATGGAAAAAGAATCAAATCCAGGGTTTGTTTACAATCTCTCTCGGTTCTGGTAGAGCAATTATCTTTGAGGATGAACTTGGAAAAAATGAAAGCTACTTCAATTACTTTAAAAAGCATCACAAATCAAACAGAAGCTTTTTTGAGAATATTATTGAGGCAGTTTCTAATCTCAACTTGTGATAACTTTAGTTATATTTTCAACTGATAGATGACGGCAAATGTAAAACGTTTCTGTTTTGATTCTTCCATAGATTCACATTCACATTCACATCCGAGTTTGAGGAGTGGATTGTCCCGGAAGCGTTCCTGAATGGATCACCCCGGAAGCGTTCCCCGTCAAACACACACTCTGTTTTATTATAAGTAGAGATACTATGCATCATTGTTCACTCATTGACATCACATGCAAGAGAGCATCATATGGTGAAGATCATCTTGAAAAGTTACTTTTAGAGATTATTTAGATAAATTGAATTTTCCCAGCACAGTGACCAAATAGAAGTTCAAAAGAGGAGCTGGAAAGAGGAGCTCAAAATCCATAAAAATTTTCAATAAAATATCAAAGTTGTTTTTTCTTTTACGTGAATAATAAGACACCAAATAATAATTTTTCATTACATCAATGGGACGAAAGTTTTAAAGTATTCTCAAAATGGTTTAGATTTTTTTTTTTTTTTTTTTTTTTTAGTCTTACAATTTTTGCCCATACAGCTTTTGATGCTGTTTATAGAGATGTGCTCAAATTTGAACTACAACTTGCAGTTTGGTATAATTTAGTGTAAATGCTTCAGTCTATGCTTGCCATTTAATCATTTTTCCTCACAGAAAATAATATTTTTTTGTTTCAAGAATAAAAATTTATGATACTCATTTTACATGCTTCATCATAGGTTGAAACTTTATACAACTATGTACAGTTTGGAGCATCCAAAAGAGGAAAAAAAAATGGAGTAGAAAAACTTTTAAACAAAAACTAAGTGAAAGAGAAAAAGGTAGAAACATTATACTTTCAGCTCTGAATCAGACTGTCTAAAAATAATAAATAAAATTATAAATAAAAATATTCAAAATTATAAATAAAACAATCTATCAAACTAATGTGAATTGCTTTTCCCTAAAGAAAAAAAAATTGAACAAGCAAGTGTGCCATAAATAAAATTAAGAATTTCAATTTAGCACAGCAATGATCAATGAACTTAATTATAATTTTTGATTATTTTTCATAGGACTCATTTTCTTCTTTTATAATCTGATGAATTTTAGCTTATTACAGAAACTTCAAATATTCCTTTTTAAAGTATTGTTTTTGATAAGGCATTTTTAGTCTTCATAAATATTTAAATAGGAAATTCTTTTAACTATTTATAGACTAAAAAATGGTCCCAATTGCATTTTCGATCAATTTTTTGGTCATTAAAATTTTAGTACTAGTTACAGTGGAACAGTAAATCATAGAACAAGATCATCATTGTCTAGGGACAGTAAATATAACATGCAACAAAAGGAAATACAAAAGTGTATAATCAATTTTGCCTGTATTAACAATTTTATTAATCTAACTTAGGCTATTAAAATAGTAAATATACATTATACACAATTATAATTACCTATATTATATCTATAATTGGTTACTTATACTACAATTGATTACTAAAGTAGATTTTTTATTAAACAAAATTTTCTATACTTTTTTGTTATTTTCTATTTATTTAGATGTAAATAACTAAAAATAGTTGCAATTTCACTTTTAAACATGTTGAATTTTAAAACAAGGACAGGGACACTCAAGTCCTATTCTGCCTCAATGACAAAAATAGTACAGGATACTGATATCCCAAGTCTGCCTTAAAGGTGACTTTTTGGTGGGACAGAATGAAAAATTTTAAATTTTAAGATTAAATAAATGAACTTATTCAATATATACTTCATTTGGTTACATGATACTCTCTGAAGTAATTTCTGATGTTTACTAAATAAAAATGCCAATTACACATTGTGCAGAAAATTTTCGTGCAATTTTCCATTTGTTGTCCAACAGTTTTTGCATTTCTTTTTATTTCTTTGACTGGTGTTCTTTTAACTATTACTAAACAGCAATAATATTTATCCATATTATTGAAGTTTACGCATTATTCATTTTCTATGATATTTACTTTTGTTTCGTCAATAATGACAAAAATTTTCCATATTCATTTATCAAATCTTCTACTGAAAAGACTACATCTTTTTCGGTCTAAATTCCCACAATCACTATCCCTACCTTTAGCAAACAATATTGGAAGGCAAAATTAGAAGGTAAAAAATTTTCAAATTACCATTAAGAAAATAATTTAATATATAAATATTTTACCAAAATTATTTTTAAAAATTGTGAGTAATTATTAAATCCATTTTTATAATAATATCAGCATAGAAAAAATAATTAAAACAAAAGCCGATAAAAGAAAAAAAATGGGTCCGGGCGTCCCATCTGTGTCAAAGGGTTAAGAAACCTATACATTTGTGTCTATGAAAGAAAAATATATTTCTGCAAAAAAGGGATAGCCATATCAGAGCCAAGTGATTAGTTCCTAGGGAAGGTAAAACAAGATTGCTTTCCCTAGCATATTTCAGTTGAATTCAATGCAAAGTTACAGAAAAGTAACAATCACAGCCACTACATTATCAACATAGCATTTGGGGGTGAGAAATAATAAAAAGAAGCTTCTTTAAAAACTTCAAAAATAAAAATCCTGTCCTTCTCAAGAATTTTTATTAAAGATTATGAGATCCCTCCCCCTATATTTATAAGAAAAAAAAGCTTACAAGGGGAAACCCTTAGTACAAGATAAACTTGTCCCTTATACACTCAAATTATATGCATAAAATAAATTAAAAAGTTAAAGTTGAAGAAATATTTTACCTTTTGTTTCAGAATTTCATTTTCATGTTCATACTGTTCATTTTCGATCTTTTGGTTGGACACTAACATTTTCCTAAAAATGCAAAGAAAACATTAACAGGATATGGAATAACAAAATGACATACAAATAGCAGCAGAAATATCTAACCATTTTTGCCACAGATTAGGACTGAAATTTTGTTATTTAAAGTATTAAAAGTATCTCACAGGAGTAAATAAATAATTAAAACATATTCTTACTTACATATTAGACAGTTCATTTCTAGCTTCTTCTAATAAGCCGAAGGCATAAGGTGGTATAGGAGTGGCACCAGTTTTTCTACAAAATATTTTACACAAAATCAAAATCCAGTTTTTATAGCAAACACATGACAAGTTGAAATTTCTTTGTAGATTTTAAGAAATAAAATTCATTCAATAATTTTTTTGCGATCTATTGACATTGTGATGTTTTTCTTAAGTTTCAGTAGCTCAAGCAGTAGAGATGTTATAAAATAAAGATAAGGTGGATATAAAAATGAAGTGATAATAAAAAATATTAAAAAGAAGAAGGTGGAATTTTTTAGTTTAAAATCTTAGTAGCTCTGGTAATTTTATACACCTTCCCTATAAATTAAGGGAAGGTGTATAAAATTACCAGAGCTCACATTTACTCACAATTGCTGCATCAATCAGCACTTTTTAAAACAAACTGACTTGCCATTTAAAAACTAAGAGTTAAACATGCCTTACAAAATACACCCATTATGTTTTTTTTTTTCTCTTTTGTGAGTTTTACTTAAATGGCTGTCTATTTTACACCAATGTTTAAAAAGTACAATAATTATTGTACAATAACTTTATTAAAAATTATAATTGTTCATCATTTCAAAATTCAGTATAAATGTGTATGGTATGTGCAAGACATCAGTTTTTTTCTTTTTTTTTTCCTCTTTTTAAATTAAAATTACAAATGTTAAAAAGTAGCAAAAGATAACTCTAAGATTTGAAAGTTGTATTTGTAAGATTCTATCTGACTCACAATTGTACAAGCAAAGAGCAAGCTCTGAATTACATTTTAAATCTGGGTAGCTTAGTTGATAGTGTGTAATTTTGAGATTCAAAGATCAATTCCTCTATGCATACAGGGTTTGCAATCTGTGGTTCACATTTGCTTCACAAACAGCTTATAACAAGTTTGTTTATACAGAAGTTAACTGCAATGTTCAATTAAATAATAACAATTTTAAAAGTAAAATATTTATTGAACTATAAAAGAAGTTTAAAGTCAAGTTCAATTTTCTAGTTATTCAATTTATTTGTTGTTAATTTGTTTGTGTGTGTTTTAGAAAGCAAAGGCACAAACATTAAATCATTAATTACTTTGGCATACACCATATATTATTCCAAGATTAAATTCAGTAGTATCCAAATCAAATCCAAATTTATCCAGAGTTAGTCCCTATAAACCATGAAAACTTATTGCATATGCAAGTTGCAAAGGGAATTACTTCCTTGAAATTTTTGCTGTAACTTTCTTAAATGATGCAGTTGAGGGTGTAACAGGTACTGCATTTTTATAAATAACTGGGCTACTGTACGTAAGAAATTTCACTAGTATGCACATTGGGAAATTAATATCAATATTTTGCAGATTACTGTTGTAAATGATACACACAATTTCTACAATTCTACCATTATACAAGCCATAAACAAGTGATCCAAGTGATAAGTTCTGTTGAAAGATCACTTTTGCTCCTGTGCCTAGTATAAGTAATAACATTAATCCTTGAGCATCATTATACACTGCTTAAGAATCATCATATTTTACATTGATGATTACACCAGTGACTGAAATTAATACACTCTTTTGCAAAAAAAATGAAGCACCCCTAAATAATAATCCCATCATCTCAAAATTTCACATGCAAATTCCTTTGTATCAAATAATTAAATTTGCAAATAATTAAATTTGCAAGGCCAATGAGTGTTAACTTCGGTCATAGTATGCGTTTCTACTGTGCAAATAGCATCCTGTAAAACAGGTTTAAAATGTGGATGGTTTAACTTTGCTCGTTATAGGCACTGTAGTTTCGTGGAGACACAACTAATAATGCCATTATGACATTGCCAAAGACATTATAAGCAATTAGACAAGTTTGAACGTGGTCGTATAGTTGGGATGTGTGAAGCTGACTGGTCATATTGAGCAATAGGCCGCCACCTGCACCGAACAGACACTGCTGTGCAAAGGTGCTGGCAGAAATGGTTGCTGCAAGAAACTCATTGACAAAAAGAAGGCTCTGGAAGGCCAAGGTGCATGAATGCGAAGCAAGATCGGATGATTGTGCGATAGGCCAGAACTGGCCCAATGGCATCATTGTCTGCCATCCAGGATGCTACAGCCTCTTCCATACCATCTGTGGTACCTTCCACCATCTCAGGGAGCTTGGCTGAGGTGGCGTTATGCTCACAGCAGACTTTAAGATGTCTGTCTATAACCCCACAACATCAGAGCTGTTTGGAGTGGTGTCGTAGCTGAGCATCACATCATGGCTGCCAGGAGACTGGCATTGCATAGTGTTCAGTGATGAATCATGCTTCAGTCTTTCAGTAGATGACCATCGGGTATGTGTGTGGAGGTGTCAGGGACAGTGGTCCCAATCAGCCTTTATTTCACACAGGCACACAGCCATTATTCCTGGTGTGATGGTGTGGTGTGCTATTTCTTAAGACAGCAGGTCGCCTCTAGTCATCCTGCATACAATTTCAACAGCTGAACGATATGTTGATGAAATCCTACGGCCGTTTGCATTATCCTTCATGGCACGTCATTCTGATTTCATTTTCTAATAGGATAATGTCACGCCACATATGGCTCGAATATCTGTGGACTGTCTCCGTGTTGTTGATACTGTTCCTTGGCCAGCAAGGTCACCAGACCTTTCACCAATCGAGCATGTATGGGACATGCTAGGCCGCCAGATTCGGGAACTCCGAAATGTAGCAGGTCCGGAGCAACAATTGGCCTGGCAGAATGTATCACAGGATGACATTAGGAAACTTTATCATGCCTTATCTAGACGTATACAAGCATGCATTGCCGCCATGGGGGTTTCACCAATTACTGATTTGAAAATTCAATGTGCAATTGCTAGCCATTGATGAGTCCTGCGGCCTTGATTTTGTAATCATTTCATTAGCTGTGTATGAGCTGCATGCATATTTAATTTCAATAAAAACAGTCACTTTCTTCATGGTGCTTTTTTTTTTTTTTTTTTTTTTGCAAAAAAGTGTATAAGACTTCAATTTCCCAGCATTAACATTGTCTCACTTATAATCAATTATAAGTTTTTTAAGGGTTTAAAATTCAAAATTCAGGTAGGGTGTGAATGTAAACAAACATGCTGCAATCTATTGGTTACATGTGAATTTACATGCAAATGAAGACTTTCCATATAGTTAACATTGCATAATTTTTAATCAATTGCCACTTTTTTATGGGTTTCAAAATTCAAAATTTGGATTTTATCATGATCTCAATATGAATACGATAAATATAATCATATGCAAAAATCATTCAAATTAGTCAAAGCATTTCAGAATAATACACATTTAGATGTTTCTCAATTTTAGTGGCTGCCATGGGAGATGAACATGAATAAAAAGGCAAAAATTAAAAAATAATTGAAAAATGTCACAAAATTGGCAAAACATTGTTACATCAATGAAAATGTTGCAAAATTAGTGAAAATTCAATAACTCAGTAAATCTACACTATTAATGAAACGTAATTTTTTGATATTTACTGTTGTTTTGGGGAAATTATTAACTTAGCATTCATTATTCAAAATATAATGAATTTCACTGTCTGTGAGACAGCTATGTTTTGTTAGGGTTTCTAGAGAACCATAAATTGCATTATGTTTGAGGATGGTTACAGTATGTATGTTTAGATAGGGATCACATAAGAAATACCAATATTGAATAGAAGAAGTGTATAGCTTACATGTGCCTGTGAATATTAGAAGAAGCACAAGTGCTATACGCAGGCAGATGGAAAGAAATATTTTCCAACTTTATAGCTGATGGATGGGAGCAGGTTTCTGGAAATCACCTGTCCTAGCTAGGTTAAAATTTGGTGAGGATGGCCAACTTTTGGAAGTTGCCATCTTCTTGAATGGCCTTGAGATTAGAGATTCCGTAAAAAAATAAAAATAAATAACAAGTTGTTATCATAATAAAATTATGGAGAAAGCCGCCCTTTCCCTTGCCATAAATGAAAATTGAAATGTAGTCACCTGCAAATCATCCCCCTTCCCCAGAAACTTAACTAGTGTGTATTATTAAAACTTTCTTTCTAGAAGAGCCGCCAGATCTGCATTGTGACCATAAACACTAATTGTTTTTTCTTATTCTCAACCCAGTGAACCCGATGACCGAACAAAAATGCGATAGCGTACTTAAGATCGAAGTGACATGTTATAGTAGTCCCTTCCTTTTAGAGGTCTAAATGTGTCAAAATTTCAGACTTTCACCTGACCAACAATATCAATGCTTAAACCCGACCCAAGCCCAAAGAAATTTATAAATGTAAAATGAACTCGGACTGAAGATAACTGCGTCTCGGTTGCCCCGAAATGATTTGTATTCATATGTGTTAAAAACATACATTTGTGAAAATTCTGTAGGGAAAATTGAGTTTGTTTTCTTAAACATTCATCTTTACACAGCTGAAATAAACCTAATAAGTTCATGTATTCAATTTAAATCCATTGAAATTTATTTCAAAAATATGTTCAGCTCAGTCGTAATGGACTTTTTAAAAAAGACTCAACGCAGCCCAACAATGTTAGAAAACTCAAGACCAGCCCAGGCCGAAGCCCAAATCTATGCAGAGCAATATCCCCTTTTAACTCTTTAAAACCCAAGCTATATAATTTTGCTGTAATAAGCAGGAGTACGTAACAAGTTTGAATTTTTGAAATAGATTCTTCTAGTTTCAGCCATATGTATTTTCTTTTCTTTCCCACTTTTGTTTCAACTTTAAAACTAGTACATTTACAATTCATTCATGATATTTGTTCCAGCTGTCTGACAACTGCAGTTAAGCAATGAAACATCTATTCAATCCAAGAAGATTTAAATCCTGATTCAGTCACATCTCTAGAAATTAAGAGTGTGAATGAGATTTAAACTGCTTAGAGACAAGAGGATTTATATGATTATTTATTTACCACTCCTTGAAGTTACCAAACACTGGAAAGATAAGAGATTCCTTTCATATCTTACCCCTCTGCACCCACCCATAGATCGGAATTTTGCCTGGTCCAGTCCTTTATCATGTTAACGAGTTTGATCTTTAAAAGGTTAAGTGCTGTGGGGGTGGTGTATGAATGCAGTTATTGCACTTCATCGTGAGGCAGTTGGTTCTAATTTATTATTGTTGTACGATGTATGTAAGCACATATATTAATGAATATAATGTGAAAAAAAAATTCTTAGGAGGACGGGTAAAAGATTTCAATAGCCGTCCTCGCAGATAGGGCTAGATTTGACCAATTTCCTGAAGCCTGAAGGGCAGGTAATATTTTGCAACTTTTTTCTGTCTTATGATGGACTTATCCTTCTACTTTTCACATAATATGCACTCTAATGATTAAGATACCTATGACTTTAACATAGATTAAATGTCTGTTTGTCTACATTGATTTTTTTTTTACTTTATCATACAATTATATAGAGAAAGTATTATTTTTCTATAAATATTTTTATTAAAAATATTGTCAGAAAAGCACACTTTAAGATCTGAACATATTTCAAATACTTTCAAAAAGGTATTCATCTATGAGTGTCTGTGTGGTGAGAATGCAATAACTCAAACAAATGCTGGTATGAATTGTAATAAAACTAAATAGAATATATTTTTCATAATTATATCATTGAACGACAAATTATTTGAAATTTGATATTTTCACAGCATTATTTCTAATAGAGAACAATGATAATAATATTGCCAATACAAAAACTGATAACTTGAAATTTGTTATGCATGCAAATGGTATTAAAATTGTATGTATAAACACAAATGTTTGAATGTATTCCATTCATCAGTATGACTGGCCTATTTCTAACATATTTTTTGAGAATTACACTTTGCAAACAACTTACAAGTGAAACCTTATATAAGGCACTTTCCTTCCACTCCAACACTGCTTTGATATTGATGTAAAAAATGTGGAATATAAACATATGAAAAGTTAAGTAAACACTCAGACTAAAAGTATTTTCAAACTGTGTAATGTGTGATCCTTTTATGTGGCTATACATACAAAAACAATTTTAAAACAATGGCAATAAAACTATTGTTGATAGAATGAGCTGGGCTCATCATACTGATTTATCAAAGCCAAGTTCATCATACTGATTTATTTCTATTAATATCTATACATATAAAATTAAAGATATGCCACTCTGCCTGTTCTGGTTATAAATGTAAAGATTTTGATGGATTTTTTTTTTTTTAAATTTGGTATGGTTATTTTCTATTTCACTATGAATAACCGCATCTGTGCTTCAAATTTCTAAGGGCATTGTTGAGATATTAATATAAAGACAAAGCTAAACCTTTTATAGAAATAGCATTAAGCAGACAATTTTTTATCAAGATTTTATTTATGCAAAATTGTATCATGCCCTTAGCAACACAATTAAATCAAATATATTCACAGCAGATGATTTTCATTCAATTTATCTTATTTAAATAATACAGAAATGGATAAAACTTCTATAAATGAATGACATTATATGTAATATCAATTACAATCATGTAAAATAAGATTATGGTAATTACTGATATTTTCTCTTTTTCAAGCCATCCCTTTTATTCTAGCAAAAGTTTTTACATTTATATATGTCACCCAAACATTAAAAAAGGACCATTAGGGTGATTCTAGACATTTTTAAATATTAAATGCTTATTATTATGTGGACGTTTGTGAAATAAAGACTGAAAACAGATTTCTTTTTTTTTATCTATTTTACTTTTTAAGCTATACATTTTCCTACACAAGTCTTCAATGTGTTGGCTAAGAACTTCAAATTTACAATAAAATTTCTCAAAACATTGATTTCACCATCAAAGTCCATTTTTGATGCTTTAGTCGCATACTTCTAAATGTGTTTAAATGATTGACGTAACAAAATAATTGTGTAACAAAATAATAAGTAATGATTAATGATTGAACAAATAATAAGTAATGATTGTGTAACAAAATAAAAATATGGTAGGACAATCACTTTTGTTACCAGACTCTTTATTTTAGAAAAGTAAACTTCCATATTTTTGTAAATTGGTTCACAAATAGGACCAGAATGTTTTCTATTCTTTAGATTTTCTAGTACAGATAATTCTGTATAGTGATATTTTTTATAGCAGAATTAAATATTTTAATGGAATATTTTGGAAAACAAAAGTTTTTAAAATTTGAGCATAATTTTAATCACAAGCAATAGTGGGTGCATCTGTTAGTATAGAGATAAACAATAAAAACATACAGAATTTTTTTATTAATATCTCAACTTTCCGAAAGCAATTATTAGTTGGACGTTTCAAATTTCCACAAAATATTCTAATAATCTTTTAAACAGCACAAACTAAGAACTTGATAAGGGAAAAATTAATTATAACATACCTTGAGTAGTTTTGAATATTTTTTGTTCTTACATTTATAGATGAAGTGTAGGGAGACATTGCCGATTTAACAGCATTACCCTATAATTAAAAATTTTAACATTCAAGATATATGGAAATAGCAATTACACATTCAGCAAGAGATAGCAATTCAAAAATTAAATAGTCCATGTCATTGTAAAAATTTGCCTTTTTATTTAAAAACAAGAAAGATCAAGCATGCATAAAGCATTGATTATGAAATACTTTCCAACTGTAATGCAATGTCATTTAAACGTCCCTAAAATGTGATACATTCAGCACTGATATTTTTTAAATTATTCCAGTACTACAGTTATATTATACTTGTAAACTTCATCAAAAAAGACAATGCTGGTTACACAAAAGTGAACTTTATTTAAATGATGTCATTGAAATATAAATCATCTGCCTCTCTATGTAAAATCAATGAATATTTCATTCGTATCACTTATATTCCAGACTCCAGAGCTAAAAAATTTTATGTGAAAAAAATTCAGCAATTCCTATAAAACTCACCTAACAATCACTTGATTTGTTTACATTCTACATGCTATAGTACAGCGTTAAAATTAGGCTTTGTTGTAGAATAATCAAAATTTAGTAATCATTTAAAATAAAAAATATTGCAATTGTGTTGGCACAGAATTTAGATACACAAATAATAAGTAAAAATAAAGCAGTTTTGTGATGGATGCAACAATAAATATAAATTCGAACAATCTTTAAACATCTATGGTAACAGCAAAAAAAAAAAAAAAAAATGGAAGCCCTTATTTTGCAATGAGTCATGTGATCACTTCATATATCATGGGTTTTAAAAAAACTACCTAACATATTTTGCAGAAATTTTTACACATTTTAAGTGTTAATTTGAATATTTCCTAAAAGTTTTGAAGCAATTTGTGAATTTCAACTTTGCTTAAAAAATGTTTGAAAAATTAAGTCTCATAGGGTTCAATGTAATATTTCATTTTTTTTTAACCCGGATAAAATCCAAAACTAATTGGGTGATATTATTCATTTTTGTTCCCAAACATCCCACAGACCATCTCAACAACATACTAAAATTTCACTTTGATAAAGCAAGCCACTTTTATGGCAGTTATCGTGCGAACGGATGGACAGACTGACAGAATGACTAATGTCATTTTTCAACTATGTTGGAAAGTGTTAAAAACACAAGAAAATCATATTTAAAAAAATTCAGTTTAGAGCTTTCTACAGATTGATTCAGTAACCTAAACTCAACCAAACTTAGAATGAAGGTAGCAATACTCTTCAAACCACACAGAAGTAATTTCTTAAAAAAATATTGGTTTAAAACATTCTGCAGGGGTAAACTTAGCACTGTAAATGGTGAAAATAAGTAAAATGTTCACCCAACATGGATGTTTTGTTATTATTGCTTATAAGAAAACCATGATGACTGACATTACTGAAAGTGCTTTCCTTGGGAAGCTGTTCAATAAGAATAATAAAAATTATGTTGGTGTTCTTGGGAAATTAACCCAAAGAAGCAATAAAATTTACTGATAACATTTCAGGTTGGAGGTTTTAAATCATTCATCTTGATATAAAACACTTTGTAATCATACATTCTCAGTGTGTCTCATGTATTAATTCCATCACTTTCACTACCAAATCTTCCTAGTGATAATTTTTAAAAACATTTCTTTCTTTCATAAAATTGCTTTCACATGTTTTCACATATCTTATAAAGCACTGCTGACTTTCAGTCTGTGAACAAATCTGCAGAAGGCTTGAAATATATATGCCTCTAAATTAAATGTAAACAAAATACAATAAATAGAGCAAGTATGTTTTTCAGTTTTCTTCTTCCAATAGGGTCAAGTGGGATAAAGTGAATATATGCAAAGTGGGCATAAAATTAAATAGTATCTCTAAAATATATTTATTAGTTTTTTTTTTTAATAATCTTCAAAATTTTCAAAATTGCCTAAAAAGTTGTTTTTAATGAATATTTGTAATCATCAACAGTTTAGATGATTGTTTTACAGAGTGTACTGCTATCCAAAGTGATCCTAAACAATATAAAGATATATTGCCATAAAACTCTTAATTGCCTATATATATATATATTATTTATTATTTATTATTTTTTATATTAAACTACTAGATATTCCTGGTGATTTAAAATATGTGCAAATTACAATAGCATTCTAAATCACATTGTTCTTCATTAAAAATAATTAATTTAAACTCATTATAAAAATTAAAAAATATAAGAATCTGTCTCACTATACAAAATTATTTTCATAGCCAAATCTAAAGAAAAAATATCTCTTTGCAAACCAATCTACAAAAATATGGTTAAGACAACATATGTCAATATAAAGAGGCTAAAATAGTAGTAGCAAAAGATATTCCCCCATACTATTTTATCTTGTTGTAAGAATCAGTAAATACAATCAGAAATATATAAATTTGAAAAACATTTGCCAAAATAAAAAAAAATATTGAAAATGCCAATAATAATTTTTCTATAATGTTGATTATATTGTGGCAATAACCTCCTCAAGGACAGGGTTAGAGAAGTGCCCAGGAGAGAATATGATCCTCCTTTTAAACCTCTAGCGAAGAGAAAAAATAATAAGGAAAAGGTGTTTCATAAAATGGATAGAATTTAAATCTAAGTTGTACTTGGGGGGAGGGGGGCGATGACCAAAGTTTTGCCCCTCCCCAAGTCTCCAGAAAAGATGAAACTGGGATCCAAGTGGGCTTCCAGTACAGGTAGAGAAAGATAAGATGGGAGAGGGGCGCAGGGCCTTGAGCTTGAGTAAGACTAGTGGACAAAGGCGGAGGGCTAACCAACTAAATTAGGGTTCCCAAAAGCAAGGGAAGGGTACAGAATGATCAGAAGCCTCAATCTAATTAAAATGAGAAGCCATAAAACTATGCTGGATGTTGCCGGAGGTAGATATCCTGTACGTGGTGTCCAGGTAATGTCCGAGGATGCTTGCATGCTCTCGGATTCCTAGGGTAGTACCTTGGGATACTGTCTAGCGTGGGTTGTGGCAATAATGGACAATCTAAAATACAACACGGCTCAAACTTCCTGAAATGACCTATCCTCCCGTCCTATCCGGTTTGAAATTTGGCGAGGATGGACAGTTTCTTGAAATTGCTGTCTTCTTAAATGACCTTGATAATAGCAATCTTGTCAGAAAAATAAATAGCAAGTCATCATCGCAAAATTATAACAAATGCACCTTTTCCACTATTATAAAATCCCTGAATGAAAAATATAATTGTTGTCTGCTAGTTTGCTCCCTTAATGCATAAACACAAACTTAGCTAGCATGTACTGTCAACTTTTTGTGTAGCATGTTATAGGAGGCATCCCACCCCTTACTCCCTGTATAGCAAAGATTGTGTCAAGAAAATGCCAGATAATAGTATGCTTTAAGTCTAAAGTTATGTGCTCTGTTTCCCTTTCAAGTGTTGTCAAGCACCCAGTTTATTGGGCGGTGACTAATCAAGTCTTTAGTATATACTTTTAATGTACCTGCGTCTTTATTTGATATTAGCCACCTTCAGCGACCAGCCTGTTCGCTACCCTTGAAAATTCTGACCGTGGCAAATTCTGACCATGGAAAACTCGCTAGCGCGACCTACCAGAAAGATGTAAGGTAACTGTTTGGATGGCCAGGAATTGCCATCCAATTTAGACCGGAACCCAGTGGGGGAGGCATCCACAGGGACCGTACCCTCCTTCCCCTACCACCAACCTCTCGGAAGGACTTACGGATCCACATGTTTAACGTGATCATACTCCGTGTGAACACGGCAGCAGTTTTGGCAGTGGCGGGTATTGAACCAGGACCTACCGAGTGCAATTCCCGCACGCTAACCACTGGGCTACTGTGTCCTCCGCAACAATCCCCATAACTTTCTTTTTATTCACCCAATTTAGACCGGGGCCCAGTGGGGGTGGCATCCACAGGGACCATACCCTCCTTCTCCTACCACCAACCTCTTAGAAGGACTTACGGACCCACATGTTTAATGTGATCGTACACCGTCTGAACACGGTGGCAGTTTAGGCAGTGGCAGGAATCGAACCCAGGCCTATCAAGTGCAATTCCCGTGCACTAACTTCCCACGCGCTAATTTAAATTTTATAATGACCATATGCAGGGATGTATCTACAGTGGTCGGTGGTGGTTGGGGTTTCCACCACTCAGAATTTCCGACCACCACTCATCCAAAAAAATATACATATTATAATTACATTTAAAAGAAGTTATATTCAATTTTATCAAATGCTTTTCTTTAATATAAAAGTATACAATACTAATACTGTTTATGTGTGCGAATTAATGTGAAGCTAGTTTCGAAATTTTATATTCTCAATTATAATTGTTCTGGAAATCAACCACCACTCACATTTCTCTAGATACATCCGTGCATATGCTAAGCTCTTAATTCCATCATTCTCATTCCATCGTTCCATCATTTAAAATTATTATTTATCCATATTATTATTATTATTATTGTTTATCATTATTATTTATTCATAAAATTTAAATATCCATCATTCCATCATTAAAAATAGCCATAAATTAAAAAAATCCATATCGTTCCATCAATCATCCATATCGTTTCACCAATCCATGAATATAATAATTTCAAATACATCACATACAATACATATGTTAAGCTCTTAATTAATTTAAAACCAGAAGCTCGGTCTCCATGGAAACGGGGGAAAAACTTCTGTGGGGAAAGAACTCCTTTAGCGGATTGCCGATAAATTTAAAATCATGACATCTTTAAAATTGCGATCCTGCTGGCAATTTTCATTATTTCTTGACCAGATAGGACTTGTAAGAATGCCAGATATTTCAGCTTTCTAAAAATGTAAATTATTAGTCGAAATTATGAGTACTTTTTATTATGCGAGAATTTAAAAACCAAAAATCATTTTTTTGAGCCGAAAGTGACTTTTGTTTTAAAATCTTTAAAAAATATTAGAATTTGTCCCTGAGATTTGAAATTGATATATTTTTACTCGCAATTGTCTGCTCTTTTCGGTGCTGTGATTTGTTTTTTCTACGATGTCTGGATCGTGGAGAAAAAAGGGAAAAAAGGGCAAAAAACGGTCGAAATCGCATAAAACATTAAACAACTAAAAAAATAATTAAAATTTTAAAAATTGGTTTTCACGTGCCCCCTTTTCGACCCCCTCCCCCCCCCCCCCCTGGGTCTCCGATTGCCAAATTTCATAGCTCTCCGACGTGTGGTCCCTGAACGTATAGTGTATAAGACACACACACAGACATTGCCTTTTATTATTTACTAGCCGCCTTTGGTGACCAGCCTGTTTGCTACCCTTGAAAATTCTGACCATCGCAAACTCGCTGGCATGGTCTACCAGAAAGGTGTTGAAGACCCAGACCGTCCGACTCGTCCTGAGGACTTGAGCATCTATTTGGACGGCCGGGAGAGTACCAGAAAGGTGTAAGGTAACTGTTTGGACGGCCAGGAAGTGCCACCCAATTTAGACTGGAACCCAGTGGGGTAGGCATCAACAGGGACCATAACTTCCTTCCCCTACCACCAAACTTTCGGAAGGCCTTACGGTTTCACATGTTTAACGTGATCGTACTCTGCGTGAACACGGCGGCAGTTTTGACAGTGGCGGAAATCGAACCAGGGCCTACCGAGTGCAACTCCCGTGCGCCTACCACTGGGCTACCGCGCCCTCCGCGACAATCTCCATAACTTTCTTTTTATTCACCCAATTTAGACTGGAACCCAGTGGGAGAGGCATCCACATGGACCGTACCCTCCTTCCTCTACCACCCACCTCTCGGAAGGACTTACAGACCTACATGTTTAATGTGATCGTACTCCGCATGAACACGGCAGCAGTTTTGGCAGTGGTGGGAATCAAATGCAAGCCTACCGAGTGCAATTCCAGCACGCTAACCACTGGGCTACTGCGCCCTTTCTGACAATCTCCATAACTTTTCTTTTTATTCACCCAATTTAGACCGGAACCCAGTGGGAGAGGCATCCACAGGGACCGTACCCTCCTTCCCCTACCACCAACCTCTCAGAAAGACTTATGGACCCACATGCTTAGCGCAATCATACTCCGCCTGAACACGGCGGCAGTTTAGGAAGTGGCGAGAATCGAACCCGGGCCTTCCAAGTGCAATTCCCTCGCGCTAATTTAAATTTTATAATGACCATATGCTATTTAAAATATGCATAAAATTAAAATATCCATCGTTCCATCATTTAAAATATCCAGAAAATTAAAATGCCCATTTAAAATATCCATAAATTCAAATATCCATTTACAATATCCATAAATTAAAATATCCATTTAAAAAATCCATATCGTTCCACCAATCCATCTAATTTCAAATACATCACCACTATTCAAACCACCATAATTCAATCATTTAAATTATTTAAAATATCCATTTAAAATATCCATAAATTAAAATATCCATTTAAAATATCATATAAATATAATAATTTCACCCGATGTATACAACACATATGTGCTAAGCTCTTAATTCATTTAAAACCGGAAGCCCGGTCTCCGTGGAAACAGGGAAAAAAATTCTGCATGTGAAAATGCGGTTTGCCGAGAAATTGAAAATCCTTAGTTCATTAAAATCGCGATCCTGTAAATGTTTATAATTATTTCTTGACCAGATTGGGCTTGTAAGAAATCCAGATGTTTGAGCTTTCTAAAAATGTAAATTATTAGTCAAAATTATCAGTAGTTTTTGCGATGGGAGGATTTAAAAACGAAAGTTCAGTTTTTTTTAACCGAAAGTGACTTTTGTTTTAAAATCTTTAAAAAATATTAGAATTTGAAATTGAGAATTGAAATTGATATATTTTTACTCGCAATTGTCTGCTCTTTCTGGTGGTGTAATTTGTTTTTTTCTACAACGTCTGGATCATGGAGAAAAAAGGGCAAAAAGCAGTCAAAATCGCATAAAACATTAAATAAGAAAAAAAATAATTAAAATTTAAAAAATTGGTTTTCACGTGTCCCCTTCCCACCCCCACCCCCGGGTCTCCGACTGCCAAATTTCGTAGCTCTCCGACGCGCGGTCACTGAATGTATAGTGTTTAAGACAGACACACACAGACATTGTCTTTTATTATATAGAAGATTATTCATTCGCAGAGGGAAGTTAATAGTGAAAAACAAAGTGTACTAATTGTATTTTTATGTATGCATCTTTAGCTGGCATTCCTCATTTTCAGAGAGGAGTTAACGTGAAAGAAAACTATGTACTAGTTGTATTTCTATGTAAGCATAAAATGAAGAAGAATGTTGTAACATTGTTTACATATTTTAATCTAAGTTAGAAATCTAAAAACCAAAAACTGATAAAAAGAATGAAGATCTACATAATCAGAATATCACAAAGGATCAATTTTTAACTTTTTGACAATTTAAGATGAAAATATGTATGATGAAAAAATTCTTATGATGATGAGTAAAAATTATATAGAATATATATAAAATCTAAATAGCTGTCCTTATGAACGGGTTAGATTTTACTGATTTCCCGAAGCTTGAAACAGCTCATTAATTATATTTAGATTTTTATCAATTTTTTCATTATTTAAATCCAATAAATTGAATAAAATTATCTATCATATACACACATTTGATTTTGTTTTACACAATGAAAGCAATTTAATTCTGTTGTTCAATAACAAAATATAATTTTCCAAATAAAGTCTAAAATTGTCTGCTTCCTGCTATTTCTATGAAAAGTTTAATTTTGCATTGTTTATTAATACTCCAACCAGTAATTGTTTATATCCTATGATTAACTTTAATTTATTGTGATTTTCTAGTTATATTCTGTGAATTACATTTTTATCATTGTCTTTGGTCAGGCTTTTATATTTGGACAGCTATACCACTATTGCAGACATCAAACCCAAATCAAATCAAATTTTTATAAAGTATTTTGCTAAAAGTATATATAGAGAGGTTAATAAAATTCAAATAAGTTATATTCCATAGCTTCAAAGTTGCATTGTGTGATATTTAAGTTATACTTTTAGATTTTAAAATTATATTTTGTGAATAGGTATAAGTTTTAATAACATTTTAGAAAGGGATTTTTTACTAAAACTACCAAGAAACATGTTTCAGTTTACTAAAATATTTAATACATAAAAAGAAATATCACTTTCAACTACAACTTCTGTACTAAAGTCATTGAAAATTTTCATAATCAAATTTTATCAAGTATAAGCAAGTATTGAAATGGTTGAATCATTTACTGCATTAGAAAATGAAATTGAAAAGAACAATACTTACAGTATTCACTTTAGGAGGAATGTGACTGTAAGGCCTTCTTGCTTGCAAAATTACTTGTTGCTTAGCAACTAACATCTTAAAAAAAGAAAATTAAATATGTATTCTAAAATTTTAAAATATGAGATAAGAAATTGAAGTAGATGCTGTAATAGAATAAGATTTTATAAAATAAACTTTTAGAATAAATTATTAAAGTAAAGCTCTAAAATTAGTAAATATTTTTTATTGGTGACAAGAATTTTGCCATATATGTTTTTACCAAAATTTTTTAGTAAAACATCTATTTCTCAGAATTGGCTATAAATGAAGTTTAAATGATGATTGATATGAGTTCAGTATCAAATTTCAGAGGAAGTAGAGGGTTCAATAAAGATTTTCATTTACAGTTCTGAAGATGTCACTTTTTGAACTCAAATAATTTGGAAATTCCGGTCCAAGCTTGTTGCATGGAAACTTCACTGATTTCTGAAATGTACATATTAAGGATGTCATGATACCCAAAAAGAACCAATACTGAATATCCAACATTATTAAATTACCAAAGATTTGATACCAATACCAATTAAATTGATATTACATATGAAAAATTTATAATGGTTGTAACATTATGCATGAAAGTTATTTCAGATATTATTTATAATTATCAGCTTTGTAAATATTTAAAAACAAAACAATTTAAAATACACATAGTAATAATTTATATGCTCTTCTGGAAATCATAGTAAAAGAATAATTTTGAAATAATAAATACTGCTAACTGTGATCTGAAGTAAGTGGTCGCTCATTTTAGTGATCACCTACTTTTCTTTAAGGAAATTAAAAAAAAAAAAATCCATGTACTCACTATGCAAGCACATTGGCCGCTAAGCAACTACATTCTAAATAAGCATATAAATACAGGGTGTTTCAAAATGGTTGACCCGATTTCAAATGGCTGTAATTTTGTAACAATTAATCATGTATTAAATTAATATATATCACTTGAAAGAAGAAATTTCCAAGTTTTATAATGTCACGTTCTGGTATGTTTGTGGCTTCGCAATAGACAGTAAACAGTTGTTTTCGAAAATGTCGACTGCATAGCAGAAAGTTTTTTGCGTGTTGCAGTTTTTGAAATATAATTTGGTAATTCCCATTCAAAGTCAGTTCCGTAAATGTTACATAATTGAACCGCCATGTGTTAAGAGCATGTGTAGATGGTATCAGCAATTCGAAAAAACAGGAAGTGTGTGCAAAGGCTACAGCACAGGACGTCCGTGTCTATCTGAAGAAAATGTGAAAAAGATCAGAGAATTTTTCATAAGTAGCCCAACGCAGTCAATAGGGAGGGCCAGTCTAGAACTAGGAATTTCTGTGTAGACTATTTGACGTACTTCGAGGCAAAAATTGTTTATGAAGCCATACAAGTCCCAGTTCCTTACAAGCTATAATGCCAGACGATAAGCTAAAAAAACTAAACTTCTGCCATTTCATTCAAGAGATTAAGAAGGATGAGGACATTTTTGCTCGATTGATCTTAGTGGCGAAGGGACTTTTTATGTAAGTGGCAAAGTAAACCATCACAATCTTAGAATATGGGGCACTGAAAACCCGCATACAGTAATTGAACATATGCGCGATTCACCCAAAGTTAACGCTTTCTGTGCTATGTTTCACACAAAGATTTATGGGCCTTTCTTTTCTTCTGAAAGCACAGTAACTGGAGACACCTACCTGGATATGCTACAGATCTGGTTATTTCCGTAATTGAATGAAGACTCCACTGATTACATTTTCCAACAAGATGACGCGCCGTCTCACTGGAATTTGAACGTTCGTTGTTACCTTAACAAAGTTCTTCCTAATCGTTGGATTGGGCATGGTGGACCTACAGATTTGGCATTAACAAATTAGCCTCCCAGATCCCCGAATCTGATGCCAAGTGATTTTATTTTCTTCTATTTTTTTTTTGGGGGGGGGGGGAAGAATACATAAAGGATACTGTGTTCATACAATCTTCACCCACAAACCTGCATGATCTCAAAAACCACATTGCTGCAGCTGTGGCGATGGTAACACAGGATATGCTGGATCAAGTTTGGCGAGAATTTAATTATCGCCTTGATGTTGTTTGTGCAACTGAAACAGGTCACATCGAACACTTGTAGATAAAACTTAGACATTTTCCCTTTAATTTCATGTATAACTTTTCAATGTAGGTTTGTAAGTTTCAAAATTAAAGTCATATGAAATTGGGTCAATCATTTTGAAACACCCTGTATAATAAAGTACCAGTTTCAGAAATAGCTGATAATGAGCATAGCTGCTTGCAGTGCTATGTCTACATATCCTGACCTTGGCAACGAACCTTGTGAATTTTATATATAAAAAAAGCCCTTAACTTGTAATAGCTTTCTTGTAGTAGCTGTAGACCATATAGCAATCTGCTGCACCCATGTACATAATAACATGCCCTAAATAAGTGCATTTGACCAACTGTGCTGGTGTAGGGCACTTCAGCCTTCGTTAATAAGGTGTAGGACTATGTAGGTTTGTTATAAAGTGCTCGCTCAGTGGAGGCATGGGCTGCTCAGTCTATTATACAATCTGGAAACATCTATGTAGTGAACAAGATATGCCCAAAATAAACTCCGTTCATCTGCTTTTGGCCCTCTGTATTGACATAGGGTACTTTGGCCATATGCAGCCTTCATTAATACATGTACACTTAGTGGACACATAGGCACTAAGTGGCTATGTGCCTAAATTGAAAGTACATGCATTAAAGCACACCTAAATCAAATCAAAACTACTAAATAAATATGGTGTTCAGAAGGGAACAAAATAAAGCAGAAAGAATGAGTGGTTAGTGCACTAGCAAGCTCAAGTGGTTAGCAAGCTCAGTGGTTAGTGCACTAGTAATGGCAACAGCATCTGAAGAAGCTATCCAATATTCCCACCCTACCATGTGGAAGATGAAAGTACAAAGTTAAAAGTAGAAAAGTTAAAAGTTCATTTCCTGACTTTCATGGGATCAAATTTAAAAAGGAATATTTCATTTATGTATCAAGACTCAAGTGGTAAAGACTTCCATACTGTTCTAAAGATATATAAATAACAGAAGAGACCATTGAATATAAACAGCAAATGCTGCACTTAAAGATATTTGACTTGAGAGTTCTCTCTACAAATGCACACGATCCAGCAGATTTATGTAGACCTGGCCCTACTGCCTACCCATTAGACTAACAATGCCTTAGTGTATTTTATCATTATCTATACTTTGTTTTGTTGCAGAACAAAAGAAGATTCAAGATAATCAATTTCTAAGAATTTTCAAGACAAACAATTAATTAATTCTATGATATAAAAAGATATGATGAATTCTATGATATAAAATATACTGGCAAAACTGATAATTAGTATTGGATATCAGAACACCCTTAGCACATATGTTTATTTATCTTTATTTGGACTGCATTTTAAAGCTGTGATCCAGTTTATTATTCAATCTAGTTCTTTTATTTTCTTGTATAATCTTATTACATATTAAATTTCATGGTAATAGAGCATTGATTCAAGAGATTTTTATAATATCAATGCCTACACAGGTGGAAACCAAAATGTTCAAATTATGTTCAAGGTCATAAAACTATTTATATATAAAAACTCTAAACTAAAAAAATTATTTCTATATATCCCACACACATTATTTCTATATATATCATGATAATTTTGCTAAAGCAAATATAACTTTAAGACAAGACCTACCTTTTCCCGCAGGTGAGAATTTGTTTTTTCAAGTTGTCGAACTTTATCTTGAAGATCTTCAACCATTTCTTCTAGTTCTAGATCTCTTTTATGACCTAAGAATAAATATTTTTTTATTTTAAAAAAAGAGATAGATAGTAAAATTACATATGTTATTTTTGAAACATAATAAATTCCAAATAAATGTTTTCAAAATATGATTTAAATTAGCATGTATATTCTAAAATATAATAACCTTGTTTAAAATGAAATTTAAACATAAAATAAATAAATAAATAAAATCCAATATCTTATATAATAAAATATGTCTATCTGTCTGTGTGTGTGTATTCTGTAGTGAAAAATCGAAGTTTTAGACAACCATGAAATTCTGTAAAAGGTTGGTTGAATTCACTGGCTAACAGACTTCGTTGAGTTTTTTTTTTCTTATATCCGAATTAGTTTTTTAATTACTTTATGTTGAAGCATATTTTGAAGACAAGTTTTACCCATATCAGCTCCTTAGTGACAGAAAATATTATCTCAGAGTTTCTAGCTTAATATTATCTCAGAGTTTCTATCTTAACACAATCGAAAAGATCGAAGAATGTTCTTTCCAACGATCTTTGAACCAAATTTCTAGAATAATTTTTTCATATTCATTTATTTATTTTTAAAAATATCAAAATATGCATGACTTTGCTTATCTGATTTTTATTTCAACACATCCAAGAATTAAAGTAACATTATTGAAGGTTCTGAATTTTTCAAAATGTCATTCAAAAATTTGGGAGTCATCGAACATTTGATTGCGTTTAAAATCAATGGACTTCCAGTATTCACCAATTGAAATTTTTGCACCAAATTTCATTAAAAATTCTCCATTTGTTTGTGAGATATCCACTCCACACACACATACAAAACCTCAAAAATGATAAATTCGGGTTCATGGATGCTTGAAATGTGCTCTTGCATCGAAAACTCAAATTCAAATTTTTGACCCCATAACAACACTTTCCCTATACATTATACTATATATAGAGAGAAAGTAAAAATAAATAAACTCTGTAACTTAATGAAAAATGCATACATTCTTAAAATATAAATATTTTTAATCAAACAGTTCTATGTGAGTAATTTAAGTATCTTCAAAATTCATGAAAAATCGAAACTCTGGGTTAAACATCCAATAGATATAAAAACAACAAAAATAAAAGCTAAAATTATCAAACTGAATAAAATTAAAAACAATATTTAAAGTATGCATAAAATTACTTGGGCTATTCATAGACTCCATAGACTTTTTCTCTCGTAGCAAGCGTGACATTCTTGTTGCAAGTCTATATGGTAAATATATAAAACACTATTAATAATAGCTCAAAATATATTTAGACATGTAATACATTTACAAAGCATAGTAATTATTAATCTAAAGCAATGTACCCATTAAAAGCAATTATTTATCAATCAATGTAATTCTCTATTTAATGAATTAATGAAACTTTTGTGTTAAAATGCTTGCTTTTTATTGAAATACATATTTTTTGTTTCTTTTAAATTTAACTAAGGAATGACAATTTTGACATTTTAAAATCTCATATGGCACAACATAAATAAATTTGAATTTAGATCAAGGTGTTTCACCAAACACAATATATTTGATATTTTATGTGAAGTAATCATTTTTAAAGATACTGATTGCGAAAACATCCATTTAGAGAAAAAAAATTCCTTTTTTTTTTTGTTGATGTTGTTGTGTCACGGCAAAGTGAATTTCTTCGCAACATTGCACATTTTTAGTTCATTTGTTAAAAAAAAAAGTGATTACTAAAGAAGTGATTCGCCAACATGCAGAAGTCATGTGACTTTGCGAAATTAAAACCACACAATTGATACCATAAGTTTTGGTTCCTCTTGATTTATATAAAAAATTAACCTCATTCAGAAGAGTTTAATGCTGGATTTACACAGGAGAGTGAGAAGTGAGGCACTCAGGCTTAGGTGGCAATCAACTTCAGAAGTAGCATGAGCATCAAATTTTATTGGATGCTGCATCAATGGCACTGCCTCTCTCTCTCACACACATACACACATAAATACATATATATATATATATATATGATTGATATCTCATACATATCTCATATACATTATGTACTATATGGACTAAAAGGTATAAAAGGTTTCCTGTAAAAAATATTCATGGCTGAATCATGTTAAACATGTTTATGTTTTTACTGTACATTTCAGTATAATTAAATCTATTTATAATATTAAAAATAATTGATATCTTAAAAACACATCATGTTGTAAAACAAATTACTAAATCATCAAATGGATTAGAAGTTTGAAATAAATTCTATGCAAAGCATCAATGTATACAATTCCTCGCACTTACACTACCCAGGCCATCTGAATCACCTGAAGGTATTCTTCAAAACAGTTTTGGAGTAACTGTTTTCAAGAAAATCTAAGGAAAATCACAGAGTATGCCTAGATACAGTTAATGAGATTTATTGCTATCACATAGCATTAATCCATCTTTTAAAGAACTATTATAAATGCAATGTTTATATATACAAATAATTGGTACTATTCGTTGTATACAATGTGCCTGTATTAACCATTGGCAGGTTTTACTATCTCTATACAGGGTGCTTAAAAAAATTGCATAACTAAATATATCTTGAACAATTTTTCATAGACCCATACCTTTTAGTAAAATAGTACAAAATGTAACTTTTCAATTGTAAAAATATTTTCTATAGCCCAATTAGTAAAACAAAAAAAAAATTCCATTGCCATATGATCAAAATTACCCAAGATATCATTCATTAAAGTTTTCAATGGATAATTGAGAACTGTATAAAGTCCTTGCTAAGGATAGGTATACAAGTTTTTGAATAGAAATTTCATCTAATGAAATACGTTTGTAGGACCCCTGAAAACTATGTTTTCACCATTTCCTTTAATCGGGTCAAAGCGGTTGAAGTTCTATAAGTCTCACAATTTTTCATGGCTAATTTTGTATATTAAAAAAGAGTTTTGTCTCAGATTTTTAAATAAATAAGCAACAATTTGCTAATTGGTATTTCTTTAATAAAGGGTCTATATAAAGTTAAATTCTGCACTTTTCTACTAAAACATGTCATATGATATGACCAAGACAGTCATAGTCTGAAAGTACCATGAGGCATTTCTTAAATTGGAACCATGGGTGTGTGATTGATCGTTTCAGTGACAGTTAGTCTTTTTGAAATCTCTTTTTTAAAGCACCCTGTCCAATTAATTTCAAGACATACCATTGGTAAGAGTTGAACCTATATTCAACTCAATTTGCGAGTTATCAGTCCAATACCATATCTCACAGGCACCTGAGTGGCTACTATGTCTAGTTGAACATAATTGTTTCTTTTTTAATATTTAAGAAAATGTCCAATGATGTGGTTTCCTTTTAATTCTTCCAGCAAAAGTTAAAACCAACATACAATAGTTACCTCAAAAGGATATATATTTACAGAATATGTCAATACACAGGACTTCCAGGAATTATATGTACTGGCTTAAAATTGATATATCATTATTTTAAATCCATTGTTTTGGTACGTCAACCTTCTTTGCAAAGGCTATATTTTTAGATAATACATTTATATTACTTTTTTAAATTTTCTTCTTGCTTCTTTGTAGCTTTCTTCAGTTGATAATTCTCTTCTTTAAACTTATAAAATTGATCTTCAAGATCACTTCGTGATAGATGAGGAACAGAACGTTTTTCAGATGAAATAAGGCGATCACTACCTGAAATGCATATTGCACAAAAATACTCAAACATATTGTTTATAAAATTCTATACAGAATAAGCTATTTTAAAGACCATACATTAGTCAAAAAACAAGTGGAGTTTCTTACAAACTTTATAAACAGTTTTAAAATAATGTTGTACAAAAAGTACATATTAATACAATACAAATGATAAGTTCTATTAAATACAAATATTTCTTGAAATATTAAAAATGCACACCAAATACTAAAATTTTTCATAAAGTATATAGCAGCATTTACAGTAAGATAATTAGTACAATATTTAAATTGTAAGCAAACTTAAAATGAGTAAGTTAAAATGGGGAAAAAGTTTCCGTATGACTACATAAAATGTCTTTCAAAATAATACCCAGTGGTGAAGCACAAAGGGAATTTTTGCAGAAGATGTCTACCCAAACAACCCACTACCAAGTAGCTTTTATTTTAATTGTACCTGCATTATTAGAAATAAGTGCATAAAATATTTAGAATAATGTATTTTAAAGTGGGAGTTGCTTGGTAGCATTTGTTTGGGTACACTGTCTACCCAGATTCCCATCCCACTTCGTCACTGATAATGCCATACAGTTGAAAGTTTCTGCTGAATGATCAGTTGGGTCTCTTTTTACTCTGATGACCTCTCTTAAGCATTCTTAAATGTTTATAATTTCAACAATTTTTTTGTAGTTTCTGAAATAATTTTACTCTAAACAGAAAGGTGTAAGGTAACCGTCCAAATGGTTAACTTACACCTTTCTGGTAGGTCGGACGGTCTGGGTCTCAACAACAACTCTAAACATCCAGTAGAGCAGATTCCAGTTCTTCTTTGCTCCCTGTGTTGCATTTTATATGTTCATGACTATTTTCTCACATAGATGTCCTGTGGGATTAAAATCATGAAACTGAGAGGGTGAATGAAGTTGCTGAAGCAACTTGTTGAGCCACCATTGCCAAACGAACCTTACCATATGCTTTGAATTATTATCTTGTTGAAGGGAAAATGTCCTTCCAAGGGGCTATTTGCCAATGCTGTTATAGAAATGTCCTATTTTCTCCTCAAATTTTGTTTTTGAATACATGTCACACTGGACTATACAGGGTGTCCCAAAAAGATTGAAACGTGCATTAATTCTTTACCTGTTGGATATAAGTGGGCAATGCAAATTGCAAAAATGGTGAAAGTAAGGTAGGAAATAAGACTACATTAATGAAATAGTCCACCCATTAATTTTCAAAAAGTTACACTTTTTTAATTTTTATACGACCCTCTTAGACAAATTTGGTCAATCAGAAAATTTTTATTTTTAATGTAACAAGATCATTAAAAAAAACCAAATACCTGTATCTCTAAAATCAACTGAATTATGATAAAGGAAAAAATCTGACTTATGCCAGTTTTCTGTACTATGTGAAAGACTGTTTCATCAGTGAAAATAGGGATCATAAACAAATTGACGATGGAAATTGTTTAGATCAAAAATATGTTAATATGTGTCAAAATTTTTTATCATAAATGAATCTAAATGAAGCATTACACAGACAGAGATCATATAAAGCAGTGGTACTCACTAGGCGGTTAAGTATCCTATGTGTATTATCATCCAGCTTTATCTTTTTTGTGATATGTCACAAATTTATATTTTTAATTTGATATAATATGATCCCCATTCACAATGTTCAATTTTCAATTAAATATAACTCACTCAATTTTAAAGATACAGATATGCGGTTTTTTTAATGATCTTGTTGCATTAAAAATAAAAAGTTTCTGATTGACCAAATTTGTCTAAGCGAGTCATATAAAAATTTAAAAAGTATAACTTTTTGAAAATGAATGGGAGGACTATTTCATTAACATAGTCTTATTTCCTACCTTACTTTCAACATTTTTGCAATTTACATTGCCACTTATCTCCAACATGTAAAGAATTAAAGCATGTTTCAATCTTTTGGGACACCCTGTATATTACGAATAATTTGTATAAAGCGTGCACAAACTTTTTTTCTACCCCTTATTATTTAGGGGGGGGGAAATGGAAATATTTTATATTTTGTGAATATGTTCTCTACAATCAAATTAATTATAATAATGTGCACTAAATCTGTGAAGAAATTCTTTTTGAAGTAATGCAAATTAACAAAGATTTTCAAAATCGTACAAAAAAAAAAAAAAAATTCCCACTGTCTATTATTTTCCATCCTTAAAAGAGATGTTTCATCTAAAAAGATAAGCAAAATAAGATCACATTTACTAAATTATCTTTTACAAGAATTCATCATAGCTCTCAGCATATCATGAGAATCATGTTTCACAGAAAACATCTCTGTTAGCAACAAGTCATGCAGCAAAATTTCCCATTGATGACATCACGGCTCAACTTCAGAGGCTCACTCCATTTAAACTATAATTACATACACATTGTTCTATCCTCACTGAATTGCACAATTATGTACTGATAGATGTAAAAAAATTATAAATTAACAAAAATAAAGTAAAAAATTCTATTTCAGCAAAAAATCTTTTTACCATGAATATCACTACTTATACTGGGATTCTTAACTTCTCTTGTTGGAAAAATATCTCGCTCTGGATCATCAGCCATTAGTAATCCTTTAAATAAATTAAATCATATCCTGAAATGTAAAGAATTAACAATTTTATACATTTAGAAAGCAAATTAAATTGTGCCAAATATATATATACATATAGGTTGGCTAATTTATACCTTCATCTAAGTTATATATTAATTTATACCTTATTAATTTATACCTTTATACCTTAAATATCCTCATTAGTATCTTATATTAGCAAATTATCAACACTCTCTTGTATTAGCATTACAATGTATTTACATTATCTTAGACTCTTTGCTTTCATTATTTTTCACACCCCTTTATTATGTAGCTTTTACAGGTGAATTTATAACATTTTATACTTATTTGCAATACTGTTATTCAGTAGCATTGCGTGATATTTTTAACTAAAGATGTTGAACGATTGGTGTTTAAACTTGGAAAAGGTTTCGTATTATAAGTGAAATTTATATTGGAATTCACTCTTTGAATATGTTTTATTTCCTTTGTCAGTAAAATAAAATAATTTAACATAAAAATGCTAAGAGTGAATGAAATGCACGATATTTTAAAATATATTACCTATGTAAGATAAATACGTACAAAATATAACATTTAAAATGTTTCCTAAATTCTAAATTAGTTGAACTTTTACATTTTTCTGTCATTTTCTGTTTTTCAATTTTGAATTCTCACTATTGATATTTGTAGATTATATATATAGCTTATTGACTGGATATATGCTTTTTATTCTCCCCTTGATTGATAAATCTCTATTTTTTATATCTTTATACGTAGCTATCTTATATTTTAAGTTATGGTTATATGTGTTACAACTTATTTACAATCTATCATTGGAATATCATATATTTATATATATATATATATATATATATACTTTATATATATATATATATATATATATATATATATATATATATATATATATATATATATATATATATATATATATGTATATATATTCAAATGAAAATTTTATCTACTTTAATAAAATATTGACTCAGCACAGAAAAGAAATAGGAGTCTAGACACTACAATAATTTAATACATGTGGTAATCAAATTGACCAAAAATATAAAATTTAAAAACAATGATCCACTAGCATTATAAGCAGGTGTAGAGCTACCATACTGTGAAACATCTGAATGAGAAAAAACTCAGAGCTGTAAGGGGGTCTGAGATTTTTTTTACGCAAGAAAAACAGATTTTTTACAAAAGAAAAAATATTTTTACTAAAATTATTTTCTCCTAATAAGTTTTGAAATATTTAGTTGTGTGGCCTTTTTTTTCAATCATTTATCACTCATGAATAAAGTTAAAGTTCCAGAAATAGGGCTTAAAGTTGGCACCTTCCCATTCAAAAAATTTTAAAAATAACCTGGACAAATTTAATGGCTCTATCACAGGGGGTTTTGGGTCATTCCATGTGAAATGTTGTTTTAATGCATTTTGTGTGTATTATAATAATTTAATGTGAAAATAATTGAAAAAAACTTTTTCATTCGCAAAGTCACCAATATGATGTTAAATTTAAAATACTAAAAATTTTCCTATTGCATCCTTGTTATTTTGAAATGAGGCATGACAGTTTTCAAAATGGGGCTGCCATTAGAACATTATTCGAAATATATAATCTTACATCTTCTTTATGAAATTTTTCATAATGCTGTGAAACAAATATGTACAAATGCATGGAAATTGTTTAAAAATAACACTCAAACTTACAAAAGAGAAAAACAATGAAATACTCAATATCCAGTAAAGAATTAAAGTCATGCAGTAATAGCAACACAAATAATAAATTGAAGTTTTAAATCCTCAAAAATGAGATAAGAATGAACAATCAAATACGAGAAAACAATTAGTCTTTTCAGCAAACTAAGTATTAACAAAATTCATATGGTTGCTATTTAGGATCATACTACACACTTTTTATGAAGCAAAGTATATAATATTCTATAAAATTACCATTAGCAATTTATATATAAAAAAAATCTTTAAACTACTTAGACATTGTGTATAGATAGATGCCTTTTTATAATTCTATGAATAAAATACTTAACTGCACAAGCATAAATGTAAACATATGCAGTCGACAGCTATTACAAGAAAGCTGTTAGGGGAGTTAAAGAGTTTTTCAAGAAAAGACTGAGCAGATTACTAATAATAATCATTTTTTCATTTATCTGCTAGAGCAGACGGTTGAAATTTTATGCATAAATTTTAAATAGGCCTTTCAAAATTTATTAATAAGATTGACAGTGATGGATAAGGAGGCAGATATCTAGATGAGAATATAAGTTCTTATTTGTTCACCCCTGCAAGTGTACCATTATTGCTAATTTCCCAAAGAAATACTAGGGAAATACCAAATGTTTGACTTCTAGTGATCACAGTTCTTTTGAACAATTCCTAAAGCATATATATACTTTTGCAAACTCCCCAAACATGGAAATAGTACTTGAAGAGGCTTCTTTTTGATAGTTTTAAAGACGACACCCTCTCCCTTATTTTCTCCTGAAATGGATGACAAAAAAAAAGTTTATACTGTTATAAATATGCAAAATGCTTCATGGCTCTTTGAATCCAAACAAGGAGAAAACACTTTTACAGACAACCATTGCTATTGCATGAAGTCAGGGTTGCCATACCTTGGCAGCAGTTTTTGTAACCTTTGTGCCAGATTTGGTGAAATACCTACTTGGCGACTTTTGTTAAGCTTCCGAATTCACTGAAACTTTCTAAAATTATCTAGCTCTTTCTACAGCTTTCTGTGAAAAGTATAAGAGGGAGCCATCGTTCAATTGGACAGAGTTGAAGTAATATGAACCAAATTGAATTGTGAGATATGTCAGTATTTTGAGAACAAATTATGCAATTTTGTGAATTAGTTGAACATTTAATCGCTGTTTTATTGTACCTGGCAGTTATTTTGTGAACTTGTAAAAGAGCTATAGTATTATATGCTTATATTGCTCCTCATTGCTTACACTCATTGGTACTTTTAAATGAAAGTGGTAGTTATCCATAAATTCAGACTCATTTTTGTATCATGAGAGAACACCTAAAATTTGAGAGGATAAATTGCAGCAAAATGGTATCATAAGTCAGATTTTGGGGGACTTGACAAGTGGTTATGCAACACCCCAAACTAGAAAAAAGATGAACAGTTAAATGAGTGACAATGGGAAAAGCAGCAGATGGCAATTGTTGCTCCCTCAATTCAGCGTGTCTAGCATACTAAACGAGGTACAGTACAGCCTTTTACATACAGTGTCAAACATACATACTGTGACATACATACATGTGACATAGGATACATAATGTGACAAAATCTTCACTGATTAAAGTAAGTTTCGCATTCCGTTTCACTATAAATTTTCATAATAAACACATATAGTGACTACTGAGAGTATACGATTAAGTTATTAACTATTATACGAGTAAGTTATTAACTACTGAGAGTATACGATTTTATTTGCGTTTTTAACCCCACGATTACCTGCGATCCCATTCAGAGTATATTCATAAATATTAAGTATAAAGAGTTATTAAATATGACCAATTTACAAAGACTTCAACAATTTAATACACTATATATCAGCACATATTACATTTCTAAAAATAACTTCCAATAATAAAATATGCAAAAGGATAGTTAACTATATTACTGGAATGATATTTTGTCTATATTAATTCACTTTAGTAGAAAAAACTATACATTAATATAGAAGTTTAATATTCTATTTACCTTTCAAGATATTTTTCCTTTTTCATCTCCCAAAATCATAAACAAATAAACTGTTGCCAATCACAAAATAAAATAATAAGTTGCTAGATGCAAAAAAAAATAAAAATAAAGGAAAATGGAGAAGCTCATGCGTGATTTCATGCAATGACGTCGGCACGCGCGCGTTAACGGAAAATCTTACTTCCTAGTCTATAATAATAAAGGAATATGTCTGTGTTCGTTTGTCTTTCTTTATTTCGAACCGTCCGAACTGCCCGAAGGTGCAAGATATCTGACAGCCGAGTCAGTGCACCCAATTGAGAGCCGAGTCAGTGCACCCAATTGAGACCTTTCTCCCGGCCACACATTTTGTTGCCATAAACCTTTGGGTTGGCCGTGTGGTCTGGGCTTTCGACCCAATTGAGACCTGAACCCAGTGCTTTGCCTAGTGGGAGCGACATCCACAGGGACAATGTATTCCTTCCCCTATCACCAACCTCTGGGAAAGACTTTCGAACAGTATAGAATCCGGGACAATTTGGACAGAGCTGAGAATCCAACGCGGGTCCTCCTAGTGCAATTCCCATGCTCTAACCACTGGCTATCTCTGCACGAACACGGGGATAGTTTGTGAAGAGTCGGGAATTGAACTTGGGTCATTCGAGTGCTCTAAACTCTGGGCTGTCACCCCCACCCCACCCCCATGTTTGTCTGAAGAACCCCAAGGCTAACTGTTAGTCTTAGAAGAACCCAGACCGTCTACTCACCCGAAGGTTTTGAGTAGTGTCATCCCTTGTTTGTCTGTCTGTGGCGGAAAATCTGAACGTCGTATGGACATGAAATTTTGTTTCATTATTTTGTTTTAGCACAATTTTCGCACAAATGTGTTCCTTTGCGGCAGAAAATGTTATCGCATGAGAAAGATAAAGAAATTCTTTTTTAAACAAACTTTGAAAATAACCCATATAATTTTAGTGAATTTTTAAAAATATATACTTTTCGTCAGATTTCTATATTTAGATATAAAAAATCTGATGTGGGCAGCACATGACTTTTTCATATTTGCTTTATTTCTTTAATAATTCCTTAGATTGAGTTTAATTGCCCCAAATAACACTAAATTTGTATTTTTAATTCAATATTTGTTTTTATTTGGTAATTGGACATTTTCCCGATAGTGACGTTATGCAAGAAATCTCAAATATCTTGAGAACGGTTAGTCCTAAAGTATAATGCAGTGTGTTATATTTTTTTCCTCATCAAAAATTGCGTATAAAACAAAAATTTAACTGATACATTTCAGCATACGTAGTCATTTTTTTTTTTTTTTTTTTCGATTTTGACGATTTTTGCGGACCATTTCGTAAAAAATAGCAGGTTGTTCCTTTCTGAATCGCACCAAAATCTAATATACCACCGGGGTCGACCACAAGTGATTTATCTACCAAACTTTATGAAATTTAGTCGATTAGTTGAGTTAGAGTGGAAATATATAGTTTTTGCGGGCCATTTCGTAAAAAAGGGCAGGTTGTTCTTTTCCGAATCGTACCAAAATCTAATAAGCAATAGGGTCGACCATAAGTGACTTATCTACCAAATTTTATGAAATTTAGTCTATTAGTTGAGTTAGAGTGGAAATATACAATTTTTGCGGGCCATTTCGTAAAAAAGGGCAGGTTGTGCTTTTCCGAATCATATCAAAATTTAATCAGCACCAGGGTGACCTACAAGTGACTTATATACCAAATTTTTATAAAATTTGATCAATTAGTTTTTCAGTTACCGTGGATACAGGCAATTTTTGAGGGCCATTTCGCAAAAAAGGGCGGGTTGGTTTATTCCGAATAATACCCTAAACCAGGGGTCTCCAAACTTTTTAGCATAAGGGCCACACTGACTCCTCCACTAAGTCCCAAGGGCCAGAGTGCAAGAGCCCAAGGGCCAAGAGTGCAGAACATTTAAAGAGCAATAGGGATATCAATATTTCCTGATATATCCGAGGGATAGATAAAAATTATGAAGTGTATGAAGAGCTTCTTGATGTTCATAGCATTCACGACACGACACTGGAGAAGATACTTTTAAAGGAGTTGAAAATGCTGTTCAGAAAAACAATCTTCAATGGAAAAACTTGAAGTGTATCACTACTGGCGGCGGCAAAAACATGTGCGGAAAAAATAAAGGTGTCGTTGCTTTCGTATCAAAGGCCGTAGAAAATGACGGTGCTTCAAAACCATTAATCGTACATTGCATCCTTTATCAACAATCTGTGCGCGGAAAATGCTTGGATATGTCAGAAGTTTTAAAGCCAGTCATGTCAGCTGTTAATTCTATCAGATCACATGCGCAATCACATCTTCAATTCAGAGAGTTTATTGAAGAGATTGGAGAATTTCCACTAGTAAACTTGATCCACAACTGCAAACAATTGTCAGTGGAAAGTTACAGCTACATAAATCTCATTAATCATAATTATAATGTTTAATTTCACTATATGAATTACCTATGTATGCCACTTATTGTAAGTTTTTAGGATAAATCTCATATCATTAATTACAGTTGAAATGTTCAATTTCATTATATATGTCAGTTATTGTGTTTTTTAATTGGTCGTTAAATAAAAACATGCATTATAAATTTTACAATGTAATCAAAATAAACTATGACGGGCCGGATACCGGGCATGTCCGGCACGCTACCGCGGGCCGGATTGGTGGTGCTCGCGGGCCGGTGTTGGCCCGCGGGCCGTAGTTTGGAGACCCCTGCCCTAAACTAATCAGCACCAGGGTCACATACAAGTGACTTACCTACCAAATTTTATGAAATTCGGTCCATTAGTTTTTGAGTTAGAGTGGATAAATACACTGCACAGACAGACAGACACAGACACACACACAGACGTCACGCTAAAAATAGTTTTTTCGTATTCTAGAGGTATCGAAACGTGTAGATCCGCCGAAAACTCGAGCTGCGATTTTCGACATGATTCCAATCCTTTCCCTATACATTACCATGTATTGCAGGGAAAGTAAAAAATCTGATGTGTGCGCAGCACATGACTTTCCCTGCAAACTCAAATTCATTTTTTCTTTATTTCTTTAAGAACGCACAAAATGACACTAAATTTGCATTTTTAATTCAATTTCTGCTTTTATTTAGTAATTGGACATTTTTCCAAAGGCGGCATAAAAAATGCGAAAAATCTCAAATATCTCGAGAACGGTTAGTCCTAGAGTAATAGAGTTGTTCTTATTCTTTTCCTCGTCAAAAATTACCTATAAAACAAGCATTTAATTGATACATTTGAACATACGTAGTCTTTTTTTTAGATATTGGCGATTTTTGCGGGCCATTTCGTAAAAAAAGCAGGTTATTCTTTTCCGAATCGTACCAAAATCTAATCAGCCCCAGAGTATCCCACATGTTAATTATCTACCAAATTTTGTGAAATTTGGTCAATTTGTATTTCAGCTAGATTGAATACATGAGATTTTTTGGGCCATTTCGCAAAAAAAAGGCAGGTTCTTTTTTTCCAAATTCTACCAAAAACTAATCAGCACCAGGGTCACACACCCTAGCAAATTTACTTACCTACCAAATTTTATGAAATTCGGTCCATTAGTTTTTGAGTTAGAGTGGATACAGACAGACAGACACACACACAGACGTCACGCTAAAAGTAGATTTCTCGTATTCTAGAAGTCTCGAAACATGTAGATTCGTCGAAAATTCGAGTTGCGATTTTCGGTATAATTCCAATACTTTCCCTATACATTACCATGTATTGCAGGGAAAGTAAAAAATCTGATGTGTGGGCAGCACATGACTTTCCCTGCAGACTTATATTAACGTTCTCTTTATTTTTATTAAATTTATTTCACTTTTAATTCAATTTTCGTTCTCATTCGGTAACCGGATTTATTTTCAAAGGTGGCGTAGAGAAAATACGGAAAACTAAAATATCTCGAGAACGGCTAGTTCTAGTGTAATGGGGTTGGTCTTATTATTTTCATCGTTAAACATTATGTATTAAACGAGCATTTAATGGATATATTTGAGTATACCTAGTTCTTTAGTTTAGATTTTGACGACTTTTGCGGGTCATTTTGCAAAAAAGAGGCAGGTTATTTTTTTCCGAATCGTACCAAAATCTAATCAGCACCAGGGTATCCCACAAGTGACTCATCTACCGAATTTTGTGAAATTCGGTCCAGCAGCTTTTCAGTTAGAGTGGATACAAGCTTTTGCGGGCCATTTCGCAAAAAAAGGCGGGTTCCTTTATTTCAAATCGTACCCAAAACAAATCAGAGCCAGACTCGCTCACAAGTGACTTACCAAATTTTGTGAAATTCGGTCCATTAGTTTTTTAGTTAGAGTGGATACAAAATCTGCACAGACAGACAGACACACGTCACGCTAAAAATGGTTTTTTCGTATTCTAGAGGTCTCGAAACGTGTAGATCCATCAAAAACTCGAGTTGCGATTTTCGACATGATTCCAATACTTTCCCTATATGTTACCATGTATTGCAGGGAAAGTAAAATATTGATTGACAATTCCATCTTCATAATTTACCGAATTGCTTATGTCGTGAATTGAAACAGCTTATGTAGTGAATCGAAAGAAATACTAAAAGAGCATATTTAGGGTGTATCAAAATAACTTATCCAAGGCGTATCAAAAGAAATTATTTAGGCATATCAAAACAGCTTATTCAGTGTGAATCAAAAGCAGGCCCGGCTCTAGGTATTTTGCCGCCCCAAGCAGAAAGCAATTTGGCCGCCCCCTCCTTGAAATTCAATTTTCTGTTAACCTTTGTAAATGAAATAGAATAGAGAAACACTGCTATATCGCCAGTTTTTAGTCAATTTTGTTCCGAAATGTTAATTAAGTACCCAGGGCCGGCTTAAAGGCACCAGCAAAGAAAGCACTTGCTTGGGGCGGCACATTTTAAGGGCGGCATTTCAGTCAACATAAATAGAAAATCTTAAATAAAAAATTCTTAATAAAATAAATATCTTAAATAAAAAAAGTAAAAAGTTCTGGGGCGCGAGCAACAGCATTTACAACGGCAGATGTAGGCAAAACTAAAACACTGAAAAATATTAAACATTTGGTCCCAGGTAATAAAAGAGTGAAAACGGCTATCATTCATTCTCCCCGTGAAAAGAGAGAACCAGAAGGCTAAATGGAATCTCTTCCAGTATGTCTCCCCTAATTGTTTATCTTGCAACATAAGTAACAACTAATTACTTTAGCGCACCGGGCGTCCTGTACAGCTACAGTGTCTAGAACTAACTCCCCTTCTAGCCACTGTAGTACAGCCATCAACAGCACGTCTAGGGCGGCATATTGACCATTATCTGTGAACTGCAAAAGCTTTTATGTGAAACTGGTTTTTGTTAACTATTCCATGAAAAAATCCGATGAGAGAGGGCACTTTGCTTGAAACGATGGGGTTCCACCTAGAATTGCCGTGCCAGAATACCCATCCTTTGTTAATTATTCTAAGCTCAAATCCGGAAGTCATCTCCCCTAATCACCCAGACCCATAAATAAAGGACTTCTTTCACATCAATCCCGAAACAGGTGTCCGCATTGAAAGTAATTAAAAAACTAGACGAGGACAGGTCTCAAAAGACATCTTGAGACATCCGTGGATCATTGTAGAATTTATGGGACATACACACCCCCATCGGCTGTGAAACGTGTTTATCAATCATTTTGTTTTGCGAGAGATTTGTTCTGGAGTGAATCAGTTAAGTCGTACGTTTCGGTGAGAAACGTCAAACATCATTTTTCTTGCCGCAAAGAATAGTTTATCGTTTTCCTTTCTAAATGTTATACAGTTGAATTTGATATTATTTAAAATATTCATCTAGCATTTCATGCAAGATTAAAATTTAAGGTAAGCAAGATATAATTATTTTATGATTGTTTAAAAATGGTTTCTATTAACAAATATAGCATATTAGACCCCCCCCCCCCCCATCAAGGGAATTCAGATTATTCTAAATTCCAGGTGTAAAATCGGTATATTCTTTAGAGCTTGTGGTAATTTTCGTTATAACGATTTTATACAGCATCCATCGAGTCACTTTGTAGCTAAAAATATTTTAAATTTTACGCACAGGTCAGCGCTTGTTTGTTATATTAAATTTAGCTCCTTTGAAAGCTCTTAGAAATTGTTTCCTCGTTTTGCTCAATTTTCAGATTTTTTTTCTGTGTGCGTTCTCCTTACCTAATACTGGATTTATTTTTTCTTAAATTAAAAGTATATATCAATATCACTTACGCTATTTACGGGCAATTTCTATTTTTTTCGAATTATTCAAATTTTTAGTTATCAGGATTTCAGCTAAAGCTTCATTTAATTTGAAAAATAACTACTATAATTTGAATGGGGTAATTTTTAAAACAAAGACAATATTCAACATATTCGCATGTTGCCGCTTTAAAACCTCTGTTATTTTATAAACTTGAATTCTTTAAGCGAAATATATCGGATTATAAAAATGTCATTTACATATATTATATTCTGCGTTTAAGTTATGGAATAAAAATTCAATAGAATATAACATTCTTTAGCATTGGAGTATTTACAACGAAAGTTAATAGGAAGGAATTTAGTTTTTAAAATTAATTGGAAATCAATCAAAATTTATTTTCTAAGCCTACTGTCTCACATGTAGAACACCATTTTTTCTAATTTTTATTTTGAGTCATCAGAAAAAAATGATGAACTTCAAAGAATTTTCGTTCTTTCTGGTAAATAAAAAGTAAAAGAAAAATACTGTACATTTTTTAAACTTTCTAAATTACTTCAATTATGTTACTATTTAATTGAAAATTTTAATTTTTGCATTTTAAGCATGTACTTTTCTTATATTTTTTTTTATATTATACTTGCAGTGTGGTGCATAGAAATGTCCTCTTAGAATATTTTTTCAAGCATATAACAAGACATATTCTTTCAGAAAATTTTATTTCAGTCGATTGAGTAGTAGTATTGTAATGTTACGAAACCGACATTTGCTCAAATTACGAATGAGTAGTGAAAAATTAAAAAAATAATAAATCGTGACGTTATTCACTGTATCGAGTAACAGCCTGACTATGTTCAAAATTTGACTTCATTTGGTTCAGTAGTTTCGAAGAACAGCAGGGTACCTCGATTTAGCGATAGACTTACCTACAGACCGATCGACAACAAAAAACTAAAGAATATTTATTTTGTGTTTTGTAATTAGTCCCCTCAAAAGCGCATAGATCTTTAAAAATGATATGTGCAAATACTTACTTCCATTTAGCAATGGAAGTATAATAAATATCACAACAAGAGTTACAAAAATATCCTTTTTATATCTAATTTATTTTCCTGCAACACATAGAAGAGGAAAAGTATTGCGATGGAGATCAAAAACCAAACGCTCTGATTTTGATAAATTTACCAGTGTTGAGCATCCTTGAATACTAATTAACCATGTTTTAAATGATGTCTGTCTATCTGTACAGTTTTTCTTTCAGGACATTTTGTTTGAGGGGAGGAGAGAAAATGAAATCTCAAAGGGAGCAAATTATCTAATATAATTTTAACTACTATATAGAAGTAATTACTATATATATACATAATATGTATAGCAAATACGTATTCAAACATTGCGAGAAAAACTTGCTCCGGCTAAACAAGAAGAAGAAAAATTTTAAAATAATGTAAATTTAATTATAACTCAAAATTTCATTCTGAAAATAGTCAATCATGAAATAAAATTGTAAAAATAACTCAAATGCTGCCACATAAGAAGTAGAAACTAGGTTAAATTCACAAAAAGTATTTTGTGAGTTTCTGAATTTATTAGCATTTGGTCCGGTAACATAAAATGTATCGAGCGAGGGGGGGGGGGGTATGTTTCGGAAAGGGGGTTCGCCCCTCCAAATGTATTTCTGAAAGAAACACCAAGTCTTTGGCAATGATATCTCTATAGCAAATCAATAAAATAGAATACAATTCGGTAATACTTCTTCAATCAATAAATATCAGAGATTCATTAATTTTTTGGGTAAATGGGACAGAAGAAAGTCATCAATTTTTCGAACATTTAAAATACAAAATAAGATGAGCATGAAAAATATGTTTAAAAATGTTACAAAAATAAATATTTAATTCAATTTTCACTGAAAAGCGAATATTATCATTTATATAGGACGCTAATATGCACTGTTTTTGAGATATTTTGCATTTCTTATTTGAAACAGGAAAAATAAAAAAAAAATTAAATACAATCAATATTATTAAGTTATTACAAATTTTGCAATTATTTTTAACAGGGAGTAAATGAATGCCATTGTTTAGAAGTTCTCATTAAAAATTTTACTTTATCAAACAAATTAAGCAAATCAAAATATATTTGGTGTACAATCAATAACTGACAGCTTCTTAATTTTCTCGAAGGCTAGGATCTTCAAATTTTCTTATTTCGATAATTAAAAAAAAATATTTTTTTAAATTATTCTATTATAATTTGTTACAAAATTATTAATTTTATATGTAATATTTCATTTTTTAAATTACACCATTTACAGCACAATAAAATGTGTGTTTTGAGGTATTGCAAATGTTTGATTTAAAATAGACTTTTTTTTTTTTTGCATTATATATACTACTCACTATTGTTAAAGGAATAAATGATTTGTAGGTATTTCTAACCGGAAAGAAATGGACAACATTGTTTAGTAGTTATCATTAGTCGTTCTAGAGATATTAGAAAATTTTACTTTCCTAGAGGTAGAGATACATATCTCGAAATAATGAAGCGAGTTACATAACAGAAGCATACCAAATCGGTATCAATAAAATCCTATTGATTTTCAGCCATATCTAGTTATGAGAAATATTTAATTTTTGTAATTATTTTCTAAAACCGAATAAATATAGAAACTTTTTGGCTAAAAGATTTTATTCATAACAACTTCAATGGATGCAAATCATAAGAAATCTCTGAAAAATGGGAACTCTAAATTAAAAAAAATCATTTAATTCTACTGCAAATTATAAAAAACATTGAACTCAATTTATACAGTTAAACTTGGCAGTGTTTTATATATATATATATATTTCATATTCTCTCTATTTTTTCATTGGATTTTCAAATTATTTATATATATATATACATATATATATATAGTGTTGAATATTGGACACTTTTGATGTATGATAACGTCTTTGTCGGCAAATCGGGTCTGACGAAAAAGAGTGAGATTTTGAAGGATTGTAGCTTGGCGTGTAATAGTCGGAGAGGGACGGCAGTGGTACCAAGTGTTAGGCCGAGGATGTACGCGTATTGTGAGGGGTGACACGCTCAAGAGATGAATGCGATCGAATGCGAAATAAGATAAAAATGATCAAGCAATAATCAAATTGCTAAATTTTATTTCTTTAATTCTGGTACTTAATTAACATTTCGGAACAAAATTGACTAAAAACTGGCGATATAGCAGTGTTTCTCTATTCTATTTCATTTACAAAGGTTAACAGAAAATTGAATTTCAAGGAGGGGGCGGCCAAATTGCTTTCTGCTTGGGGCGGCAAAATACCTAGAGCCGGGCCTGTAAGTACCAGAATTAAAGAAATAAAATTTAGCAATTTGATTATTGCTTGATCATTTTTATCTTATTTCGCATTCGATCGCATTCATCTCTTGAGCGTGTCACCCCTCACAATACGCGTACATCCTCGGCCTAACACTTGGTACCACTGCCGTCCCTCTCCGACTATTACACGCCAAGCTACAATCCTTCAAAATCTCACTCTTTTTCGTCAGACCCGATTTGCCGACAAAGACGTTATCATACATCAAAAGTGTCCAATATTCAACACTATATATATATATGTATATATATATATAAATAATTTGAAAATCCAATGAAAAAATAGAGAGAATATGAAATATATATATATATATAAAACACTGCCAAGTTTAACTGTATAAATTGAGTTCAATGTTTTTTATAATTTGCAGTAGAATTAAATGATTTTTTTTAATTTAGAGTTCCCATTTTTCAGAGATTTCTTATGATTTGCATCCATTGAAGTTGTTATGAATAAAATCTTTTAGCCAAAAAGTTTCTATATTTATTCGGTTTTAGAAAATAATTACAAAAATTAAATATTTCTCATAACTAGATATGGCTGAAAATCAATAGGATTTTATTGATACCGATTTGGTATGCTTCTGTTATGTAACTCGCTTCATTATTTCGAGATATGTATCTCTACCTCTAGGAAAGTAAAATTTTCTAATATCTCTAGAACGACTAATGATAACTACTAAACAATGTTGTCCATTTCTTTCCGGTTAGAAATACCTACAAATCATTTATTCCTTTAACAATAGTGAGTAGTATATATAATGCAAAAAAAAAAAAAGTCTATTTTAAATCAAACATTTGCAATACCTCAAAACACACATTTTATTGTGCTGTAAATGGTGTAATTTAAAAAATGAAATATTACATATAAAATTAATAATTTTGTAACAAATTATAATAGAATAATTTAAAAAAATATTTTTTTTTAATTATCGAAATAAGAAAATTTGAAGATCCTAGCCTTCGAGAAAATTAAGAAGCTGTCAGTTATTGATTGTACACCAAATATATTTTGATTTGCTTAATTTGTTTGATAAAGTAAAATTTTTAATGAGAACTTCTAAACAATGGCATTCATTTACTCCCTGTTAAAAATAATTGCAAAATTTGTAATAACTTAATAATATTGATTGTATTTAATTTTTTTTTTATTTTTCCTGTTTCAAATAAGAAATGCAAAATATCTCAAAAACAGTGCATATTAGCGTCCTATATAAATGATAATATTCGCTTTTCAGTGAAAATTGAATTAAATATTTATTTTTGTAACATTTTTAAACATATTTTTCATGCTCATCTTATTTTGTATTTTAAATGTTCGAAAAATTGATGACTTTCTTCTGTCCCATTTACCCAAAAAATTAATGAATCTCTGATATTTATTGATTGAAGAAGTATTACCGAATTGTATTCTATTTTATTGATTTGCTATAGAGATATCATTGCCAAAGACTTGGTGTTTCTTTCAGAAATACATTTGGAGGGGCGAACCCCCTTTCCGAAACATACCCCCCCCCCCCCTCGCTCGATACATTTTATGTTACCGGACCAAATGCTAATAAATTCAGAAACTCACAAAATACTTTTTGTGAATTTAACCTAGTTTCTACTTCTTATGTGGCAGCATTTGAGTTATTTTTACAATTTTATTTCATGATTGACTATTTTCAGAATGAAATTTTGAGTTATAATTAAATTTACATTATTTTAAAATTTTTCTTCTTCTTGTTTAGCCGGAGCAAGTTTTTCTCGCAATGTTTGAATACGTATTTGCTATACATATTATGTATATATATAGTAATTACTTCTATATAGTAGTTAAAATTATATTAGATAATTTGCTCCCTTTGAGATTTCATTTTCTCTCCTCCCCTCAAACAAAATGTCCTGAAAGAAAAACTGTACAGATAGACAGACATCATTTAAAACATGGTTAATTAGTATTCAAGGATGCTCAACACTGGTAAATTTATCAAAATCAGAGCGTTTGGTTTTTGATCTCCATCGCAATACTTTTCCTCTTCTATGTGTTGCAGGAAAATAAATTAGATATAAAAAGGATATTTTTGTAACTCTTGTTGTGATATTTATTATACTTCCATTGCTAAATGGAAGTAAGTATTTGCACATATCATTTTTAAAGATCTATGCGCTTTTGAGGGGACTAATTACAAAACACAAAATAAATATTCTTTAGTTTTTTGTTGTCGATCGGTCTGTAGGTAAGTCTATCGCTAAATCGAGGTACCCTGCTGTTCTTCGAAACTACTGAACCAAATGAAGTCAAATTTTGAACATAGTCAGGCTGTTACTCGATACAGTGAATAACGTCACGATTTATTATTTTTTTAATTTTTCACTACTCATTCGTAATTTGAGCAAATGTCGGTTTCGTAACATTACAATACTACTACTCAATCGACTGAAATAAAATTTTCTGAAAGAATATGTCTTGTTATATGCTTGAAAAAATATTCTAAGAGGACATTTCTATGCACCACACTGCAAGTATAATATAAAAAAAAATATAAGAAAAGTACATGCTTAAAATGCAAAAATTAAAATTTTCAATTAAATAGTAACATAATTGAAGTAATTTAGAAAGTTTAAAAAATGTACAGTATTTTTCTTTTACTTTTTATTTACCAGAAAGAACGAAAATTCTTTGAAGTTCATCATTTTTTTCTGATGACTCAAAATAAAAATTAGAAAAAATGGTGTTCTACATGTGAGACAGTAGGCTTAGAAAATAAATTTTGATTGATTTCCAATTAATTTTAAAAACTAAATTCCTTCCTATTAACTTTCGTTGTAAATACTCCAATGCTAAAGAATGTTATATTCTATTGAATTTTTATTCCATAACTTAAACGCAGAATATAATATATGTAAATGACATTTTTATAATCCGATATATTTCGCTTAAAGAATTCAAGTTTATAAAATAACAGAGGTTTTAAAGCGGCAACATGCGAATATGTTGAATATTGTCTTTGTTTTAAAAATTACCCCATTCAAATTATAGTAGTTATTTTTCAAATTAAATGAAGCTTTAGCTGAAATCCTGATAACTAAAAATTTGAATAATTCGAAAAAAATAGAAATTGCCCGTAAATAGCGTAAGTGATATTGATATATACTTTTAATTTAAGAAAAAATAAATCCAGTATTAGGTAAGGAGAACGCACACAGAAAAAAAATCTGAAAATTGAGCAAAACGAGGAAACAATTTCTAAGAACTTTCAAAGGAGCTAAATTTAATATAACAAACAAGCGCTGACCTGTGCGTAAAATTTAAAATATTTTTAGCTACAAAGTGACTCGATAGATGCTGTATAAAATCGTTATAACGAAAATTACCACAAGCTCTAAAGAATATACCGATTTTACACCTGGAATTTAGAATAATCTGAATTCCCTTGATGGGGGGGGGGGGGGGGGGTCTAATATGCTATATTTGTTAATAGAAACCATTTTTAAACAATCATAAAATAATTATATCTTGCTTACCTTAAATTTTAATCTTGCATGAAATGCTAGATGAATATTTTAAATAATATCAAATTCAACTGTATAACATTTAGAAAGGAAAACGATAAACTATTCTTTGCGGCAAGAAAAATGATGTTTGACGTTTCTCACCGAAACGTACGACTTAACTGATTCACTCCAGAACAAATCTCTCGCAAAACAAAATGATTGATAAACACGTTTCACAGCCGATGGGGGTGTGTATGTCCCATAAATTCTACAATGATCCACGGATGTCTCAAGATGTCTTTTGAGACCTGTCCTCGTCTAGTTTTTTAATTACTTTCAATGCGGACACCTGTTTCGGGATTGATGTGAAAGAAGTCCTTTATTTATGGGTCTGGGTGATTAGGGGAGATGACTTCCGGATTTGAGCTTAGAATAATTAACAAAGGATGGGTATTCTGGCACGGCAATTCTAGGTGGAACCCCATCGTTTCAAGCAAAGTGCCCTCTCTCATCGGATTTTTTCATGGAATAGTTAACAAAAACCAGTTTCACATAAAAGCTTTTGCAGTTCACAGATAATGGTCAATATGCCGCCCTAGACGTGCTGTTGATGGCTGTACTACAGTGGCTAGAAGGGGAGTTAGTTCTAGACACTGTAGCTGTACAGGACGCCCGGTGCGCTAAAGTAATTAGTTGTTACTTATGTTGCAAGATAAACAATTAGGGGAGACATACTGGAAGAGATTCCATTTAGCCTTCTGGTTCTCTCTTTTCACGGGGAGAATGAATGATAGCCGTTTTCACTCTTTTATTACCTGGGACCAAATGTTTAATATTTTTCAGTGTTTTAGTTTTGCCTACATCTGCCGTTGTAAATGCTGTTGCTCGCGCCCCAGAACTTTTTACTTTTTTTATTTAAGATATTTATTTTATTAAGAATTTTTTATTTAAGATTTTCTATTTATGTTGACTGAAATGCCGCCCTTAAAATGTGCCGCCCCAAGCAAGTGCTTTCTTTGCTGGTGCCTTAAGCCGGCCCTGATCAAAAGAGCTTATTTAGAAATCAAAAGATTTTATTTAGTGTGTATCAAAAATTTTTGTTTTCGCAGAAATCAAAAGGCGTATTTATGACGTAATATGAAATTGTGTTCGGGAGCGGAGCGGAAGGGAACAGCACGGAACACTCGGAGGACCCGAATTCGATTTCTGGCTCTACCCAAACTGTCCCACTGAGTATAAGCACGTTAAATGCGTGGATCTGAAAGTCCTTCTGAGATGCTGATGGCAGGAGGAGAATAGCACGGTCCCTGTGGACATCTCTCCCAATGGGTTCCGATCTAAATTGGGTGGTACTGTCCGACCGTCCAAACAAATACCTAACACCTTCGGGTAGGTCGGACTGTCTATCTCGAAAGAAAAATGTAATGTTAGGGAGTAGCATTCGATGCACCCAGATCCGGGATAAAGATGTATATATATATACGTACCCGAGCAGAGATCTAAGGTATGATTAGGTGCTTATTTAGGGCAAGCACGCAGCGGATGATTAAGCCTTTCAATAAACTTAATGAATACATTCAATTAACGGCGGTGGGTACATTTTCTAGTAAATCATAATCTCGGATCTATCTTCCTCTTAGTTGATGTGGTACAGAACAAAAGACTGTCAGCACTGAAGCGTGCATCCAAATGAATTGTCGAAATATCGAATAATTACGCAAGTTATAACCGGTTCATAATAAAAAATTTCAATCAATCAAATTTTAGAAAAGTTTACGATATTTGACTGCCGTATCATACGTTCTCATGTCGAAAAGTTAAGTAATAAATGGAAAAAATGGCATATTTGGCGAAAAAAACAACGTGTAGTTACAAAATTTGCATACATGACGAAGGTTCTAGTTCAAAGGTACGCGGAAACTAGTTCGAAAAAAAAAAATCTTTTTAATAAGGAAACGTATTGGTATGAAAACGGTCTGTTTTTTGTGCAGAGCCTGCATCTTCGATTTCACAAGGAAAATCGAAATATTCAAATTTTGAAAAATAAGTAAATGACATCATTTGAGTGACGCCAGACGATGAGATCAAGGCTAACAAAGCTTCGCTGACTAGAAAGTCTTTTTAGTCAGCCTTGGAAATGGCCATCGAGACCACCAACATGAATCTCGAACAGATATGGGACATGCTTGGGAGACATTTATGTTCCTTCCATGACCCTCCCCGGAACCTTTACGAAGAACATGTCTGCTCCGTGAATACGTACAGTAAACTCAAACCTTTGTTTCATTCCGAATCATACTAAAATCTAATCAGCACCAAGGTCGCACACAAGCGACTTACCTATACAATTTTATGTCCATTAGTTATTGTGAACATTTTTGAAGTGATGTCTGTGTGTGTGTGTGTGTGTGTGTCAGTGAGTCTGTGGAGACGATACCTGACGAACGAATGGACCGATTCGAACCAAATTTGGTACAAAAATCACAATCCGTAAACACTGGAAGCCTATTGTTTTTATACCCAATCGAATGTTCAGAACCCCCCTAAATTTTCGAATGAAATTTTGAAAAAATCGTCAAAAAATCAAAACCGCTAATAAAGTTACGCAAATAGACATTTCTCATGTAATTTTTCATTAAGAAACGATTGACATAAATTTTAGAACGCTAACATGAACCGTTCTCGAGATATTGCACATTTTTCAAAAAAATTATCAAAAAGTTATATAAAATAAAAAAAAAATATTTCCTATTGAGAAACATGTTCACTTTTCATATGTAATATCATGCGATAAATTAGGTGACATCATTCTCGTGGATCTAGCTCGTTCCATTCATGAAAAAAGATATTTTGAGTAATACGTTTGTATTTGAAAGCCAATAGTCATTTGTCTGCTGTAAGAATAACTTATTTTTCCGTCCATAATGCTTGGCGAGATTTTGGCGACGATTTTGGCGGAATGTCGCCAACTTGGCAACATTTTTAATTGTTGCCAAATTAACAAAAATCTCGCCAAATTGATAAAAAAATGACGATAAATCACTGAAAATGATGACTCATTGAAGAAAATTCAATATTTTGGAAAGACTACAAGTATCTACTATAAGAATAACATTTGTTTTAACTGTAAAAGTAGTAAATTCATTGCATTGTATAAGGAAAGTCATGTGTTGCCCACATCAGATTTTTTTTTACATAATGTATTTACACAAAATTTTAGAGTGATATGGGTTTTCGTCTTTAAGTAATCATAGCTATATTTTACATATGAGCATCTTTCTAAAAATGGTCAAAATGCATTCAGGAGTTATAACATGCTCTTGGTTAAAATCTTGAAAATTTTTACAAAAACAATATACTAGTTTTATTTTCCCTGCAATACATGGTAATGTATAGGGAAGTAATGGATTCGTGTCGAAAATCGCAACTCGAGTTTTCGACAGATCTACACGTTTTAGGACCTCTAGAACACGAAAAAAAAATTTTTTTTAGTGAGACGTCAATGTGTGCAACGCATATATCTACTCTGACTGAAACTAATTGGCCAAATTATAAACAAGTCCCTTGTGGGTGATCTAGGTGCTGATTAGATTTTGGTACATTTCGGGATAAAAGCACCTGCCTTTTTTTTGGCGAAATGGAAGGCAAAAATCGACTATATCCACTCTAGCTAAAAAACTAATTGACTACATGTCACAAACTTTGGTAGATAAGTTACTTGTAGGTTACCCTGGTGCTGATTATATTTTGGTATGATTCGAAAAAACAGAACTTGCCTTTTCTTATGAAATGGCCCTCAAGAATCACTAAAATCTAAAATAAAGGACTACGTATGCTCAAATATATCCATTAAATGTTTGTTTTATACGTAATTTTTGACGATAAAAAAAAATACTAAATCCAATTCCATTACTCTAGGACTAAACATTCTCCAGCTGTTTTAGTTTTTCATATTTTTGCTACGTCGCCTTTGAAATACGTTCAGTTACCAAATGAAAACGAAAATTTAATTAAAAGTGCAAATTCGGGGTAATTTCAAATAATTCTTTCAAACAATTTTGTGCAATTAAATTCAATTTAATGAATTATTAAAGAAATAAAGAGATGAATTTAAGTTAATCTTGGGATCATCAAGGGAAAGCCATGTGTTGCCCACATCAGATTTTTTTTTACTTTCCCTGCAATACATGGTAATATATATAGGGTTGGGACTCCAGATAGTTTTGGGACTCCAGAACACAGAAAACTAATTTTAGCGTTACGTCTGTGTCTATCTGTGCAATGCATGCAACCACTTTAACTCAAAAACTAATTGACCAAATTTCAAAAGATTTTACAGGTAAGTCACTTGTGGGTAATCCTGGTGCTGATTACATTTTGGTACGATTCCGGATAAAAGAACCAGTGGCGTAACTTGCATTGAGGCTAAAAAGCTGAGCCTCCCTTGTTGTTGTTGAGACCCAGACCGTCCGACCTACCAGAAAGGTGTAAGGTAACTGTTTGGACGGCCGGGAAGAGCCACCCAATTTAGACCGGAATCCAGTGGGGGAGGCATCCACAGGGACCGTACCCGCCTTCCCCTACCACCAACCTCTCGGAAGGACTTACGGACCCACATGTTTAACGTGATCGTACTCCGCATGAACACGGCGGCAGTTGTGGCAGCGTGCAAATCCTGAGCGCAAACCACCGGGCTACCGCGCCCGAAATGTGCCAACAGCACGCGGTGTTCCCAGGTGGTCATCCACCCAAGTACTAACCGCGCCCGATGCTGCCTGACTTCGGTGATCTAACGAGAACCGGTGTTTTCAGCACGGTACGGCCGTTGGCGTGAGCCTCCCTTGTAAAATACTTTTTTTTTTCAAATAACTTTGCGAATATATATGTATTATTTAGAAAACTGTTGCCTTTTATTTGCTTAAAGTGACACGTTTCAAAGCATTTTTCCCCATTAAAGCACAGATTTTAATGTTTTAGAAGCTGAAATTATCCAAATTGGAACCACCCATTTGTTAAACTCCTCCCTAGCCTATTAAATAACATGGAAACTAGCTTATAGAAAGACTTTCAAGGACTCAAGGACTCAAGGACGGGGTTAGTGGAGTGTCCAGGAGAGGAAGGTTTCCTCCCTTTAAACTCCAGACGAAAAGGAAAAGAAACAGAAAAAAGAAAGTAGTAAAAGGTAATTAAGCAACTAAGAGGTAGTTAAGCAACTAAGAGATGCTTGGGGAGGGGGGCAGGACCGAAGTCATGCCCTTCCCCAAGTCTTCAGAAAGCGGAGGTGTTGGGGCCCAAGCGGGTTCCCAACAGAGGAGGTAAAAGAGGAAGATAGACTAGGTGCGCCCCAGGGGGCGCAGGTCCTTGAGCTTGAGCAGTGCCTAGTAGCAGAGAAGAGGAAGGGCTTGCCAACAATTTACGAGTTCCCAAAAGCAAGGGAGGAGTACAGCGGCTAGAGTCTGCAACTAAAAATGAGAGCACATAAGACTATGCTGGACGGAACCGCTTTTTAGGGCGGAAGAAGATATCTCGCACCGATCGAGCAGGCAACGACCGGGGGCGCTTGCGCGTGCCCGGGTTACCCTGCCGATAGCGCGGATACCGTCCAACGTAGGGTTATTTACGCTACTCAGACCTCTGTGAAATTTTAGAGAAAGTTTTTTGACATGTTCCAAAAAAGGCCTAATTCTGAGGTCTCTGTGCAGGACTTCTAGTTGGACGTAGTTCGGCAGATTAGCAAACATACGCAGTGCGTTATTCTGGATGACTTGAAGCTTCTTAAGGTGAGTCTCCTCCGCTGCGGTGCCCCAGATAGGGGCTCCGTACGTCATAATGGGACGTATACAGGACTTGTATAGCAATAACTTATTATGAATGGACAGGCGGCTATTCCTAGCCAAAAGGGGACGAAGCTGGGCGAGTGTAGACTTCACTTTCTTACAAGTTTCAAAAATGTGAAGTTTCTACGTAAATTTGGAATCAAGGTACACACCAAGGTACTTGTAGCTATCTTGCCAGGGAATGGGCTGATTATTTAAGATGAGATTAGTGGAGGGGGTTTGCCGGGGGGGGGAAGGTGACAGCAGCACACTTACCAAGGTTAACTTTGATGCGCCATTTGATCAGCCATTGCGTCAGAACGTTCAGGTAGTTTTGCAGAGTGTTGTGCACGACTTGTGTCTGTTTGTGATGTGTGAACAGGGCAGTGTCATCGGCATAGAGGCCAAGGGAGACACCGGGGGAACGTGGTAGATCATTAATGTAGAGGTTGAACAGTTTGGGCCCAATAAGAGAACCTTGCGGGACCCCGCTGAGAACATCCCTGGGAGAGGAGAGTACGTCGGAAACACGGACGGCAAAACTTCGACCAGTCAGATAGGAATGTAAGATATGTATGAGATTTGGAGGGAAGGAGCGTTTGATAAGCTTGAACAGGAGTCCATTGATCCATACCTTATCAAACGCCTTCTGCAGATCCAGGAAGACTATGGACGAGCTCTCGCGATTGCTACGCGCCTCGTGAACGAGCTCTATAACCCGCAGCAACTGGTGTTGGGTGGAATGCTTCTTCCTGAACTCATATTGTTCAGGAATAACTATTTTCCTCAGGTTGCAGAACTCGTCCAAGCGACGCAGTAAAACAAACTCGAAGAGCTTCGAGGGACCTGAGAGGAGAGAGATTGGACGGTAATTGACCGGAAGAGAATGGTCAAGACCTGGCTTGGGGAGGGGGGCGACAATGGCCACCTTCCAAACCTCAGGAAAATAATTATGGCGAAGGAGGAGATTGAAAAGTTTGACGATGTAGCTGTAGAGCAAAGAAGGCAGGTTCTTAAGCATCGTCGAAGTGATGAGGTCCTTCCCAGGAGCTTTGTTCTTCTTGAGATTTAGAATACGGGACCGAAGTTCGTCGAAGGTGACATCAGTCAGTGAATAAGGAATAGCTGTTGTGATGAACTGTTCAACCTTGGCATCCACGATCGCAACCGTGCTAGGATCGACTACGTCGTGGTGTGGTTCAAACTGACTTCTAAGACTGTCTGCAAACAGCTCAGCCTTTTATGTGTGAGAAGTTGCCCAGAAGTTGGGACCTTCAAGGGTCGGAATGTGTGTTTTGTGCCTACGATAACGTGAGGTTGTCATCAGTCGTTAGGGACTTAACATAAGTGTTCCACCGTGCACAGGTGAAAGCCTTGATCCGAGATCTTACCTGAGATCTGGCGAAGTTCAGCTCTCTCTTGATGGTAGGGTCCCTGCTGGCCTGCTAGTCTCTACATAGCTGGTTGCGATCCTTAATCATCTCCCTGATGTCCTGAGGTAGTTGGTAATGATCCACCCTGTTGCTCTTGGGCCGAGAGGATGTAGAGTAGGCATTTCGAATCATAATCTCGAGATTTCCCACCTCTGCATCCAGTAGGTCCTTGGAATTGGCAACGGGGAGGGGGGGGGGGGGCTCCTCAGCGAGGAGATCCTTGAATTTCTTCCAGTCTGTATGGAGCTTTGCAGAGTTTCTCAGGCAGTATTTGTTCATTTCCAGAGTGTACACAACAGGGAGATGATCGGAAGGGAGTTCATTGAAAGTCTTCATGCAATAGGTATAAGGCATATTGCTGATGACCGCAAAGTCAAGCACATTATCCAAATGAGTTGGATCACCCGGAGCTATGATCTCGTAGTTCCTCTCGTCGGCTCAGCGTTTAAGCCGGAGGCCGCGGGAGTTAGCATGAGGGCAGCTCCAGGCTGGATGCTTGGCATTGAAGTCACCAGCGACTATTACATGGGGCGAGATCTTGAAGAGAGACTGCATGTCAGCGATGACAGAGCTGACAGGAGTTTGAGGATGGAAGTATCCCGACGCAATGGTGATCACAGGATTATTTGGCAAGGAAATCTGGACGATGGATGCCTCCCCCCACCAGCATGGGGGGGGGGGAGGCGGGAGTGCGGGATGCCGCGACGAACATAAATTGCTGTGCCTATCGAGGTGAAATACCTATATCTCTGGTCGAAGGCTGTGCCACCAGCGGGATGATTGCTAACTAGAGGCCTGTCGTCATTGTATAAGTCATAGTTAGCAATCTTGCAAGATCTCCCTGGACTGAAGTGGGTCTCTTGGACCAAAAACAAGTTTAAGTTATATGCTATACAAAAGTCCCTAGCTTCACTGATTTTACCTCTAAGTCCATTGGCATTCCAGATGCCAATGGTAAGATCCTTCAAGTTCCTGGCGCGGTGGTTATTATTTTCCCATTTTCAACCCTTTATTAACAATCAATGATTGGATGTGGGACGTGACGTTTCATCAATGATGGGTAGGTGACAGTGGGTAGTGCAAGGCTAATGGATTCCCCATTTCAAGTCAAACGTGATTCCATTAATTAATATTAGCAGAAAATATTCATAATTTGTAATACTAAAGAATTTGAGTCATTTTTTACGAATAATCTAGCATTTACCTAATTTTAAACAATATTAAAACGATTAAATATACTAAGAATGACTTCCATTGAACTTAAGTAGTTTGCAAAGTAGACTTAGCTCTTTATATTGGTATCAATATGGCGAAGCACCCATTTGCGTATTTGAGAGTTTTAGAAAGAATAAATTTGATTTCCCTGATACACGAGAATCTCAGTTAGATAAAAAAAAATCTGATGTGAGCAGCACATGATTTTCCCTGCAGATTCAAATTCATTTTGTAATTTTTTATTTCATTATGCATTAAATTGTGTTTAATTGTAGAAAATGATATGGATAATTTTCTGATATTATATACAATTTGTTTTTTTTTATTGCATCTTCGTTTCATTTGGCAACTTAATCCACTTTATATTCTTCAGGTCCTTAAAATTCCAAAAACTACAATATCTCGAGAGTTCATCCTACAGTCATGGGGCCAGATTTATTCGCTTAGTTGTCAAATTTTACATGTAGAACATAATTAATATATTTCATCAATTTTAGTCACTTGTTTCACTATCTTGCACATGCAGTATTTTATTTTAGATCGAATATATTACAGTTGCGGGTCATTTCGCAAAAAAAGGAAGATTCTTTTTTTTTAAATTTATCAAAATTTAACCAGCATCACCACAGTATCCGACTTATCTATCAAATTTTGTGTAATTTGATCAATTAATTTGTCAGCTAGAGTGGATACATACAGTTTTTGTGGGCTATTTCGCAAAAAAAGGCGGGTTCTTTTTTTCCAAATCGTATACCAAAAACTACCAAATTTTATGAAATTTAGTTGATTAGTTGAATTAGAGTGGATATATACAATTTTTGCGGGCCATTTCGTAAATAAATGCAGTTTCTTCTTTCTCGAATCGTATCAAAATCTAATCAGTACCAGGGTGACCCACAAGTGACTAATCTACCAAATTTTGTAAAATTTAATCAATAAGTTTTTCAGTTAGAGTGAATAAAGGCAATTATTGGGGGCCATTTCGCAAAAAAAGGCGGGTTGTTTTAACCGGAATCGTACCAAAAACTAATCAGCACAAGGGTCACACTCAAGTGACTTACCTACCAAATTTTATGAAATTCGGTCTTTTAGTATTTGAGTTAGAGTGGATAAATACATTGCACAGACAGACACAAGTCAAGCTAAAAATAGTTTTTTCGTATTCTAGAGGTCTCGAAACGTGTAGATCCGTCGAAAACTCGACTTGCGATTTTCGGCATGATTCCTATACTTTCCCTATACATTACTATGTATTGTAGGGAAAGTAAAAATCTGATGTGAGCAGCACATGACTGTCTCTGCTTCAAATTCACTTTGTAATTTTTTATTTCATTATGTAAAAAATTGAGTTTAATTGCAGAAAATAATATGGATAATTTTCTGATATTATATCCAATGTATTTTATTAATTGCATCTTCGTTTCGTTTGGCAACTTAATTCACTTTAAAATCTTCAGGTCGTTAAAATTACAAAAACTACAATATCTGGAGAACGGTTTATCTTGCAGTCATGGGGTCAGATTTATTCGCTTAGTTGTCAAATTTTACATGTAGGACAAGTACTTAATTAATATGTTTCCCCAATTTTAGTCATTTATTTCAGAGTTTCACTATATTGCACATGCAGTATTAGATCGAATATATTACAGTTGCGGGTCATTTCGCAAAAAAAGGAAGATTCTTTTTTCCCGAATCGTGTCAAAATCTAACCAGCATCACAGTATCCTGCGACCGACTTATCTATCAAATTTTGTGTAATTTGATCGATTAGTTTGTCAGCTAGAGTAGATACATACAATTTTTGCGGACCATTTCGCAATAAAGGCAGATTCATTTATCCCGAATCGTACCAAAATCAAATCAGCACCAGGGTGACCCACAAGTGACTTATCTACCGAATTTTGCGAAATTCGGTTCATTCGTTTCTCAGCTAGAGTGGATACAGACAATTTTTGCGGGTCATTTCGCAAAAAAAGGCGGGTTCTTTTATCCGGAATCGTACCCAAAACTAATTAGCACCAGATTCGCCCACAAGCGACTTACCTACCAAATTTTATGAAATTCGGTCAACTTAGTTAGATTGGATACTATCTGCACAGACAGATAGACACACAGACGGCACGCTAAAAATAGTTTTTTCGTATTCTAGAGGTCTCGAAACGTATAGATCCGTCGAAAACTCGAGTTGCGATTTTCGGCATGATTCCAATACTTTCCCTATACATTACCATGCATTGCAGGGAAAGGAGAAATCTGATATGGGCAGCACATGACATCCCTGCAGATTGAAATTCATTGTCTCTTTATTTTATTAACAATTCATTAAATTTAGTTTAATTGCACTAAATAACACACATAAGTAATGAACTCAAAATCGGCATAGAAAAATACGAAAAAAACTAAAATTTCTGGATAACGGCTTGCACAATGGTTTAATTGCACAAAATAACGCCCACAATTATTTAAAATCACACTGAAATGGCACTTTTAATTCAGTTTTCGTTCTCAGTTGGTAACTGGACATTTTTTCAACGGTGGCGCAGCGTAAATGCGAAGAACTAAAATATCTCGAGAATGGCTAGCTCTAGTGTAATGGTGTCAAAATCAAAGTAACAGACTATGTATGCTCAAGTGTGTCAATTAAATGCTTGTTTCATAAGCAAGTTTTGACGATGTAGAGAGTAAGACCAACCCCATTACTGTAGGACTAGCTGTTCTCGAGGTATTCTTTCGAATTTTTGCTACGCCAGTTTTTAAAATACGTCGTTACAAAATGAAAACTAAAATTGAATGAAAATTGTAAATTCGGAGTAATTTCCAATAATTAAGCGTGTTGTTTTGTGTAGTTAAACTAATTTAACGAATTAATAAAGAAATGGAGAAAATAAATATGAATCTATAGGGAAAATCATGTACTGGCCACATCAGATTTTTTATTTACTTTCCTTGCAATACATGGTAATGCATAGGGAAAGTATTGGAATCGTGTCGAAAATCACAACTTGAGTTTTCGACGAATTTACATGTTTTGGGATCTCTAGAACACGAAAAAACTATTTTTAGCGTGACGTCTCTGTATGTGTCTGTCTGTCTGTGCAATACATGTATCCACTCTAGCTCAACTACTTGACCAAACTTCATATGTAAGTCACTTGTGGCTGACCCTGGTGTTGATTAGATTTTAGTACGGTACGCAAAAAAATAGAACTTGTCTTTTTTACGAAATGGCCCACTAAAATCATCAATGTCTAAAATAAAAGACTATGCATGCTTAAATGTATCAATTAAATGCTTGTTTTAAATGTACATTTTGACGATAAAAAGAATAAGACCAACCCCATTACTCTGAAACTAACCGTTCTCGAGATATTTTAATTTTTTCGTGTTTTTGCTACGCCACCTTTGAAAATATGTCCAGGTAACAAACCAAAATTGAATTATAAGTGCAAATTTAGTGTTATTTTGTGCAATTAAATTCAATTTAATGAATTATCAAAGAAATAAAGGGAAGATAAATTTAAGTTTGCAGGGAAAGTCATGTGCTGCTCACATCAGATTTGTTTTTTTTTTTAATTTACAGACTGTATAAACAGTTTAAGTCTTGTGTACAAGATTCTACAATCTACAATCGTCATTTTTGCAATTTTGACGATATTTTCGTTAATTTGGGTCTAAATATCGCCAAGTTAGGGATATTTCGCTAAATTATCTGCGAAGTTCGTCAAATGTACCCTGCAATGTACGTGTCATTTTTGCGATTTTGACAATATTTTAGTTAATCTAGGGCTAAAGATCGCCAAGTTGGCAATATTTTGCTAGATTGTTTGCTAGATAGTTCACCAAATGTATCGTCAAGTGTTACAAACGAAGAGAAGCGAATTCCTTATATACTAGAAGTTATGTCCGTCATGACAGACGAAGAAATGGGTTTTTCTTATAGTAGTTCATTATATTATAAGATATAAAAATTTCATCATTTAGTAGCCATTTGCATTGATTTCGCTACATTTTTGCAACACTTAACAAACTCTCCAAGATGGCGATTTGCAGGCAAAATTCGTCGCCAGAGCATTACATACAGAGAAACAGGTTATTCTTATATTCTTTCCAAGATATTGAATTTTCATTAGTCGTCATTTTCGTTGATTTGACATACAAATGCAAAACTATTACCCAAAGTATATTCTCTCGTGAATGGAACGAGCTAGATCCACGAAAATAACAAATTTATCGTACAATATTACATATGAAAAGTGAACATATTTCACAATAGCTAATACTATTTTTCAATTTTGGGATTTTTTGATAAATTTGAAAAATGTGCAATATCTCGAGAATGGTTTATGCTATCTAAAGTTGGTGTCGATCGCTTTCTAATGAAAAATTACATAATAATTATTTACGTAACTTGAGGGTTTTGATGAGTTTTTCAAAATTTAGGGGTTGTTCTGATTATTTGATTGTGTTTAAAAACAATAGGCTTCCAGTATTTACTGATTGCAATTTTTGTACCAAATTTCATTCGAATCGCTTCATTCTTTAGTGAGATATCTTCTCCACACACATATATCACCTCAAAACGTCAGATTCGTATTCAAGGATGCTTGAAACGTGCTTTTCCATTGAAAACTCGAATTTGAATTTTCGACCCCGTCACAAGACTTTCCTTATGCATACTATATATATATATATAAAATAATTTTTTTTTTTTTTTTTTTTACAGTTTTCTGATTTGAAAAACTATTTTGCTACAGCTGGACTTCTCAAGTAGCAGATACAATTCTCTCATGGATCTGTATCTTATACTGAGGCTTTATTGCATAAAATTTTCATCTGTTTTGTTGAGATTAATACAAGAAAGATCAATCATGCATAAAGCATTGATTATCAAACACTTTCTAATTTTAATGCAATTTTATTTAAACATCTCTACGATGTGATACATTCCTCGGTAATACTTTTAAAATTATCGCAATACTATATTAATTTATTATATTTGAAAATTTAAAATTCATTGAAAAAAATGAACTTCATTCAAATGACCGCATTGAAATATAAATTGCCTGGTTTAAACATCTCTAAAACGCGATGCATTCTTCGGTAATATTTTTAAAATTATCATAATGCTACAATAATTTATTATATTTGAAAACTTCATTGAAAACAAATGAACTTTATTCAAATAAAGTCATCGAAATATAAATCGCCCGGCTCTCTCTGTAAAAGCAGCATTTCATTCATAAACTTTTCCATTCCTTTCATTCATCACAATATTACAATAATTTATTTTATTTAAAAACTTAAAATCATGGAGGTACAAGTAATTTAACTCTATGCTTAAAACTTCATCAAAAATATTCTTCTCTGTGTAAAATCAATGAATGTTTCATTCATATCAACTATATTGCAAACTCCATGAGCTAAATAATTTTGCGTTAAAGAAATGCAGCAATTCTTATACAACTCATTCTACATTTTTTGGTGTTTACATTCTCCATAAGTGAAAATTAGGCTTCATTGTAGAAATAATAAAAGTTTGATGATCATTTAAACTCAAATATATTGTAATTGTGTTGTTTCAGTATGTAGATGAAGAATTTAAGCAAAAATAAAGCGGTTTTAGGACCGATACAACACTAAATATGAATTGAATTAAAAAGAACTTTAAGAATTACGATTTTGACACAAGATGGATGCCATTTCATTTTGAAGTGGGTCACGTGATCTCTTTATATAAAGGGTTGAAGACCCAGACCATCCGACTCATCCAAGGACTTGAGCAACATTCATATAAAGGGTGTAATTATTTTAATTTTTATTTAAAAAAACTACTGAATATATTTTACTGAAATTTTTTTATATATTTTATGGGATAATTTGAATATTTCCTAAAACTTTCGAAGCAATTAGTGAATTTTAAATTCGCTTAAAAAATGTTTGAAAAATAAGGTCCCATAGGGTTCAATGTAATTCATTTTCTCAACCCGGGTTCAATCCAAAACTAATGGGTGATATTATTCAATTATATTCCCATAGGTCTGTCCCACAAAGCGTCTGAACAACATACTAAAATTTCATTTTGATAAAGTCATTTTTACGGCAGTTATGTTAACGGACAGACAGAATGAACAAAGTCAAACACTTTTCAACTATGTTGTAAAATGTTAAAAATAAAGTTGAAATTAGGACTGCTTATAAACAAAATTGAGATTATATAGTCTATGAAAACATGGTTATGCCATAAATTAACTTTCAATTCACATGGCAATTGAGCATTTGTGCCCTAAATTAGATATGCAAAATCCAAACTGTAAACATAGTTACCCCTCAAACCATTATTGTTACAGGAAAAGGTAGGCTATATGGGAGAGCTAATGTTACAAGCATTATATAAAGTTTTTTTTTTTTTATCATGATGAAGGATGCAGTTTTTTGCCTTCAAAACTTTGTTAGCAACAGCATGCAAGGCTGATTTAAAGTATTAGTTTTATTTTTGCAGAGTATAAATAAAATTGGTACACTACTCTCAATTTTTACTTTCCTTATATACATATAATGTACAAGGAAAGTATTCTGACAGGGTCGAAAATTCAAATTCGAGTTTACAACAGGAGAGCACGTTTCAAGAATCCCTGAACACGAATCGAATGTTTTTGAGGTAATATCTGTGTGTGTCAGTGAGTCTGTGGAGATTATATCTCACAAATGAATGAAGCGATTCGAACAAAATTTAGTATAAAAATCACAATTGATAAATGACGCTAAATCAATGAAAATAACGGCTAATTGATGAAAATTCAATATCTTGGAAAGAAAAGAATAAAGTAACACTTTGCGAAATTCTGGAGATGAATTTTGGAGGCATATCGCTAATTTGGCGTGTTTTTTTAAATGTTGCCAAATGGACGAAAATTTAGCCAAATTGATAAAAATGACGATAAATGAATAGAAATGACGACCAACTGATAAAAATTCAATATCTTGGAAAGAACATAATAAACGACTACAAGAATAACTCATTTCTCCATCCGTCCGTAATGCTTGGTGAAAAAGTTGGCGACTTTTTAAATATTGCCATAGGTCGAAAATGTCGTCAAATTGATAAAAATGTTATTCTGATAAAAATGACACTAAATAGGAGGCAATGCTATCAATATTGATAATTTAGAGTTGCATGAAATATAAGTTAATTGGTTACGAAATAGTTTTACATGTTGTCGTCCAGAAAAGTGCCAAATGAACAATTAAACATTAAAAACACGGTGTCATGGATTTTATACAATATGTTTTCACTGTGAAAGAAGTAAATTCATTGCATTATATAAGGAAGGTCATGTGCTGTCAATATCAGATTTTTTTTATTCAGTACTCTTGAGAAGGTGCAGTAGTAGACTGGGTTGTTGGGCAACTGCATTTTTGATATGAATAACATCAATGTTTGGGGTTTCTGTGGTGAAAATCAAAGTGTTGTAAAATATAAACACCTTGGATACTTATGCATCCGTACCTAATAGATAAAAATGTAAGTAATTTATTTTGGCAGAAATATGGTTCAGATTATGAATATATATAAAAATAATTTTATTATTTTGAACTTTTTTTTTCAAAAAATCTAAAAAGTATAGGTCTGAGCAAGTGTTTAATGTTTCTTACTTTCACTCTAAATATCATATCTTTGAAAATATAAAAGATAGATAAAAATAGTAAATAGACAAAAATAATTGTTATAAAATTAGTTTGTAAATCTATATTTCTGAAATAAGCTCCTACAGTTTTCAAGCAATTGTCTGGATAAGTTGAAGATTGAAAATTTTCTGTTTTTCAAGTTTCAAAAAGTAAAAGTGCTAGCTATATAACCAGTAAGTAAGTATTTGTTGCTTTTTGAAAGCTCTACAAGTGTATATAATTGGATTTTGGATAGAGATTTTAGTTTTTAAAGTATAGTGGATGGTCTGAATAATTCAATGAAATCAGGTTGAAAAGTGGAAGTGCTAGCTAACTAATGCGAGGGTTACATTGAAATTCTTTAGACAGGGGTAGAAGATAAGCGGTAAAAAAAAATATATTGGTCGGATATTTAAATTTGAACTCTTATGTCTGTAGACGATAATTTGTGGCTACAATTACAATTTAGCTATCGTAGAATAAATTTTGAAAGAGAAGAAAATAGAGTTGACGTGAGAGCATTATTGAGCTATGATTTTCTATGATTTTAAAGTGGGGCTAAATCAAGAAGAATGTCTTCAACGTCTACAATTAGCATATGGAAATGATGCTCCATTTCATGACACTGTATTCAAATGGTTTACAGAGTTTAGAAGAGGTCAAAATTCTCTCCTGGATGACGAACACACAGGAAGACCTTTGTCAGCTGTACTCCCAGAAAATGTGTTGGCTATTCAAAAAATGTTAATCTATGATAATCGCTGTACCTACCAAATGATACAAAAAGAACTTAATACTGGATCCGCAGCTTTACATAAAATTATTCATGAAGAACTGCATATGAAATAATTAGTTTGTTGTTGGGTCCCCCATAATTTAACAGAACACCAAAAAGCAGAGCAAGTCAGAATCAGTAAAGAAATCTTAAAATTAAATGATAGTGGACACTGCATTAGTTTTAAAATTATAACTGGTGATGAAAAGTACATACCGGTTTTTGACATTCCAACATGTCAAGAAAGTAAAGTATGGGTCTTTGAAGATGACCACAAACCAAGAATGGTGAAAAGACAACAAGCAATGAAAAAAAGTAATGTATGCTAAGTAATGTTCTTCAAAAGTACAGGTCTGGCCAAAGCTATAAAGGTAGAGGGACAGAAGATAGTTACAGCTAACTAGTACACCACTAAGTGTCTTCCAGAAATTTTTCAGGATGTGAATGTTAGGGAACTCATGCTTCACCATGACAATGCATCTTCTCATTCAGCAAGAATGACAGTCGAATTTCTTGAACAAAAAAACATCAAAGGGATAGAACATCCACCCTATTCTTCTGATCTTTCTATGTGTGACTTTTGGCTATCTTTTAATCTAAAAAAAAAATAAATAAAAATACGTGAGCGTTGTTTTCATTCCGAAGATAAGATTGATGAGGCTATAAAAGCACATGGATTCCAAGAAATGGATGGCTTGAAGCATTTAATCTTTGGAAAATTCACTTACAAAAGTTCATTGATGTTGGAGGGGAGTACTCTGAACATTCCTAAGAGTTGGTAAGTTTAACTCGTACCACTTAGCAGCATCTCAAAATTTTCAGTGTTACCCTCGTAACAGTTAGTGAGTAATTTATAGTGCTTTAAAAGCCTGTAAACGAAACAAATGAGTCTGAAAAAAAATTGAATAAACTTATTGAAAATTACTGGAATTTTATTTTACAAAATGTTATTCATACAAAAACATTTCGGTTCCATTGGACTGGAGCCACTACCGATTTTTTTCTGGGAGCCTCATCAAATTTTATACAATGATCATGCATCTATTTTCGCGTTCTAAAAATAGGGCAAATTGTATCAATATATGTTTATAAACATTTCTAATGGATATGTATGTTAATAATGGTTTTTTAAACACTGTTACCAGACTTGGGAAGTTACCACCAACATTAAATAAATTAATAGTTACTTTCCAGAAAAGTAACTAATTAAGTTAAAAATTATAGCACAGAAAAAGTAACCGATTAAAATTAAATTATTAAGAAAAGTAACTAAATTAAATTAAAACATTTTTACAATTCAAATTTCAAACAGCTTTATTAAATTTTAGCAACAATTGCATTTCCAAATGTTTTTTATTCATCCTTATTTAATTAAATTAAAAGCCAATGAAAATAAAAGTAACAAAATTTAATGTAAAAAGTAACTTTTTAACTTAACGGCATCATTTCAAATTACATTGAAAAGTGTCTTATTTTGAGGTCATAAAGGTAGATAAAAATCTACCAACTTTTCTTGAGAGTAGTAAGAAAGTAATTATAAAGAATTTGAAGCAAAATAAGACCAGGTGATCAAATTTTCACAAGTCTATTTTACATTATGTACTGTTGGAACAACATTTGTTTTTCTAGTTGTAAAAGGGTTAAGACTCGGTAGAATAGTGATGAGCAAGCTTTTACTTTCAGTGAGCCCTGGGATGTAATTTTTTTCAAAGAGCATTAAATAAAGGAAGTAAAATACTAAATGATATACATCTTTTATTTACTTAATCCCATGGGTGCACTTTGGTGACTGTGAGCAATAAGTTAGCTGAAGTTCATTTAAGTTAAAAACAAAAAACATTTGAAATCTATATTAAATTAAAAAAATCTGATGTGAGTAGAATATGACTTTCCTTATATAATGCAATGAATTTACTTTTCACAGTGAAAAAATGATAAAAAGATCCACAGTACAGTGTTTTTAATGTTGGATTGTACATTAGGCACTTTTCTGGATTACAAAATGTAATACTATTTCAAAGTACCCAATTAACTTATATTTCTCGCAACTCTAAATTAGCAATTATTAATATTGATAACATCCTTAATAAGCAATATAGTCCATATAGCAAAGTATTTTAATAATTAATTCATCAATTAGGCATCACATTTATTAATTCTGATGATATTTTTCATCAATCCAGGTCAAAATATCGCCAACATGACGATATCCCACTAGATTATTCGGCAAGTTCACCAAATGTTAGATAAAAGGGGGGAAAGACCTTTTCTTATATACTAAGGTATGACCATCATACGATGGAATTCAAAATTTGCAAACCATTACCTCCCATTTGGCATAATTTTTATAAATTTGGTGTCATTTTCCTCACTTTGGAAACATTTAAAAAAATCTGATGTGCACAACACATGACTTTCCTTATATAACGTAATGAATTTACCACTTTTACAGTAAAATAAATAGGTTTTTCTTATAGTAGATACTAATATTCTTTCCAAGATATTGAATTTTCGACAATTAGTCGTCATTTCATTGATTTAGCGTCATTTTTATCCATTTGGCGAGATTTTCGTTAATTTGTCAACATTTCAAACAGTCGCCAAGTTAGCGACATTCCGTCAAAATTCGTCGCCAAAATCTCGCCAAGCATAATGGACAAAGAAATAAGTTATTCTTACAGCAGATAAATGAATAATGGCGTTCAAATACAAAAGTATTACTCAAAGTATCTTTTTTCATGAATGGAACGAGCTAGATCCACGAGAATGATGTCATCCAATATATCGCATGGTATTACTGAAAAGTGAATATGTCTCTCAAGAGGAAATATTTTTTTTTATTTTTTTTTTTAAAAATGTGCAATATCTCGAGAACGGTTCATGTTAGCGTTCTAAAATTTATGTCAATCGTTTTCTAATGAAAAATTACATAAGAAATGTCTATATGCGTAACTTTATTAGTGGTTTTGGTTTTTTGACTATTTTTTCCAAATTTCATTTGAAAATTTAGGGGTGTTCTTAACATTCGATTGTGTATAAAAACAATAGACTTCCAGTGTTAACGGATTGTGATTTTTGTACCAAATTTGGATCGAATCGGTCCATTCGTTTGTCAGTTATCGTCTTCACAGGCTCTCTCACACACACACACACAGACATCACTTCAAAAATGTTTGATTCGTGATCAGGGATGCTTGAAACGTGCTCTCCCGTCGAAAACTCGATTTCGAATTTTTGACCCCGTCACAATACTTGCCTTATACATTATGTATATAAGGAAAGTAATAGGATTTTCTTATAGTAGATGCTAATATTCTTTCCAAGATATTGAATTTTCGACAATTAGTCGTCATTTTCATTGATTTAGCAGCATTTTTATCCATTTGGCGAGATTTTCATTAATTTGGCAACATTTCAAAAAGTCGCCAAGTTGGCGACATTCCGCCAAATTCGTCGCCAAAATCTCGCCAAGAGTTATGCACTAAGAAAAAAGTTATTCTTACAGCAGATAAATGACTATTGGCGTTCTAATACAAAAGTATTATTCAAAGTATATTTTTTCATGAATGGAACGAGCTAGATCCACGAGAATGATGTCACTCAATTTATCGCATGGTATTACATATGAAAAGTGAACATGTTTCTCAATAGGAATTTTTTTTTTTTATGTGACTTTTTCATAATTTTTTTGAAAAATGTACAATATCTCGAGAACGGTTCATGTTAGCGTTCTAAAATTTATACCAATCATTTTCTAATGAAAAATTACATAAGAAATGTCTATTTGCGTAACTTTATTAGCGGTTTTGATTTTTTAACGATTTTTTTAAAATTTCATTCGAAAATTTAGGGGGGTTCTGAACATTCGATCACGTATAAAAATAATAGGCTTCCAGTGTTTACGGATTGTGATTTTTGTACAAAATTTGGTTCGAATCGGTCCATTCGTTCGTCAGTTATCGTCTCCACAGACTCACTGAGACACACACACACACACACACACATACTTTCACACACACACACACACACACACACACACACACACACACAGACATCACTTCAAAAATGTTTGATTCGTGATCAGGGATGCTTGAAACGTGCTCTCCCGTAGAAAACTCGAATTCGAATTTTCGACCCCGTCACAATACTTTCCTTATACATTATGTATATAAGGAAAGTAAAAAGCCGTCAAGTTGGTGACATCCTGCTAAAACTTTCACCTAGTGTTATGAACATATGGACAGATAGAGAAATTTAAGTCATTCTTATGTTCTTTATAAGATATTGAATTTTCATCAATTAGTTATTTTTAATAATTTGATAACATTTTCATCAATTTGGCAATATTTAAAAAAGTTACCATGTTGGCGATATTTCACTAAATTTGTCACTAAAATTTAGCCAAGCATTATGGTCGAGAAATAGGTTATTCTTACAATAGGTAAATGACTATTGGCATCCAAATAGAAAAGTAGTAGCTGAAGTAACCTCTAGTGAATAGAACATGCTAAATCCAAGAGAATGATGTTATCAGATGTATCGCATAATATTGCATATGAAAAGTTAACATATTTTACAGTAGTTAAACTTTTTAAAATTTTATGTGATTTTTTGATAAATTTATTTGAAAAATGTGTAACATCTCGAGAATGGTTCATACTTGCATTCCTTTATAATGAGAAATTACGCAAGAAATGATTATTTTAGTAACTGCATTGAAGATTTTGATTTTTTGATAATTTTTCAAAGTTCCATTTGAAAATTTAGGGGTATTCTGAACATTTGATTGCATTTAAAAACAATAGGGATCCACTGTTCATAGAATGTAATTTTTTTACCAAACTTCGTTCGTGAAATATCATTTCCACAGACTCACGGACACACACACACACAAAGATATTACCTAAAAAATGTACGATCATGTTCAGTGATATTTGAAACGTGCTCTCCCATCGAAAACTCAAATTCTAATTTTCTATCCTGTCACAATATTTTTCTTATACATTATATACTATGCGTATAAGGAAAGTAAAAAGTGTAGTTTCTGACTCAAGTTGAATATTAAATACTTTTATAAAATAGTAACTCAGTTGTAAAATCTTAATTTAAAAGGGATGGCCTGAGAATACAGTGCCTCTGCTTTCACATATTGCAAGTAAATATGAGAAAACATGTAACACAAAGATTAAACATTCAAATGTTGTAATAAAAAATTCAAATATAGTAATAAAAATGCCACTATTGAAAATATTTATAGTTAAAAGTACATATTACAATATATTATTGCAAGCGGAAATAGGCTATATAAGTAAGCCTAGACAGTGGCATATGCAGAATCAGCTTTTGGAGAGGGGCTTTAGGGTTCTAATTCCAATTATTAATGTATTTTGCTTCTCCTCAGTCATGCACTTCTATTTCCACCTTCTACAAGCAACTTGTATCAAATTAACTGATGATTGAACCTAAACAGGTTCAGACTAGACAAGGTGTAAATTCTGAAAAGTAGTAAGAGAAGACATATCTGATATAAGGTGATAGAACTCTTAAAGAAATAGGTTTGTCACAAATGTAAATTTAACGTGATAATCAAGGTTGTAAATTTATTCCTTTTAAAAGATAGTTACTAAGGGATATTAAAAACTAGCAAATTGGTTTTTAATAAAGATTATGACCCCACATAAGAAAATGTAATTTCAGTTTTTTAACACTAGAATGATGGAAGCGGTCATTTTGACTGCATAACTACACTAAGTTATGCAGTCAAAATGACCACTTCCATCATTCTAGTGTTAAAAAAGAATTAAAACCTATGAATAATGCAAATTATACCTCATACAACTGAAAGCAAATACTATTATAATTAAATTTAAATAATTTCTAAACAGACATACGACATTTAGAATTTGACAAGACATTTTCAATGTATAAGAAATGTGTTATGCAATTTATAAATTCAATACACCTGACAATATTTATTAATTATGAGTATAAATTAAAATACATATTACAAGTTAAATAAATTAAGCAGCTCTTCAAGTTTCATGGAGGAATTTCATTTTACAAAAGAAAGAGAATATGGTCATTGATCTTCTTCCTGGAATTCCTTGCAGAAGAAATGTCATAAATATATCCACTATCATATGTAGAATAGAATTCAACCATAAAACAAAATCACATACAATTTACATTAAAATACATCTTTCTGTTCCAGTAACTTCAACAATTTCTCTTCCTTCATGTGCAGCAACTACAACTTGAACCACCTAAAAATAAAGGCATATTCTAGTAAACAATACTACTACTTGTGAGAAAATCACTTTCTAATATTTCTTTAAATTAAGCAGGCAAATGAAAATCGGGAAAATAAAATTGTTTTGAGGTCATTTTATGCCATCTTCCCCAGGTCAACCAGTGTCTTCTCTTAACCACTAAAGAAGAGCGTTAAGGTGGCAGGCCAAGAAACAATCTAATAGATAGGTTTGGAACACCCAAAGCAAGAATTCGTGACAGAGTTAAGACATTGAAACCGAGACCCTGATCAACATAGGTTGGGCCAATAAGTTGGCCTTAGCCCACATATTACACCAAACAAAAGAAATAGAACAGAAAGACTCAATTTGTAGGAGATTTAAAATAAAAGTGATGGACAAAGAAATTAAAACCTTTAAGCAGAAATAAGGGAATTGTGAAAAATTAGAGAGAGGAAGTGTCTTTAATAACAGCTGAGAAAGAACTTTGCAGTTCTTTCTTAGAAGTTGTTAAGAAGAGACACTGTTTGAACCAAGGAAGAGGGCTCAAAATACCCAAGACATTTGTAGTCGCTGAATTTTCATATACTTGCTTTCTGCAAGGAATTATTAGAAAGTGATGCATTTTAGTACAAACCACTTTTCACAATAAATGCTTAATATAATAAAAGGAGACTTTTTCCTTGTAAAAACAAAAGACAAGGTACATTTAAGTAAATGGACTGTGTCTTTAAAATTTTATTTTTATAGAATTTGATTGAAAAATGAATTTAGAGTGCATCAAAATACATCCAACAATTTTAAATGCATTAAAATACTAGTTTTATACTATAATTATTAATGGTTACACAAACAGAAAATACATTACCACATTAATTTTCTATATTTTTGAAGTTGAATATTACACTATGATAAAATTGAAGTATACATTTTGTTGCATTTAAAACAGAAATTCAAACTCTTTAATGCTTTATTTAAAATATGCTATGCTAATCAACCATGTTTTCAATCATGTACATCTATACACTCTTGGGTATACTGTAAAAATACAAAGCTGTAAAGAGCCTTTCATTTTACTACTTAAATGAGCCTATACAGACATGACAGTATTTACTTTATAACCTTAATTTAAAAATGTAACTATTTTTTATACCATACAAAATTCAGCATTTCATAGCACATAGCATTATATTGCCCCAATTTTAATACTTAAGCAATTATATGGTCATTAATACTTAAGCAATTATATAGTTATTAATACTTAAGCAATTATATGGAAATTATGCTTTAAAAGCAAATAAATGACAATAATTTATGTAATTAAAAGTCTAAATCCAGCACTTCATTGCGATATTTAGAAATTTTTGTTTTTAAAACCTATGAAAAAAATAAATTTCATATTTAATTTTTTACACTCTACTGATACGGCTATGATGACATACATAATATATACTGTAACTCTACTGGTGTTATGGCAACACATAACATACATAATAACTCGATGCTGAAATGGTGATACTATGGATTAAAAAAAAACTGGCTGGATAACATGCCATTCAAGATACTGAGAAAAATTGCAGCCTGCAAAAGCAGATAAAATATCTATATTTGAACATTCTCAGTGACTTATGGCAGCACATTTAAAGATATTTAGTTAATAAATGTAGTACCAATTCAAACATCAAAATAAAGAAGGTTGATTATTTTTTTTTGCAAAATGATTAAAAAAAATCAATATAGTCATCAATCATTTCAGTCACCTGCTAGCATGGGTGTTTTTTCAACATTATGATACTTATCCAGATCTCTTCTAAATCCATGGGTGACACATAATACATCAAAACTCCACCAATGCCAGTTAGGCGATATAGTTTACACAACTCCACTACTTCTCCTCCTGGGCCCCTGCCTCTTCTGACTGCTCCTGTGGATGCCTTTTCTCCTCCTGTTTATCATGCTCCTGCAGCTACTACTGTTCCTGTTTCAGTTCCAGTCACCGGCTTCTTGCCTGTTTTTTTAAACACTGACCACTCTTCAAATCCTTGCACAGATGATGCTACCTCTACGGCAGACACTGTAGACTCTTTTGACTTAAACGGTGCTGATAACTTCGACTTAATCTCTCAACTCATGTTACATTCCACCAGAATGCAGAACTATATTTCCAAAAACGTTAAAACTAACCAGATACAGAGAAATTATCTAGAGAAGAAGTTCAATAAAATCAACAATATTTGCTCTGCTATTGAAAATAACATCCAGAATGCTCCTCCCCCCTCTTCTCATTCTTACAACTGCAAAGAAGAGATTTCAAACCTTCGGGATACCTTCTCTCATGATTTTCAAGATCACAGATCAGCCTCAAACATTATGTTGAAGGATATTAAAAATACCATTATCAACAGCTTACCTGCTCTTATCAATAAATCCATAAACGATATTCTTCCTAATGCATTATCAAAATCTTCAACAACTGTCGGCTCATCTTCCTCTTCTGCACCTACTCCTTCCTACTCCAACATCTTGCTGCAGGGGAGGGATAGACAGAAGAACAATGAGGAACTCAGGAAGGATCTCTTCTCACTGCCTTGTCCCAAGGGTCTCGAGGTAAAAAATATTACTGCTCTTCCCAACGGGACAATCAAACTTTCATGTAACAATCCTTCGGGTTCGGACCTCCTGCCCATCATTGACAACTCAGCTATTAAACAGAAATTTGTATACAAGATGGAACCTCCCCGTAAGGAGGCACTGATTATTTTTAACATCCCTCCCAATTATGAGGAGGAGAATGTTAAAGCACTGATCTCTTCAAACTGTCCAACCATAAAACCCTCAGACATTTCAACAATTAAGAATTTCAAGAACCCACGTGGATCTATTAAATGGGTTATTCTGGTGGAGGTTGCTAATGCAAAATTACTGAAAGAAACAAGAAAACTGTTCCATCAGTTTAAATATTATTTCATAAAGAAGTACATTAACATCAGAATATGTTTTAAGTGCCAAAATTATGGCCATGTGGCTAACTATTGCCCCTACCCTACTGGTAATTGTGGACGCTGCTCCAGCAGCAAACATGACCATCGTGCCTGTAAGGTCCTCATTCCGAAGTGTGTTAACTGTTCCACCGCCATCGCTGAGGCAGAGGATAGGGGGATCACCCTGAACTGGAATATCCACCATGTGGTACACGATAAAAACTCTTGTAACTCTTACATCAAAGAAATTGAGAGGATCAGACTCCTCCAAAGGGAGCAATAACCTATCACAGTCATCGTATTATTTCATATTGTATATCTTTGTATATAGTGTATATAGCTTTTTACATATTTACATTTTTCTCCCCCTCTCTGCGCTCTGCCTCGAAATCACCTTTAAATGGTTCTAAAAATTATTCAGTTTAATTCCAATCACTCACTGACAGCCCATAGTAATTTATTTCAATTCTCCTTGGAGAACTCTATTGATCTGGTATGCCTGCAAGAGCCTTATGTCTCCAAGGAAGGCATTCTCCGCCCCCCCTCTGCCTTCTCCCAATTCTCCTCCCTCTCCACTAAAGCCACTATCATTGTTTTCAATTCTTCACTTTCCGCTAAACTAAAGTTCCAGTCCCTCTCCATTGTTATTATCGAAATTACATTACCTAATAATCTTACCATTAATGTTGCTTCCCTGTACTTTCCCCCCCATTCTGAGATCAATGATTTAATTGAAGAATTTTCTAATCTTGATCTTCTTAATCCTAATTTTTTGATACTTGGTGATTTCAATGCCAGAGCTCAGATGTGGGGGTACAACTTCACTGATCGCAGGGGCACATGCATTATGGACTTTTGTTTGGAAAATAACCTGATTGTCGTGAATGACCCGAAGAGAGGCCCAACATTCGCTTCCCATTCAGGCAGGGGTTTCCCTGACCTTTCCCTTGTAACTTTTAACCTTTATGATCTTCTCCAAAACTGGGAGGTCCTCTCGTGCGATACCCTTAGTGACCACAAATATATACAAATTTCTCTCAACATCAACCCCGTTCCCGATTCTTCCTTTTTTCTAAAAACTAATTACAGCCTAGGCAAATTTCTATACAATTTTAAACCACTACTTAAAGACCTTAACTCATCACTGGATTCTGTTCACGACTCCACCATGCTTGACGAATTTATTAAAAACTTCATTCAGAAAACACAAAACTGTGCTCTAAACTTCATAAGGAAGAAAAAATCCTCTAAAAATTTTAATCTCAGTTGGTGGAGTCGTGATCTCGCTAAATTCAGAAATTTTGTTAGCGCCCTTTTCAAAAGAATTAAATCGCTCGAGAGGAACTCTGCTCCCCCCGATACCATTTCCCAGGCCAAAATTAAATACAGACAGAACAGAGCAAAATATAAACTTTTAATCATTAAAGCTAAATCTAATGCCTGGAAATCTCATTGTAGTAATTGCTCTGAAAAATTTGGCTCTTTATTCAAATACACCTTCCAAAAACACAAAAAATTTAACAAAATTAACTTAATATTTCAAGATAACCCTAACTTAGATTACAACGAAAAAATTCAGCGTCTTTTGGACCATTGCTTTTCGGAAGACTCTTCCTTCACCACTTTTCCTATTCACGACATTCCTCCTGAGGGTTTGGGGTCGGTCTCGGATGACGAGCTCTGCCTTGTCTTTAACCATCTAAAACCTGGCAAAGCCCCTGGACAAGATAATTTAGACTACACTATATGGAAAAATTTATTCAAGACCTATCCCGCCCTCTTCACAAAAATAATTAACCTCATCTTTAAATTCTGTAAATTCCCAAATTCCCTAAAAAATGCCAAAGTTCTATTTATTTTAAAACCTGGTAAAGACCCTTCAGCCTGTAGTTCTTATAGACCTATCTGCCTTTTACCTACCTTTGGCAAGATAATTGAAAAACTATTCATAAACAAACTAAACCTTTGGTTAAGGACAAACGGTTCTCTTCATCCGCTACAGTTCGGTTTTAGAGAGTTACACAGCTGCGAAGACGCTGCTCACGCGCTGGTCACTCGTATTAAATCGCTTCGGCCTTCGAGTCTCGTTTCCCTGGCCACGGTCGACATCAGCGGGGCCTTTGACAATCTTAATTGGAATGTTCTACCCTCTACCCTTGATAGAATTAATCTTCCCCCCCAATTTAAATCCTTTATCTACTCCTATTTACAATTCAGAACTATCTCATTTTCATGTAATAATTTAACACTTACTAAATCAATTTCTAAAGGAGCCCCACAGGGCTCTGTAATTTCACCCATCCTCTGGAATATTTACTTCAACAACATTTTAAATTTAAACAATGACCTTTATTATCTCCAGGCTTTTGCTGATGATTTGGCCGTGGTCTCCTCTGGCAACGACATCCACACTGTTGTCAAAAACACTAATACTGTCCTTTCCCTTATTGAAACCTCCCTTGCTTCCTTAAACCTTTCGGCCTCTGTAGAAAAATCCTCATGCATTTTATTTAAAAGATCTCTTAAAAAACGTAAATATTACCCCCCTATTAAATTCCTCAATAAAACCCTCAAAATCTCAAGGTCCCTTAAATTTTTAGGTATCATCATTGATGATAATCTTAAATGGAGCCCTCATATACTGTATTTAAAAGAGAGATGTTTCAAGCTCTTTTCTACCTTTGGAAAGATTTCGGGCAATAACTGGGGTGTAAACAAAGCTTTTCTTAAAATTTGGTATCAATCTGTCATCGAAAAAATAATTACTTATGGCTCGGGTATCTGGGGTGGGAACCTTACTGGGGATCAAATGTCTAAACTTACTTCGTTACAAAGAATCTTTCTACTTAAAATTTCTTCCGGATTTAGAACATCTTCAAACATTTCTCTTTTTTCAATCACTGGAATTCCTCCCCTACATTGTGTCATTAAAACTCAATATTTTAAATATCATTTCTGGAAGCATAAAAACAACCTTTTTCCCGATCCTTCTTTTCCCGCCCCTGCACTTTTCGACTCTAATATTGCTCTCTCCGGCCTTCCCCCTTATCTCCGCTCCATAAATTTTCCTCCCTGTCAACCCAATATTTTCTCCAACTTTAACATTTATACTGACGGCTCTAAGCTCGAGGATAAAGTTGGTTCTGCGGTTTGCGTTTTTGAGGGGGACTCGTTGGTCGAGACGCTTTTATACAAATTAAACGATGAGAACACAGTCTTTCAGGCTGAACTGGCTGCTCTGAGTGCGGCCTTTTCCTGGGCCATTTCTAAAAATATCAATGTCAATATCTATTCTGACAGCCTTTCAGCCATTCTGGCTCTTAATTCCCCCAATATTAAATCAAGATACCTAAACGATATTAAATCAAAAATTTTACCCTTTAAATCCCTTTTTAACCTTTCGTGGGTCAAGGCCCACGCTAACATTCGGGGTAACGAGGTCGCCGATGTTAACGCTAAATTAGCCACTTCTACTGGTTCCCCTATTGCAGTTCCCTTCCCTTATTCCTTTTTGAAAAACCTTTGTAAAAATTACCTTCTTAATATTTGGCAATCCCTCTTAAACAATTATATTTCTCCCCGGACCCATGACCCTGCTAGGATCCTAACCTTTCTCCCCAAAGTTAACTTAAACATCCAAATTTATAACAAATATCTCATTTATTTTCTTACTGGTCATGGTCCATTCCTAGATTACCTCCACCATTTTAAACATAAAAGAACGTCATGCTGTACTTGTGGTGCTTATGGTGATGTGGACCACTATGTCTTTTCGTGTCCACACACCTCCTCTTTTCATCTGGTCAAACCTTCTCCTGCTCATTGTGCGACCTGGTTCTCCGGTGTTAGCAAAAACCCCATTCTTTTAAATAAATTAAAAAACTGTGTTCTCATTGCGAGAGAAATCTCTAATAAAATTACTTAACCTGCCCGTGAGCACCCCTCTGCTTTCAACTTCTCGATCAGTGAGGTTTAATGCTCCCTGGGTTCCCGCTGCTTGTTTTTGTACATATTAGTTGTACATATTGGTTGTACATCTCTGTATATGCTGTACTTGTATTTTACTGAACATAGTTGTTAACCATTTTACCATTTAATCATAATACCAACTACATTTATTACATTAATTTGTCCTGGGGCGCGGTAGCCCATTGGTTAGCGCGCTGGAGTTGCACTCGGTAGGCCGGGTTCGATTCCAGCCACTGCCAAAACTGCCGCCGTGTTCATGCGGAGTACGAACACGTTAAACATGTGGGTCCGTAAGTCCTTCCGAGAGGTTGGTGGTAGGGGAAGGAGGGTACGGTCCCTGTGGATGCCTCCCCCACTGGGTTCCGGTCTAAATTGGGTGGCACTTCCCGGCCGTCCAAACAGTTACCTTACACCTTTCTGGTAGGTCGGACGGTCTGGGTAACAACAACAACAACACAACTCCACTAGTGTTGCTACAGTAGTTTACATTACAACCTAACATGCACAGTAAATATCAGTTGTTAGTCATTAGTTCACATCTTTATTTTATTTTAACCAATAAGAAATGAAGTTTTATTTATATAAAAATAAAGTGGATTAATGAAATAAATAAAAATTAAATTCATGAACATTTATAACTTTTTATTCAAAACACTTTTGGTTTTCAACACTTACTGCAAAACTATGGAGTTGCTGCTTGATTGTATCAAAAAATGAAGTGCAAAAGGATAATTATTAAATGTCATAAAGTTCCTATCTCCAAAAGGGTGATTAAATATCAAACTTTGATGCCGATATGCTTCTTCATATGAGATTTAGGGTATTTAAAAAGGAAAGGTTAGGGGGACATTGAATGCATGTTGAAGTAGCATGTTAAGGAGTGTGTCTCTGAATTATGTACTTCAAATGGTAAATAGTTTGCAAACATGTGTGTGAATAATAAATTAGTTAAAAACGCAAAATCTTGCCTTAATGAAAGTTATGAATAACGGAATCTTGGTGAAAAAAAAATACTCAATTACTTAAACTCATTATGAAGAAAATTACTTACATTTATTTACTTAGTAAATAAATATAAAACTAAATCAATCTGTAAACACTTCCATTTATTTGGCCCTTCACATGCAAAATTTCACTAAAAAAAAAAAAAGAATAAATTTAGGTCCCTCAAGAAATGTGACTCGAAGCTATCATCCATCCTAGATCTAATATAAATCCTGTCACAAAATTTCAAAAGCAATAGCTATATTTATTCTATACTTATCAGATGTTGAACAATTATTCTATAAATTCTCTAACTAAGTACTAAAATTTCCGTTAACCAATCAAAATTAAAATGGATCTGATCTCTATAAAGCATATTACACAAGTCTAAAAAAGAACCATCAAATATGGCTCTTGTAATATCCACAAATATTACATAATGTGTGCTCGATTAGTAAGATTGTTATCATTTTTAACAATATAAGATCTTTGTTTGCATACAATGCCGTAAAAAATTGTATCTTTTATGCAATAATTTATACACAGACATTGTTGAAAACAAGTCAAACAATCGTAAAAATGATATGGTAGGATCAACTGGAAATATCTTGATTTACAATAAATATAAACAACTCAGATATGCTAAATTTATAAAAGTGACATCTGAAGACTTCAAAACTCAGGTATACAGAGAGATACAATTGGTTTAAATTAGTTTAAAAAAATTGCCTAATTCTTAGAGGTCAATACAGTTCAATTTAAGCTTGTTTTCTGTACTTTAATGTATAATAAAAGGGATATGTTCAACTTTCTATCACATTCCATTTTTGTGAAAAACTTCTATAATTTGGGATACTTATTTTATGAAAAATTTCAAAATTTTTAAAAAAATAAATTCTGATATAAAAATTAAAATAACAGACTTGAAGTCTAAACTAAATTTATAAATAAAATAATTTTCTTCTAAAAACAATTTATTTTTAAATGTAAAAACTAAGTTTTTTTGTTTATTTATGGTTACTTAATTTTGTACTAAACTGTTATAATTTCATCTTGCAAACATTAAATATTTCTTAATATTTATAAAAAAATTTTTTGATAACTCATCGACTTGACTTCATGGCTGAATTTCTGATAAATGCCAATTTTCAGGTTCTAAAAAAATGTTTTTTAACTTTATAGTTTCTAGAAACTTTTGCTTGGAATAAGTTCTTGGTATTAATTTTTAAGATTCCTAATAGATGACAGAGCTGTTAAGCATGATGTAATGGAATTTTAATGTATATTATGAATGTGAAGTTGATAAAAACATTTTGGTGACACATGTTTGTGTCAAATAAAAAATGTGCAATATATCAAAAAACTAAATTTTTTTAAATTAACTAAAATATTTTACAAGAAATGGTAAAAGTTCTTCAACACAACATTGCAGCCAAAACACTAGAATACAGGAAAATTAAACATTGCCACGGTCACTCCTGCAGAGTTAATTTGTTAATTTCTAGATAGGACTGCCCAAAACGGGGGGGGGGGGGGGGTTACCACTTAAGTGTAGAGGGGGTGGACCTCTAATATTTTTCGTGGAAGATGCGAAAAATTCACAAGGTGAAAATCAAATGTGAAGGAAAGGGGCCCATGAAAAATGTTTGTAGGAGGGAGCATGCTTAATTTGAGAGGGCAATCATGCCCCAAGCTTTTTTAGCACTCTGTTTGGCCCTTTATTTCACCATGTGTTATCTTCCAACAAAATATAAAACTAATAAGATTAAGCAGTGATCTAGGGTCAAAGAAAACATCCCCTCATGGAGCATGTGGAAAATAAACCATGGAGATAGTTTACATCTTTTTACCTTCATGTTTTAAACCAGCGATTTCCCACAAATGACTAGTAAGCACAATACACTCCCGTCAAACTTCCATGCAGACTGCATGTGCAATCTCCAACTTTTTAGTTTGGAGTTACTATAGACTTAGAGAGGAGATAAAATTCCTATGGAAGATTTGTTTTTCATCACTGGTCTAGAACTTGTAATATAGACTAAATTTTAAGTGGGGCTATTTCATGGCTACCCACAAAAGTTCATGAAATTCGGTGCAGCCATTCTGTGATGAGACAAACACACACATATGCAGACAGATTTTCAATTTTATTTATATAGATAATTATATCCATGACAGGAATAACAGGTAATAAATATATGCATCAATAATCAATAACAAAATTGTGTTTTTCACTTGCCTATTAATTACAATGCTCTAAAACTTAGAATGGAACAAAATTCTAAATGATGTGCTCTTCACATGATTTAAAATCATTTGTCGTGATCTAGTGGATTAAAAAGATAATTTTTCTGATATCATACTATTGCCGATTCTTAGGGACAAGCATGTAAAAGCAATTTTGCAAAAGAATATAGTTGGAATTTTTCCAATTTAGAATTGTAATTTCTTAAGCTTCACCCATTTAGTTTTAATAGCTGCTCATGCCCTAGGGTAAGTCGTGCAGTCCGGGTATTTAACCCATTTCGTTTCATTATTATTTTTACTGTTGTAATTAAAAGGTGTTAACTCATCAGTGGGAGATAGTGGCAGAAATGAAAAATTTACAGTTTTAATAAGTCAAAACTATAATATCATTGAAAAATAATTTTTTGTTGTAAACCATGTAGAACAAATTGAATTCTAAACAAATATTGCAAAAATATCTGATTTATAATTTTTTTTAACTCAAGGGACACAAAATTAACAATTATCAGAAATTCAGCATATCACACTTAGTGAGGTGAGTAAAATATGTGGTAAAGATTCTTGAACCTCTTGCCTTCTAGAGAGTATCCTTTTTTTAATTGATTGGGTGCTTTTGTGGTAATTTATTAGAGGTTCAGTTTATATACTTATTCAAAATTTCATTAAAACACAAATATTGAGGAAAAAAAAAGAATATGGATTAGAGCCAATATAAAAGAAACACAGTGAAAAGTAAAAAATTTTAAAGATTGAAAATTAGTAAGAGGTTGGTGGTAGGGGAAGGAGGGTACGGTCCCTGTAGATGCCTTCCCCACTGGGTTTTAGTTTAAATTGGGTGGCACTTCCTGACCGTCCAAATAGTTACCTTACACCTTTCTAGTAGGTCAGATGGTCTGGGTCTCAACAACTCCACGGGGTTATGGTGCCAGCGAGTTTGCCATGGTCAGAATTTTCAAGGGTAGTCAACAGGCTGGTCACTGAAGGTGACTAGTACATAATAAAAATTTTCCTTAAATATAATAGGTGTGTGTCAGCACTCAGCAGAATAGAGAGATGCTCCTTACCTCATCAAAACTTGGAAATTTACCCACTTTTAGCTTAGAAAAGACTTCAACATCATTGATATTAATTTCAAATGAAGCTGGAACAAAAATAAAAATGTATTAAGTTCATTTAAAATTTGTTGTTTGATAACTGTCAAAGTCACAGATTATTAAAATATTTCCTTTATTAAACAATATGGTAAACAAACACTAAAAAAGATATTCATTCAGAAGTGTGTGAATGAAAAAAATATGAAATTTCTTGAACAAAAATAAAACTTGAATTGATAAAAAATAAGGCAAAGTTTTTCTGAATGAAAAACTGTCCCACATTAAAGAATAAAATATGAAAAAAAAATTGTTGTCATCAATATGACTTCCCATTTAATAGCCTATTTTTCACACATATATAGTTAAGTACAAGGAAGTAATTGTCAGGGTTTAAGATTTGGGGATGAGTGTTGATAGATAGAGGTGATCTGCACTTGGTGCTGATAACTAGAGATGCATTTTATGATATTTCAGTACCTACAAAACTATCTTACAAGACAGATATTAGAATATTCAATATACATAGAAAGATTCTGCATTTGCATAATTTATATAGATGGAAATTACATTGTGAATTTAATTATAATGTTAATAAAATCCCAAGTTTTTACTTTCCTTATATACACAGTATAATGAATAGGAAAAGTACTGTGATGGGGTTGAAATTTTGAATTCAAGTCTTTGCCGCATTTACACAATTTGAATATCCATTGAGTTGAATCAAATGTTTGAGGTGATATCTGTGAGTATATACATATGTTTAAATCTATGAATATATTTTTCAAACAAATGCAACAATTTGAACAATATTTGGAATGATTATTGAGATAATGAGTAATTATAATAGAGACTTGTTTTCCCATACATGCCCATATTTTCTAATAGCCCAACAAGCCCATTCGATTATATTTCATTCCTATCCTTATGAGCTATCAATTTCATCAGTAATTTACAAGTGGGACATTCGTGCCTATTTGTTATCATACTTATAATTATATACTAATCTAACACGTTTTCCCACCACCTTTTGCTATTTGAGAAAAAAAAAAAATTACTCATTTATCCTTCAAAACATGTAAAAAACAGAACATCCTTAAGTATACAAAAATACATGGAACTAAAGAATTATATGAACCATATTCAGACACACCAAAATTTTTGAAAACATGTAATATTGAGATGAATTAAGCTTCCACTATGCTTCAGGCACACTATTCAAAACATAATGGCTAAAATACTATGAGAAGTTTGTTTTCAACTATACTACTGCACAGCACATATCAAAATGGTTTATTTTGTTTCTGTAAATACATTATAGAACTATGAGAGGGCACATCTTATCACCACTGTTGATGAGTACAACAAAATTCATATTTTCTAATGTGTTTCTGGACCTAAAAATCATATGAAATATAGTTTTTTTTAGTTGGACTAGACTTTTGCCATATAAAATATAGTTTTATATGTTTTATATAATTAATGCTATCAGCAATGATGAAGTATCAGGGGAGACAATGCTATTCAAATAATTTATGATCAATATTATCAGAAATAAATATATAAACTATTTTCTGTGTAAATAAAGAATGTATTTTTGCTTTGTCTGGAGTAGAGCTGAATAAATGTCTATCTTATTTATTCTAAGTTCAAATCAGGATTTTAAAGAGACAAATGTCTCTACCCAGGTTAGAAGATATAGAACCAAAAGAAAATATGCATGCAATATCTACTTGGGCAATGACAGTTCTTTGATAGATATATCTAAGCTACAATGAGTCTTTCTTAACAGTTTCTATTTTTTTTTTTTTGCAAACAGTGTTTATTGTTTAAGTCATCTAGAGAGTGATTTTAAAAGTTAATCAGAAATTTGATTTAGAAAATTATTAAATTATAAGGGTTTTGATATTATAGGGTTTCAATATCTTTTGAGTTAAAAACTCAATGTATGGAATTGATATTTATTAAAAATATGAGACATTCATCTCAAATATCCAGTAAAGATGAGACAGACTCAGCTCAAGCTCGAATCAGGTGGTATGCAATTCAGGCTCCAAACTATTAAAAAATGTTGATAAAACTTACAAATCAAAGATAATTCTATTTTATTTTATTACTAAAAAGTTACTGCAAACAGGTCTCCAAAATCTTATTTAAAGTCACACACTTGGTAAATGGGTTCAAACTTTCTATGTTAGGAAGCTATAGTAAAATGCGACATTGTTTATTACTGACCACACAACCCATTAAAACTATCAGATTGGATGTTTTAAAATAATGGAATCACCTACAATCAATTGGCGACTCATGGGGGGGTAAACAATTAAAGTATAAAGAAGAGTTCAAAAATAGCACCAGTGTGCTTCGGACATTATCTGTGGCTGACAGTTTTCAAAAGGACTTTATCTGTACAGAATTAGGACTATAATTGAGGGCTCTTTATATACTGTATCCCTACTTAGGTGTTTTATTGCTCCATTTTAATAATTTTCAAATTGTTTATACTTGGGTTATAAATTGTGCCTTTAGGGTATAATGGTCTGAGGCTGCTAGGCTGCTGTTTGTTGAATGTGAGTGAACACCTACTGTAGCATGTAATAAATTTATTTATAAATATCTGATTGTAAAACACAGCAAAACTAGGAATAAAATATTTCAGAAAATGATTCATATCAAAACATAGATTAACTACTTACAAAACATTGAGTGGAGAGCAGGAAAGGCCAATATTAATTTTACTACTACAAACTACCATATTGGTACTACTTTACTGTCATATGATTTTCATAAAATTATTTTTTCTACTTTTAATTTTTGTTATTCCAATGCTTTAGCACTCAAAGTAATTGTTTATTCATTTTTTGTGTTTAATATTTAAACTTAATTGTCCATTTTTGAAAATCAGCAACAATTAAATAGGAAAATTCAAAACATTTTGTTTTTGGGTGAATTCAGACAATCTTTTGTTGAACAGTTCAGGCTCTCTAAATTGAGCCTGAACCCATCTCTAATATCCAGATGTTTTATTTTAGCAGATTTCACCTAACATTCTTTGATTTTCATTTATTATTTGCTTCAATTCTGTTTTCATATAAATTAGAAGTGGCACAGAAAAGTGGTTATAGCAAAAAAAATATTACTAGTTTATATATTCTTATTGAAATCGAATGAATATTGAATATAACATAGGGCTTGAAAAATTCCAGGTACTAGGTCGCCATGGTGACTAAAAAATTAGAGCTGGCAATCATAATTTCAGCCTGTCTCTTTTAATTAAAAATAATTGCCATGATAAAAGCTCCAGACTGCTGTTGCCGATACTATACTAATACCTAAATAGAGGGGGGAAATGAAATGGACCCTTTAAAAGTGACTCATGGTCACACACACCTCCTAATTTGTACCATAACCATAGTATTATGCATAATGCACATAGCAACTATTTCATTTTCTACACTATGAAATTCATTCATCAATCATTAAATTTTAGTTTCAGAAACATATTTTATTCTTTTTGGCATGATTATTGCAACATTCTTTTAATTAAATATTTACCAGCTTATATGCATTCCCCTCTGAAAATCAGCAATAAGAATCTCAGCCCTAATCCCATTTTAAACATACCACCTAAGATCCTCATCATTAAAATAAACACAGAATAACTGGCATGAAAGAAACTATCTCTTTAAATCTGTCACATGCCTTTTAAATCAGAATTATCACAGCACCTTATACATGTGTTTGTTTATACAATCAACTTAGTCAGCATTCTCATTAAAAACAAAAACCCTAGCTAAAATATGAAGCTTAATGATTCAAGTAACTAGCTTTGCAAAAGCTATAGGATTCTATTGCCATCTGGTGTTATTAAAATATTAATGAAATGTCCCAATCCTATGTTGCGCATTGGCATTATTGAGCTCTAGCAGCCCTCTGCATCATGTAGCGAATATGCATTAATGGGCAGAAGGGGGAGAATCTCTCAGCTACATATATGTACCAGCGGTCTTGAAGAGGTTAAAGGCACAAAATGACTTTAAAAAATTGACAATGTACTAAAACAATTTTATAAGTTTTATCGGAATTCGCCTAAAAGATCAAAATGGTTTAAAAAGTGGCATAAGCTTTGGAAACAAATTTTAAAATTTCAGTATTCTCATAATGTTAGATGGGTTGCAAGTGAATGCTTCTACGGTTTTATTTAAAAATTACACTAGCCTTGTTTTACATAATTAAAAGAAATATTAAATGGTTCTGAGGAAGAGGCTGTAAAATGACAAGGGTTTATTAAAAGATTTGAAAATGTTTAGTTTTGTGCACTTTCTGTTGAATTTTCTAAGAATATTTAATTCATTATTTCTATTTAAAAATTTCTATTTTTTAAATAGAAGAAATAATGAATTAAATATTCTTCTACATTTTTTTTCTTCATTTAATTTGAATGGTAAGAAATGCCAGTTTAATCTAGAGGCTTTAAAGAGCAAATGTGGTAGGATGGAAAATTTAGTTTATTTAACATGACTTTAGATGGGAGATTATCTTACAAAAATTGCTACAAATGCTTTTGAAAATGACAAGCAAAATATGGTGAAAGATAGTATGCAGTTTTCGAATGAAAGATTCTTAGAAAATGTAACAATGATTACTGATGCTGCTGTAGTATTTGACACATTTCAATGGCTAGATAGAATAAATTTATTCAATTATGGAGTCTAAAATAAAAATGTTAGGCTTACATTAATTAGATTATAGAAAATTTCGAAGTAATAAAAATAAAACAGAATAAAAAAAAAATTAAGTTCCCTTATTAAAATAGAAGCTGTCATATCAGTTTCCACAACTTCATGCGAGAGTATTTTCTCACATGAACTTGATAAAAAAATAAATTAAAATGGAAGTAGACAAAGTTGTTCAGTATTTTTTTTTTAAACAAAAGCTGTGGCATGTTAATGGACAAACAGTGAAAAAATTATGTATTTACCCAATTTGTATGATCTAAGTACCAATAATAATAATAATAATAAAAACATTGCACAGTATTTTTTGGCTCCTAATATTCCAGACCAGAGTCACTGACAGGTAGGGGGCCAGAGTCTAATATAGACGAATGTGCGAACACCGTTTGCAGAAAGTTTTCTGAATTGCAGAAATTTTAGAGAATTATTAAAAAATAAATTTTTTTTGTTATTATGAGCAATGCATATGCACTGTTACTTTCATTTTAAAAAAACTATCTATATATATACTAATTGCCAAGTGTCCGTCTGTCTGTCTGTCACACTTTTTTAGGCACTTCCCAAATAGATAGAGAGTTGCAATTTGGTACACAGCTCGGTCGTTCGATAAAATCCCCTGGAAAAATTGAATTTTTCGAAAATGTTCTGCAGAGGGGGTACACCACACCAAAACGTTCGAAAAGTGAGATGATAGGAAAACATGCTTTGCGATAAAATAGAGACTTCAAATTTGGTGCATGGGTAAACCGTTCGAAAGGAAGAAATTGTGCAATTTCAGATTTCCAATATTTTTTCCTTAAGGAGGTGCCGCACACTAAACTGTTCGATTTACCGAATAAAAGAAAAATGGCTCCTTTAAAATTTGATAGAGGCTTGAAATTAGGTATACGGAATAACCATTTGATGGAAACACCCAAGATGGATATAGTTTTTCAAAAATGTTCATTTAAGGGGATGCTCTAGAGAAAAACATTCGAAAGGTTAATTCATAAAAAAACATGCTTCGGGATGAGATAAAAATTTCAAACTTCATGTATGGGTAGATAGTTTGGAAGGAAGGAAGAAAGTGTACAATTTCAGTTTTCCAACATTTTCAACTTTAAGGGGTTGTTGTTGTTGAGACCCAGACCGTCCGACCTACCAGAAAGGTGTAAGGTAACTGTTTGGACAGCCGGGAAGTGCCACCCAATTTAGACTGGAACCCAGTGGGGGAGGCATCCACAGGGACCGTACCCTCCTTCCCCTACCACCAACCTCTCGGAAGGACTTACGGACCCACATGTTTAACGTGATCGTACTCCGCGTGAACACGGCGGCAGTTTTGGCAGTGGCTGGAATCGAACCCGGGCCTAAGTGTCACACACCAAAATGTTCGATTTTCACAATAAAGCAGAAATGCCCCTTTTAAAACGTGATAGAGGCTTGATATTTGGTATATGGTCAAATCATCTGATAGAAAACCCAAGAAAAATGGAGTTTCTTAAAAATTTATATTTAAGAGGGTGGGTACTCAGCACGAAAACATTCGAAAGGTGAAATGATAAAAAAAGAATGCTTCGAAGAGATACAGACTTCAAATTTGCTGTATGGGTAAATTGTTGGAAAAGAAGGAAGTGTGCAATTTCAGTTTTCTAACATATGCTATTGTAGAGGGTGCCGTTCACTAATATGTTCCATTTGACGAACACATGAAAAACGCCTCCTTTACAATGTGATAAAAGCTTGAAATTTAGTATATGGGCTAATCAATTGATAAAAAATACAAAGATAAATGCAGTTTTTCAAAAATGTTCATTTAAGGGGGTGCTCCACAGAAAAACATTCGCAAGGAGAAATTATGAAAATGCATGTTCCGGATAAAGACTTTGAATTTGGTGTATGGATAGATAATTTGAAAGGAATAAAGTGTGCAATTTCAGTTTTTCAATATTTTCTACTTTAGGGGGTGCCGCACACCAAAATGTTCGATTTGCCGAATAAATTAGAAACACTTCCTTCAAAATGTGATAGAGGCTTGATATTTGGTATATGGGCCGAATATTTAATAAAAAAATCAAAAAGAAAGTTTTCATAAATGTTCATTTAAGGAGGGGTGCTCCACAGAAAAAGTTCGAAAAGGGAAATGATAAAATAACATGCTTCTGGATGAGATAGATACTTTAATTTGGTGTACAGGTAGATAGTTTGAAAGAAGTGTGCAGTTTAAGTTTTCCAATATTTTCTTCTTTAGGGGGTTCTGCACACCAAAATATTCATTTTGCCGAATAAATGTAAAAAGCGAATTATTAAAAAATTTACATTATTCAGGGGCTGCTTATTGTGAGACTGTTGATTTTCAACGGGTATTCGGATAGTATTATATATCTAACTGTGGTAAATCATGTCCCCCTCCCCTTTTTATATTTACTGTACCCTGAAAATATTACTTGAATAAATTAGGTAACCAGAAAATTAATATTTTTGTGTGAGATGTGTGCGCATATTCCGTATACGACTCAGCAGATTTTTGCAGAAAATTTTTAGGCAAATACTCTTTGTTCGCAGACAATTTTCAATTTTATAACAATCTGGTAGGGGCAAAAGGATGTTTTTCATAGATAGTGGCCTAGTGTTGAATAAACAGTTTATGAAACAAGGTCAATAATTTGTAAAATATGTGGTAGAACGGGGCACACATTTGTTGTATGGAGGCTCAAAAATTCTGCCAGTAGCACTGTTCACAACCATTCGGCTGCACTGTGGTACATTTATTGTAATAGACTAAATGCTTTTATATGCAAATTTATGTTTATTGAAGTTTACCTCATAATTTAAACATTAATTTAAATGTTTTTCGTTACCTTACACCTTTCTGGTAGGTCGGACGGTCTGGGTCTCAACAACAACAACATACTGTACAGGCAGCCGCTCATTTTGCTACTCCATGTCTTCGGACGAGTTGGTCGGCCTGGGCTTTTGACATACTGTACAGGGCCAACGGCCCTACAGTGTTGGAAACACCGGTTCTCGTTAGGTCACCGAAGTCCAGCAGCATTGGGCGCGATTAGTACTTGGGTGGGTGACCACCTGGGAACACCGAGTGCTGTTGGCACATTTCAGGCGTGGTAGGTCGGTGGTTTGCGCGCTGGATTTGCATGCTGCCACAACTGCCGCCGTGTTCATGTGGAGTACGATCACGTTAAACATATGGGCTCGTAAGTCCTTCCGAGAGGTTGGTGGTAGGGGAATGAGGGTATGGTCCCTGTGGATGCCTCCCCCACTGGGTTTTGGTCTAAATTGGGTGGCACTTCCCAGCTGTCCAAATGGTTACCTTACACTTTTCTGGTAGGTCGGATGGTCTGGATCTCAACAACATACTGTACAGGGTCTCCGCCACTGGGTTCCGGTCTAAATTGGGTGGCTCTTCCTGGCCATCCAAACAGTTACCTTACAATTTTTTTCTGGTAGGTAGGACGGTCTGGGTCTCAACAACAATATACTGTACAGTATAATTTAATATAATGTTTTAGGCAAAAAATATCTCATATATGGTCTAATTTTGTTTTAAATTAATTTTTCATTTTTTACCCTAATTCAGTTTGACATTTAATAATCTGGCAAGCGTTACCCACTGAAGTATCTAACGTACCGGATTATTGGATATTTACTGCAATTTTATTTGTAACCCAACTAGATAATAGCATGAAACTTTTTTGCAAAATTTGGTCCCCGGTTTTCTGTCTCTCCAAATTAATTTATCTGACTTTGCCAATTGGCTTTTGTTCATTGAGTTTAATCATAGTAAACAGCATTAAGTTAGAATTTGTGCTAAAATAAACATTAAACTATGATGCAAGTCAACTGATTAAAAAAGCTAAAGAAAAAATAGTGCTGGCGAGGAAGTCTTTCAGGACTTTTTGGCTGGGGGTGGGGGTGGAATGAAACTTTAAGGGAGACAAGTTTTCTATTTGCCTTCTATAAATATATATATATAAATGTTGTCACATAAATAGAAACTAAGTTAATATAAAATGTCTTAGGGGGAGGGGGACTGAGCCCCTTCCAGATGTATGTCTGAAAGAAACACTGGCAGTAATAAGAAAAAACAGTCAATTAATAGTAACTAAATCTACTGAGATTAATTGTAAACAAGACAAATGATGATTGGATGTAAAGACAATGAGGAATTTGCACACATGGAGAAAATACTCAATTTTATATTTTCCTGGTAATTTTAGGCTTACGATTTTCAAATATGTCACATTAAATGTCAAAATAATTGTGAATAAATTAAAAATTAAAGTTTAAATAAGCAAAAAATGACGCGATGTCATGTGATCTTGAAACGCTACGTGATTGGCAATGACGTCACTGTGCATGAAGTATCAGTGTTTATGTTTTAAAAACAACGCTAGATCAATTCGCTTCTTCGCATTCATAGTTTAGAAATCATTTTTTGAGCCGTAAATTTTATAATCTTTTTTAATTTTACCGTATATTTTAATTGTATAACCCATCCATTTCATTTTGTTTAAGATGTCGATTTTTCCGGGATTTGTCAAAGGACAATCCGATAATCTTCTTAAAATTGACGCTATATGTATGTTTTCGATTTTGGGAACAAATCCCAATTTTATTGGAGCAGAAATGCGAAGAGTTAAAACTAAGAGGTATGTATGATCTTCATTAATATTGACAAATAAATCTAAAATTAATTCAAATGCATGACTAATTCTTTTACATTTAAAACTTTAATTTTGATTGCACATGGAAATAGTTGCACACTACAATGTCCTATTCTGCTTTTAAGTTGATTATTGACTTTTTATAGTAGTTTACATTGTAGTTTGAAATTATGTAAAGACAAATAAAGCATGCCTGAAATACTCAAGAAATTTAAATACAATACAAACTACAAAAAACCAAATTTGAATGACATAGTCTGATTTGTGAGGTTCCATTGCCAATAATTCTCCATATCTTGCTTTAACTGAAATATAGAGAGGAATCAAGCAACAGTTCTAAAAAAACAGTTAAATTTATAGTTTGATTTAATGTCTCCCATTACAAAGTTAAAAGGATTTATCGAAACTTATAAAAAATATCATAGAATATTCTGTAATATGTCAAATTATATTATTTTGATATAATTGGAAGAATAAAAACATTATAAGAGATAGTTTATTTAATTTTTCGTCTCCCCTGCCCCCTCCAAAAAAAAAGAATATTTTATTTAGCAGATGAAAGGGGAGGGGGGGGGGGGGGAGACTATGGGATTTTGTCTTCTGTATATGGGGACAAAAGTTGATAGAACCATTACTGTATAAACACTGCATAAGTTGAAGATATAATGCATTTATACTGACAAATAATAGTTAAAGTAGTATATATATATCAGTAGTATATATATATCAGATAAATATTGATAAGATATATCTTTATTTCACAAATGAGGGTTGCACAACTTATGATCACAACTTATTTGTTACACAAGGAATGACAGTCATTTATTATTATAAATTACTATATAATGTTAACATTTCTATTTATACAATAGATATCATCAAAAAGAAATAATTATAAATTAATGTGCCATTGTTTATTTCAATAAATTGTTTGGCTTAACGGGTGACGCCAAAAACGCTGGCATCATTTTAAGATATTTATTACTGCCACCTCTTCTCCCCCCTCGGGCAGATTCTAGCGCCACCCCTGTTTAATAAATTGTGAGATATTTTTAAGGTTTGATTCTATGTTTTTAAAACTTATTATTTTGAGATACAAGCTAGAGTATGTTTTATTGTTCAATCCCTAACTTGACCATAAAATTCTTTAATTTTAAATTACTATTTACACAGGATTATTTATAGTTTATTATTGATCCAAGCAAGATCGTATCCAGGATTTGATTTCGGGATGTGTGTGTGTGTGTGTTAAACCCACATTTCATATCTTGATGGATCTTTACCTTTGCAATGTTAACTTTTTCATTTTGGGGGGTTTGAACCCCCGAAAAAAACCCTTGGTTATGGCCATAAATCCAAGTAAATAATATTTAAACAGAAGCAAATGTTTACTTACCGAAAAATGATCTTCACAACACCAAAGAGATGTTTTATTCGATAATTTTAGATTTTTCTGTTAGTCCCTTTTCATCACTTTAGTCCATGCTTTTCGTTTAATTGGATCTTTTGGAACATTAAAAAACAGCTTATCAACTGAATTAACTGTTGTATTTGTGCAGCAAGGTACTAAACAGTACTTGTAGGTCGGTTTTAGAATCTCACTCATTATAAAAATATGATAAACAAAATATTTTGTTAGAGAATCAAGTGAGCACCTCTTGGAATCCACAGTAAACAGTGTATTGTGCTCTTTGTTTACATGCATAGTGACGTCACAAGAGCGGCCATTACAGAAACAGCGTTTTCACGCCGGATTGCTAAGTGCGAGTTTAAACATTTTTATATTAACTATCTAAGTTCAAAAATTAAAAAAAAATATACTATCATTCATGATTTTTCTCTATTACACGATAAAAAAAAAGAACAACAACAAAAAAAAAGTGAAAATTCTTCATTAAGATACCACTATACATTCCATAGTCAAAAATTATAATTGATATAATGCCATTATAAATAAAACTACAATCATAAATAAATCTATTGAGATTAATTGTAAACAAACCATGTTGATCAGAAGTAGAATTAGTATACACCTGTAAGTTCCACAGTCGAAAATAATGATACAATACCCTCCCCCCCTTCTCCATAAAAAAAATAATAAATTAATAAAACTGAATGCATTTCTATTTCATCAAATAAAATAGCAACTCACATTCACGTCCAACAGCTCCATTTAAAACAGCTTCAGGAACTGCAGAGAGAATCTTCTTCTTGAGTTCCTCGAAGCGAGGAGCATATCCTCATTTTCCACTGAAAAGAGAAAACAAAAAGCGAATCCACATGAACAAAATGCCACAATCGCAACAAATTTTTGATTTCTTAGAATAGTAAAAAGAAAACTAAAACTTTAAGAAATATTTCAATGCATTAATCATATAGCAATATAATAAGTGCTTTTATGCAATTATAATAATAAGTTTGTATAGAATTGAAACTTTCACAGATGCAACATTGAAAAGACAGTATCCACAAATACTTTGTCAATTAATAAACATAAGGAAATTTAATTCATTAAGGTAAAGAAAGCAAACCACATATTTATTATAACTGTGTAAACACAGTTTCAGCTCAAAACTTCTAAACCCAAAGCTGTTTGTAGTTAGAAGTTTGCAAAACTTCTAACTACAAACATGTTGTCAGTAATTTTTTACCGAATCACTAATTAATATTATAAAAATTATTACAAAAATTTCACAGCATTGCATAGAATCTATTTTTTGCAACTTATTAATATATCCTGCAAACATTTTCAGGTACGCCTTTCAGAAAATGTGGGAGTAAATGACATTGATAATCTTGATATCATTGAATTCACCAATATACATTCACCAGGAACATCATTCAATAGGGAAATTTTAGTTTATCTATCATCAGCATTCACATTCAATGCATATACTTTTCTATATTAAAAAAAAGTAGTTGATGCCGCCATTGTTGTTTTACAAATTTTGCATTCCTTGAGTTTATTTGTCACGTACCACAAAACTATAGCATACAAAAATATAAGATTTGGTACATTTGTAGAGAAATATTTAATGTCAAAGGAAGAGTATTAGAGCTGAAACATATATATATATAAACAGGAGCTCCTGTAAATGGTACAAAAGAACACTAGTCCGGAAAGCTATATTTTTTCTTTCCCTGCAATACATGGTAATGTATAGGGAAAGTATTGGAATCATACCGAAAATCACAACTCGAGTTTTTGATGGATCTACACGTTTTGAGACCTCTAGAATACGAAAAAACTATTTTTAGCATGACGTCTGTGTGTGTGTCTGTCTGTGCAATGTATGTATCCACTCTAACTAAAAAACTACTGGACCAAATTTCATAAAATTTGGTAGGTAAGTTACTTGGGTGAGACCCTGGTGCTGATTAGTTTTTGGTAGGATTCGTAAAATCAGAACCCGTCTTTTTTTGCGGAATGGCCCGTAAAAATGTCATGTATCCACTCTAGCTAAAATACTAATTGGCCAAATTTCACAAAATTTGGTAGATAACTTACTTGTAGGATACTCTGGTGCTGATTAGATTTTGGTACGATTCGGAAAAAATCCGCCTTTTTTTACTAAATGGTCCGCAAAAATTTCATGTACTATCCACCCTACCTAAAATACTAATTGACCAAATTTCACAAAAATGATTAGATAAGTTACTTGTGGGATACTTTGGTGCTGATTAGATTTTGGTACAATTTGGAAAAGAACAACCTGCCTTTTTTTACGAAATGGCCTTCAAAAATCGCCAAAATCTTAAAGACTACCTATGCTCCAATGTATTAATTAAATTCTTGTTTTATACGTAATTTTTGACGAGGAAAAGAATATAAGACACTCCATTATACTTTAGGACTAACCGTTCTCAAGATATTTGAGATTTCTTGCATATTTGTACACAAATACCTATAAATGTACAAACATTAATCAATTCATAAATATGTTATAAAACATTTTACCAATATTCTATTTCCACAGTAACCGCCATGAAGTCGCTTTATACTTCTAATTAACTACAAAAATTCTAATGAAAACGAAGAGTTTGAAATAGGTCACAGGATTTAATAAATAACATGCAGACCATATTTTTAACTGAAAAAATTTAGTTGTACCTTGCTGACTGTTGATAATAAATTGCCATGGAAACCATGGTTCACTCACTAAATTTGAAATCAAACAGCTGATTTCATAAGAAATATCAAACAGCAAAAATGCAGTTCTTAAACGCAATTATTAATTTTAAAATGTTGATAATTAAAAAAAAGTGTAATGCATTTGTCTGCTTCTCATGTCGCAGATGAATTACTGTATTACTCTGTGTAGTGTGTAAAGTCAGTCGCGGTATTCTTTCAAAAACATTTTATCAATGTTTATCTGCTAGAAATAAAGAAAATAAAGAACTTGACTTTAATAAACTATTGTTTTAATTTAATATGTATAATCTTAAAAACGAATCCGAAAAGATGATATCGGGTATATAATTTTTGTATTCCATTTGGAATAAAAAAAAAATTGAAATTTCTTTATAGATTAATTTTCGGAATTGAAGTACCTTAAATCCTAAAATATAAAATCCCTTTTTAAAATGTTATTAGCAGCGAAGTGTGATCAAACTTTGAAATTCATACACACACATAAAAAAAAGTCCCTGTTTCTTCATAATAGTTGTTTATATGATGATAAAACCCTAACTTACTACCCTGCCTCTACTCTCTTCCATATATGTCATACTAAGAAGAAATCGTGATCTAATATACAATCTGTTACATGCTGCTGCAAAATTTATTATATAGTATTTAGTTATGATAAAAATAATTTTAATGGATTAGTGGACCAATTTATCTTTAAAATATTTTTCATATTTTAATATGTGAATACAAAATTTGTCTTTTATCTTCATTAAATGTTTTATTTGTCTACTTAGAAGAGCTGCAGATGTATGCTGAGAAGGAATATTCTTCTCAGCTTATTACAGTCATGCTGTCCAAAGATACATCATCACACATCTCAATTGCTGTTGAGTATGTTTATTCTTTGTATTAAATTTTGTTTGTATAGTGAACTATGCTCTCCCATGTAGAAACAAAGAATAAAGTTTCTACATATTTTTGTATACTGTCAACTGGGAAATTCTAACTCCATAGGGAGAGAGGTAGTTAATATTGACCCCCCTAGGTATACTACATACTGTATGAAACAGACATACACTGTATGAAATACTACATACTGTATGAAATTTTAATTTTGTTTCTGTTATTGCAAGTGGTTTTCACTAAAAAACTTATGTAAATTATAGCTTTATTTTTAACACTTTCCAACATAGTTTAAAAGTGTTTATGACTTTGTACATTCTGTCTGTGTGTCTGTCTGTTTGCACAATAATTGCCATAAAAATGACTTTATCAAAATGAAATTTTAATATGTTGTTGAGACTGTATGCACAGCATAGCCGTATGTGCACCCACTTAACATTTTATTTTTGATCAGAAGTTTGCATCTTAAATCCCACTCAACACTGGGTAGATTTTCTGCCATGACTGCCATTTTAAATCCTGGACTGGGTATATTTTCTAGTATATATGCACAATGGTGTCCAAAATTATCTTTACATGCACAAAAATGTTGATTTCTCAACAACTGTTTAATATAATTGAACGAATTTTTACTTTTTCATACTATACAGGGTGGCCCAAAAAGATTGAAACACGCTTTAATCCTTTACCTGTTGGAGATAAGTGGGCAATGTAAATTGAAAAAATGTTGAAAGTAAGGTAGGAAATAAGACTATGTTAATGAAATAGTCTTCCCATTTATGTTTTTAATGCAACAAGATCGTTAAAAAATTTTGCATATCTGTATCTTTAAAATTGAGTGAAATGTATTTAATTGAAAATTGAACATTGTGAATGGGCACCATATATCAAATTAGAAATGTAAATTTGTGACATATCACAAAAAAGATAAAACTGGATGATAATACATAGGATACCCAACTGTGTAGTGAGTATCACTGCTTTATATGATCTCTGTCTGTGTAATGCTTTATTTAGATGCATTTGTGATAAAAAATTTTGATACATATTAACATATTTTTGATTTAAGCAATTTCCATCGTCAATTTGTTTACGATTCCTATTTTCACTGATGAAACATCCTCTCACATGGTACGGAAAAGTGGCTTAAGTTAGATTTTTTTCTTTATCATTATTCAGTTGATTTTAAAGATACAGATATGCGGGGTTTTTTAATGATCTTGCTGCATTAAAAATAAAAAAATTCTGGCTGACCAAATTTGTCTAAGGGGGTCGTATAAAAATTTAAAAAGCTTAACTTTTTGAAAATTAATGGGAGGACTATTTCATTAACATAGTCTTATTTCCTACCTTATTTTCAACATTTTTGCAATTTACTTTGCCCACTTATCTCCAACAGGTAAAGATTAAAGAATTAAAGCCTTTTCAATCTTTTTGGGACACCCTGTAGAATATAGTACATATAGAGAAAATATTATTTTCCCAAAAATTTTCAATTTTGAGATATTTTAATTCCAATATATGTTTTAGAACCTCCTGCACATATTTTGACTATTTTTAGAGAGATGTCTGTGTATGGTTGATTTCTTGTGTACAAGATACCTGTCACAAATATTAATTTAAGGAAATTTTCATGAAACTTTATATCTGGCTTTGTTATGGAAAAATCTAGAACTAGATAGAATTATTTGAAATTTGTGCAAAATTGACATAATTAGGCATAAAAACAATTATTTATGGCTAAGTGATCATGAAACTTTGAATCATTGTAGCAGAAAATAGCTGCGATACAAATTTTTGTGTTTGTGATGGCATATTAGCACCCCCTCCTTCTCCTCGAAGGGGTACATTGTCAAACTTGGTATAATTTGAAAGATTTTTTTCAAGCCCTTTAAAATGAAGGGGTAACATGTTATTGTGATTATTTGGACCAACAATACAGATTTTTCAAATTTTTTTCCTGCAAAATTTGCAAAAATATAAATGAAAATAAAAAATCACAAGTTACTTAAAATTAGATTTTTGTATTTTTGTATGAGAAAGTCCATTTGAGCCACTCTCCAGTAAATTTTGGGATAATATATAGCATCATAACACATAAATACAAACTGAAAAATTAATTAGGGAGAGCATAAGATACAGAACTAAATCATAAAGCAATTTGTCACTTCCATCAATGTCTACCCAGATACTAAATGGCCAACAGCTCGCTTCCTCTAAGATTCTTTCCAAATGATACTTTGGAGCCATAGAAAACTGTTTCGAGTTGATATACACAAATATCAAATCCTGAATTGTAGAAGCTTACAGGGAAATATACTCTGTGCACAGAGCTTTCTTCGCTGTGCATGAATTTTTAGGTATGTAAATATAGTTTGGGACACCAGTATATATATATATAATAAAGATATATGAAAATCCAATATATATATATATAATATACCTGTTCCTCTATACAACTACCAACGACTAAAGAAAAACAGTCCTTTGAACCATGCTACAACCATAGACATAATTTGTCAAAATATCAAAAACCATTCCCTGAAACAAAGTATTGATCCCTGGGGTGGACTTACTAGAGTCTATTTCCATACCAACCTACTATCTCCAGTTAGCAAAAAATTGCATATTTCTGCACATCTTAGACAACTGGTATTAGAGAACTGGTATTATTACTTTGCCTTTCTTTGAGATTGTAGCTGCTCTTAGTCCTCTGGACGAGTCGGACGGTCTGGGTCTTCAACACTCTTCAACTGGTATTAGAGGTTATTAGTGGTTAGAAGTTATCTTCATGATGCTATACAGATTTATACAGATGCCAGTAAAAATGAGGATTTTCATACTGGTTGTGTAATCTACATTAAGACACCAGGTCGTGAATTTAAAATGAAACAAAAATCCAAACTTTTGCTCTGTCTTCAAAAGTGAATTAATAGCTATTGATGTGGGGCTTGATTCTATGTTGTCTGAAAGTAATTTTGGTGCATTATGGATTTTATCCAATAGCAGAAGCTCAATTCAGCACTTTACTAATTGGATCAGTGTGGGAGATAGGACCAGTATTTCTATATTGAGCAAATTTAAATGCCTTTCTTTGTCCCTTGATGTGCATCTACAGTGGCTATCCTTTCATGTGGAGATCTATGGTAATGCCAGTGCTGATAATCAAACAAAGGAGGGCACTGGGAAATATTCCACTAATTCCCTTACCTTCTTAGAGCTTTTCTCTAGAAGGAAAAATTTGGATAAAAATGGCTCGTCCCCCCAACTCATGACTGGTATCAGAGGGACCGTCCTGATGGTTCCCTTGGTCTTGTGAGAGAAAGGATCAGATGGCACTATCTAGATTTGCCAATGGCCACTTAAAGGGTCTCTTTTATAATATAGTCATGGCCGTAAGATTTACCCTATCTGCAGCTTATGTAGTGTCGAGCAGGCTTCCCTGGAGCATATACTCGACTGTCTGCAGCTCACGAGAGACGATTTTACCTCAAAGCTTTTACTTGCTCTTGATTTCCAGAGGGTTAATGGGCTCATGGATAGTGTCTAGCTACCACTAGACAATGGAGGGCAAGTAACAACAATAATATATATATATATACCTTTAAATCTGGCATCCAGGTCATTATATCTTTAATATTCAATGTAATGGCACCACTGCAAGGTTATTAACTGATTTATTCCAGCTTTTATTTCATCAGTGATTTTGAGTATTTTATTGCATTTTTATTTTTGCTTTCTCATCATTGAAGTATAGAGAAAGTATTGTTTACACGAAAATTTTTGTTTTTGAGATTTTTATGCCAATATATGTTTTAGGACCTCCTGAACACGTTTTGACTATTTTGGAGTGATGTCCATTCGTTCACTTGTCTGTGGTCGATTTTTTGTGTACATCATAGCTGTAACAAATATTAATAGATTTTTATGAAACTTTAAATTCAGCTTTGCTTACAAAAAATCTAGAACAATATAGAAATCTTTTAAATTTGAGTGAAAATTTTGAAATTTTTTAACATGGCATAGGACAAAATTTGACATAATCATGCATAAAAGGTGAAGGTTGCTCTGGATTTTTAATTACTTTCACCAAATAAAATTTTCTTTCATCAAATAGAGTTTTGTTCGCCAAATTTTATTTTGGTTATCCATTTAAGAAATGTGATTTGATTTATGAATTTTCAAATTCCAAAGATCATTGTTTTAAAAAACACACCAGTAGTATTCATTACTATTAGTGTACTACGAGTATCAATTTTTGATCTTTTTACCATCGGCAGAATTCATAATCGCTAAATCTTTTTTTAAGTGCTAAATTAAATTTTTTTTTACAAAATGAGACAATGACGATCAGCAGCATGATCCCTGAAAGGGGTTCATTAATTATGGTTCAATGATCAAAAATTTTAATAGTTTCAATTATTGTAGTGAAAATCAGCAATGATGCAAATTTTGTGTTCATGACATCATTACTCCTGCAAGGAGGGAGGGGCAAGTTATACCTTGGGGGTACATTGTCAAACTTGGTATCGACCGAAAGATTTTTTCAAGGCCTTTAAAATAAAGGGTAATATGCTATAATTATGGCCATTTGGACTAATGATACAGTTTTTCAAAAATTTTATTGTAAAATTATTTGAAAAAAAAAAAATCGCAAGCTACTTAAAAATGGATTCTGGTATGAGAAAGTCGAGTAGAGACACCCAAATTTTTTTTTTTTGTGTGTAAATTTTGTGTTCATAACAGAAATGTTTCTATAGCATGCAAACTCTTTAGTTATATAAAGTAGTTATATAAATTTAATTAAATACTCATAAGTTATGGAAATACTCACCTATTTTAAAATAACCTTTTCTATGTGCTAAATACTTATTTTATCAAAGCCTCACCAAGACTGACTGATAAATGATGGTAACCACAGATTGGTAGTCATGTAGTACCTTTTTCACAATGATGACTATGGCAAAATATATGGCCAGGGCTTTATTTCAAAGTGCTTTTCATCTAACATAAAAGACCTATCACACCTCACACGTATGATTTTATTGACCAAATATCTTATTTTAAAATCTTTAGTTTCTGTATGGGAAAATACAATGAAGTTTGAAATAAAATTTTTGAAAATATTTGTTTTGATTTCTAAAAATAAATAAAATATGATATTCATATTGTTTCAATTCAATTTGACACAAAATTTGAATAGAGTGTAAAATATGTTTAATTTTTGTAAAGAAACATTGTTCAGATCATAAACTACAATCATATTGATTTGTTTTCATATTTATTTTAGGTGAATACACATATTTTTAATTCCATGTATTAAATATATTTGTGTAATTGCATGGATTGACTAAGTCCACTTGCATATTGAAAGTTAGACATTAAGAACGTATTTATGTTATCCAATGCTGATTGTGCCTACCATATATGCTAAATGCATGCATTTAACTTACTTGCTGTTTAAAGTAAAAAAATGTTTAGAAAAATATAATTATTTGGGAAAGTGTCTTTTTAATGCTATATTTTTATACTTTTGTTTCTTGTATTCTGATTGGGAATTTTTTATATTTTGTTTTATTAGCTCCATGTGCCTGTTTGAATCAAACATTGCTTTCGCACATTATATGTTTCAAAATCCTAGAAATTCTTTGAACATTTTAGATGATGCATTTAGAAAAGTTGCTTGTAACATTAGCAAGACTCATACTTTGAAAGCTGATATGGTAATGTATTCTCTACAGTAGTTATGGATATTTGTATTAATGATTTAAATTTTTTCAAATAATGTAAATACCTTACTCATACAATATACTACACAAAGTATTATTTGTGTAAAAAATTATAAACTTGAAATGTTCGTGCAGATATGTGCTTTAAAGATAAATTTTTATGAATATTACTTATTTTGGTATACCTATACGTCTTTCTTATTTAGTAGTTAATAGTCTTATCATTTAGTTTAGTGACATGTCAGTGTCTCTGTATAACTCATTTTGCTCTACATGTCCAAAATCATGGAAATTCTAACAATCTTCAAACCCCTGTCAGTTAAATCCCTATTATGATTTCCATATACATTCCCATCTTCACTTATATAAAATAATACTAAATATGCATATCATTGTAAGTTTAATATCACCAGATATGCATACCATAAAAAGACTTTTATTTCATAAAACTGATCAGGGCCGGTTCAAGGATATTTTCGTGTGTGGGCAAGACAGTTTGGGGCCGCCCTTCATATATATAAATATAAAATACAAATATATAATAAAAATTTTCTTAATGTTTCCTTAATAATTCCTTCCTTCTTAATGTGACGCAACAAGCCCATTTTCCATTGGTTAATCTTTATCCAATGGCATGATTCACATCCTCGTAAGGGTCCGCTCGCCCCCCCCCCTCCCGTTGTCTTGGCGCCCCTAAATTTATGATTTTGTGACCTTTTGGGTTCCCGTGTTGTAAAACTCGACGCCATCCAGACTGACAGTATTGTTTGCCGTTTTGTGCACAATAAATTACACATATAAGCTTGTCTCATCAAAGTGTGAGATCTATTTCTGATCTCACACTATCAAATTTTATTCTCATCTAAATTTAAGAGTTTTAATTAGCGGTTTAGGAAATGTAATGCCTTACATTTCTTTCTACATGCATACATGCATGCATAATGCAGCAGTAATTTATAATACATAACTGAATTTTGGACTTTATTTGTAATTTCCCTGCACACAAATGATGTATTGGAAATTAATGATGGGGTCGAAAACTCGAATTTTCGACGGATTAATATACGTTTTGGACATCCTTTAACCCATATCAATTATTTTTAAATGGATGTCTGTGCGTGAGTGTAATGTATATATGTGTGTGTATAAGAGTCTAGAGAGACAAAATTTCTAGAACGAATGGAGTGAAGTGAACAAAATTTATGATTTTAAAGGGAAATGAACACTCGGAAGGTCGCAAATTTTCAAACTTCTTTTAAATCATAAGAAGAAAACGGCATTCAAAAATATTAAATAAACAATCATATTATATGTAAGTTTACGGGAATAACATCTATGTTTGGGGTTTCTGTGTAGGAAAAACGAAGTGTTATGAAAAATGTAAACCTTTTGGACACTTATAATAATAATATCAATATTCTAATATTCAAAATTTTTTTCTAGAAAACGCTATCCCAGCGAGTGTTTTTATTATTCTTGTTTTCATTTTAAACTATAAAATAAAGATATAAATAGTAAACGACAAAAATACGTACTAGGAAATTTAGTATCAAAATCTATATTTATTATTAAGAAAAGCTTTTATAGTTCTCGAGTAATCGTCTTGTCAAATTGAAGAAGATTGAAATTTTTTCATTTTTCAAGTTAGTAACATCTCAAAAACTAAAAGAACTAGCTTTGAACAATAAGCATAAATTTGTAGCTCTGTAAAAGCCCTACAAGTGTATATAATTGGATTTTGGATCGAACTCTATTTTTTGTGGGAGGGGTGGCTTAAACTTTGAAACATAAAAATGAGTTTTTTTCCATGTTTTATACTTTCACTCGAAATATCTTCGAAATTATAAAAGATCGATAGAATTATATTAAGTGATAAAAAAATATGTATGAAGAAATTTAGTTTCTAAATTTATATGTATATTTAAAAAAGCTTTTATAGTTTTCGAGTAATCATCTTGTCAAGTGGAAGAAGTTTGAAAATTTGAAGTATTTCAAGTTTGTAATGCTTATACCTTAAAAACTAAAAGTGATAACTATAAACAATTAGTATGAATTTATTGCTCTTTAAAAATCCTACAAGTGTATATAATTTTAGGTCACTTTCTTGATTTTTGAAGTATATCGAAATTATAACCACTATACTTTAAAAACCAAGTTTTCCAATGGGTGAGAAAGCTGTAATATTTGAAATGCCACGATTGTTGCAGATCAGTCTGGTTACTTACTCTTTTGTGAAATATTGGTGCACAAGCACGAGATATTTTGCTTTGTTAAAAAAAAAATTAGGAAGTCAAATGAATATGGGGATTCTAAAGATGTTTAATGATTGGTGAGGTTTGAACAGAATAGGTGGAAATATACGCATTCAATTACGTATTTATGTGCCGCCAGACACGTTTATAGATTAACTCGAATGTAAAATCTCCACAGTAAGTTTAATTTTTATACTGCAAATCAAGTTAGTAAAATAATCGAATATATAAAAGTGGAGTCTATGGTCGGAGTTTTCAGATGAAATCGGGGTGAAAATTAAAAGCGCTAGCTAGTTACAAATAGTTAATTTGTATTGCTAGTAATTTGTATTGCTTTGAAAGCCTATAAACGAAACAAATGAGTCTGAAATAATCGAATAAACTTATTGAACTTTACTGGAGTTGGATCTTACAAAATATTATTCACGCAAAGCAATTTCGGTTCCATCGGACTACAGTCACCGCCGATTATATTTTTCTGAATTTATCAGGAATCAAAAGTAACTTACTCATTATGTAGTGTCATGAAAGTTGCCCTCATCCATTTTTTAATAAAATTTGAATTTTTAATTGCATAAATCTTATGAATAATTTGTATATCTTAGCAGTAAAACATTATAAGCAAATCAAAGAAATGATTTTATGAATAAATTAGGAAAGAGGAGAGATGAAGGAAAAGCATTTCAATCCCTACGAAGCTAAGACATAATATAACAGGACCATTCAGAATTTTGCCGGTTATATTATCAGCAATTTATTTAAATAGCTAATCTTTAATATTAAATTTAAAATGCAAAAATATTTAAATTTGTTGGTTTTTGATTTCGCAGATAAAAATCTGGGATTCTATTTCGAAGCAGTTTGTGACTGTCCATTGTAGCCCCTCTAAAATCTGATTAACATACAGAAGGAACATAGAATATAACAACTATACTTCAAAAATCAAGTTTTCTAATGGGTGAGAAAGCTGTAATATTTGAAATGCCACGATTGTTGCACATCAGTCTGGTTACTTAATCTTTTGTGAAATATTAGTGCACAAACACGAGCTATTTTGTTTTGTTTAAAAAAAAAATTAGAAAGTTAAATGAACTTGGGGGATTCTAAAGATGTTTAATGATTGGTGAGGTTTGAACAGAATAGGTGGAAATATACATACGGAAATATACATAATAATGGAATACTATCCAAATTACAACAAAATTTTACACTTTGACTAATTTAACATTTGCTTTATTGCATCACTGGAACAAATTACCCGGTATTGACTGGGATGCAAATAAACCCCCGTTACTACACTTACAAATAACACTACTCAATTTTCTTCAAATCCTAAACCGACGTCAAATTACCAGTACGCTATCCACAAAGCGAAAAAAAACATAAACGCTCTCCGTGATGAAAAATATAAATGAATGAAAGATAAATAACCTCTAGGAGATGAACGTGGCATTAGATCGTTACGGTAGCTGTTAAATCGTATGATTAGCTGTTAGATCATATCGATGGCTGGAGATTCTGTAACTGTTAAATCGAGAATAAAGCTGCTAGGTCATATCAGTAGCTGGAGATTATCTGATTTTGGAATTTTAAAATTCGTTAAAAATCGAATGTAAATTTTGGTAAAATGCCTTCGAGATGCATTAGTTCAGGTATAGATGAGACTGTGTCGAAAGCCCAGGCCAACCGACTCGTCCGAAGACATGGAGTAACAAAATGGATGGCCGGAGATGAGACTGTGTTGAAGACCCAGACCGTCCGACTCGTCCAGAGGACTTAGAGTAACTAGTTGGACGGCCGGGGAGATGAGACTGTGTGAAAAAATTCAATGAGATAGATATCGGTCGGCATTGTGGACAAACACACAGATAGATTCTTCTTTTCATTATTATAGATTCACTGGGGAGTGAAGACGATTGAAATGTAATGTTTAAAATGCCCCTGAGTTTGTGACAAGTGAATGAAAAAATATAAAAAAATGTTCGAAGATACAAAACCTAATTCAAAAGCAGGAAAAATATATAGAATAGAAAAGGGGACAACAATTAGGAAAAAAGGTGGAGGGGGTAAAAATTAAAAATATTCTAATTTTCTGCCGAAAGATAAAGTGCATAACAAAACTAAGAGAGAGGGGAAAATCATATTTGCAATCATTAGAGAACAAGGCGGTAAAACACGTAATATTTATTTTCGTAATTTTGAAAAAAATAATAAAAGAAAACATCTGAAAAGAATTTGGAGATACATGGGTCCAACAGAAACACAGGAAAATATCCAAATGCTTCCAAATTCATTTTAAAAAGGACGGGGGGGGGGGGGGGGGGGGGGGGGTTAGAAATTAAAAAATATGAACTTTCGAGTGGGGTAATAAAAATAGGGTGTATTAAGAATAAAAAATAAATTCCATTCGTTGGAAAAGAGGAACGTCAATGTTTCATTTTTTCTTGGTTTTGAAATAAAAAATGGACAAAAAAATACTACATATCATACAATACAACTTTATATAAGAATAATAATAAATCGAATGTTGACTAGAACATGGGGATATTAAATGAATTGTTTGAGTAGAAATAAAAAAAATCACAATATCAAAATGTATATTATAAATTTTAAGGTTGTTTAATTAACATTTTACTTAAAAGTGTATTAAATTATAACTAAAAGTGTAATTATGAAAAAATAAAATAGTATTTACGGATTATTGAACGTATATCTAGACAAATTTGTATGCATGAGCAAAAGAATATATATAATTCCTAGATTGAGTCTATAGAATAAATTTATTAATTTATGAAACAGCTCTAACAATTTATAAACAACTTTTGCACTTTCATGCAGATATTCAAAAAGGAATATTTTACTTCGCAAAAATATTTTGTACCATTTTTTTTTTCATTTTGCAATGAAACTGAAAAAAATACAAAATTAAGATCATTTTACACCATTGCTTAGTTATTTGCCTCTGAAATTCCTCATAGAACAGCCACGGGGATTTATTTTGGATAAAAACATGAAAAATTATTCTTTTATCAATATTATTCTGGGGCTAATACCAAAGACTAAATTCAGTACCAAATTAATTTTATTGGTTGAAACACATTAAAAATCAACAAAAAATGTAGTCAATTAAGAAATTTTGCAAAAATATTTTAAATAATTGAAAGAAAAAGTTACCCGAATAGTTAGAACTTAAAAGACAGCCATATTTGTCGATGGATTTGTGAATCTTGCACGGCAGCATAACACAACACTTTGAACAATAAGAAGTAGCTTTTTACTTGCAGTCATTGTGTTTGTTATCTACATGGTCTTCAGCTAGGCTCAATGCCTAAATCAGCTAAATCGGTAGACGACCAAAAGAATGACCATCTGGACTAATCTCCTCCCTCCCGTCCTTTTAGAAGTGCGATCATAGAGGCCGCATCCATGTGTTTGCAATAATTTGAATTTGAAACCAGGAAAAATTCTGAGAATCGGCCCTTGGGTTTTTCCCAGTATTTGGGGTAAACAAAGTCCCCTAAGGGATTGCAGGCTGCACCCAGCTGCAAGTTGTTTAAAATCTGGTAATCTCCCAAGTGTTTGAGCGTACGTACTTTCAAGCAGAACTGTACATTGCTTCGAAAAAGATATAATTATGGGAGAAAAACGATTTTATCCTTTTTATATTTTAATACTATCTAAAAAAGTAAATTCATTTAAAGTGGCACAAAATTGATTCATTTTCAAAATATTTTTTTTAATACGACCACAAAAGTCATTCTTACTACACCTAATTTCACTTCCAAATGGCCGCCCCTAATTCGTCCGCTGTGGGCAATTGCCCACGCCGCCCACGCCTTAAACCGGGCCTGAAACTGATTGTAGTATACATTCAGGTAACAATCATTTATGCTATTCTAAAAACTTCTTTGATGTGAATTATAACATACTAATAAAAATGTACTTTAAATATTGTATAATTATTATTAGTATTTGCCAAATTTCTGCAATGTGAGTGTTTAAGAATTAGTATTTTTAGTGCAGGTGGTATGTTTGTTTAGCATGTAGGTCAGAAAAAAGACCACTATGCAATCTAGCTAATATTTTTCTTCATTTGCATCAATGTTCTCTTTCATTAATTTTATTAGCTAGTAGGTAATCTCCTTTCACTGACATACACTGACATAAATTCTGTTTGAAATAGTTTTGAGTGTTTGGATTGATTAAAAGCTTTCATCACAAATATGTTGTTAAAAGTATTTACTATTAGTAGCATATTTGCTTTTAAAATCAAATTCCTCACAAAAAACTTGCTTCATATTTTATATTTTTTGGATATTTTTTTTTGTGATTTATATTAAAGATTTTATGCAGATTGCCCTCCCAGCATGAATTATTTTATGCTTAAAACACTTTAAAGACTGACAACTTAGTATTAATAAAAATACTTTTACCAATCTATGTTTTATGTACAGTTTAATTTAGAAAAAAAGATTAAAGTTTGCAAATGATTTTTTTTTTTAATTATTCTTCAAGAACTATTTTTAACAACTACTAGTTAGTAAATTTTACTAAAACTTAACCATAAACTATATTTAAGGGTCTAAAACAATTTTAGTAACAACCCTTACTTCTAAAATTGATGTAAAGATTATGGAATTTGGCTTTTGACAAGCTTAACATTTATATATAAACCTGTGAATAAGATATATTTAGAGTGCCGGTTATTCAAACTAGTCAGTACCAAAGACAGTTCAATAAGCAAAAGTTCAGATAAAAAATATTATGACTGTTTTAAAGGTATAAAATATTTTTTGTATGTATATTATACAGTTTTGTGAATTTTGAAGAGTGTATTTAGAAAAATGTGAAATATAGGAAGATGATGAAATCACAATTTTTTTTCATTAATAATATTATTAATTTTCCAACTCCATATTCAATTGCTAATTTACTTCCTCTTTCTACAGTTTTCCATTTCTTCAAAATCTGTTTATTTCTTAATAGAAGAATGACTCTCTCTCGTTTTCCAGGCATTGCTTGAAAAATTCTTTTGTTGGTTCATTCAGTTTTCCAGAATATTCTTTACTTGCATAGATAATGAAATTTTAAGATTAAAAGGGGTGTTTTTATAATTAAACAGTTCAGATAATAAAAGTTTAGATAATTGGCCCTCTACTGTAATATAATTTAGTTACTATTGTTTTATTAGTTCTTACCATATCAAAGCATTATATTAAATATTTTGTGCAGATCCCTTTATCAAATATTTGATTAAGATACTTTAATGTTTGACAACTTGACACTAATCAAAATACATTTTACTAAACTACATTCAATTGTTTGAAATAGAAAATGGTTTAAGTAAGCAAATAATTTACCATTCAATAAGTAAAAATATTTTGTGCAAAGGGTAAGGCAGACTTTAGCAAGATAATTAAGCATAAATATATAAACAATGCAGCATACAGCTGTTTCAAAGGTACATTAGATCCTTTCTTCATTGCTAGACAATTCAATAAAAGTTTTAGGGCATTCCAATCTTGTATGTTAATTCTTTATTTCAGATTTGCTGGGTTGCACATCCTTATTCTTTTAGAATTCCACCCTCAGATGGACTCTGAATCCACCAACTTGGGTATAGATGTATACCACTTTGATTTTTCCGTTTGTGCACAATCCATATTTTTGACTTCCAATTTGTTTGTTTGTTTGTCTAGTGCTGAAGAAGGGGATCCAACATGTTCTCAAAATAGCTGTATACTGCATTGTTAATTCATTTATACTATATTATGTTGCTTAAGTTTTGTTTATTGCTCATTATGCAATTTATAATTATGTTAATACTAAAGAATGTACCTGGCATTGCTTAAGAGTTAAAGATGGGATAAATTGAATGGTGCACCTGGCGTGATATGACCTCATTCCCAAAAAATCTCCTTCTCCCTACTTTTAAAATGTCTGATCCTGTATTACTACAAAAAATAAAATAAAATAAATAAATAAAAGATTCAAAGCAAAATCCCCTCTTTAAGTGTATGCACAGCCTCTGAAACAAAGGATGCTTGGTAGAAAATACAGAGCATCAAAATTCTTATGGGTTTGCTTGCTTAAAAATCATTAAAATTAATACAGATGAAATAAAAAAGATGTTAGAATCCGAAGATATACACAGAACTTTTTGTCAAAATATAAAATTGTGCTGATCTAATTTTTTCGGATATAGTGAAAAAAGTATCACATAACATAAAAATGTAAATTTTGATATAATAAAAAAAAAGTGAATATGAAGGGTCCTATGGATTCGGCTCAAACATTGTTAGAAAGCATGCCTTTGATCTTTCTGATTGTGTCAAAATAGTAACTCTGATAATATTTTCAGGAGCTAATGAACCGAATTGTGGGGAAATCATGAATATTGATCAAATTCATGCTAAAAGATAAAAAATTAACTTATTCGAATTTAAAAAATGTATTGCCGGGACGTACCTTTCTGGGTCCTTAAGTAGCTTTGTATCAAATTTCATGGTTGTATGATGCTAGGATTTCCCGCTACAGACCACATACTCAAAAACACAGGCATCTTCTTTTATTATGTAAGACTATAATGAATTTATCTGATGCTGCCTGGGTCCAAAAAATGCTGTTGCTACTTTCTTAATACCACTTAGTTTTCAAATCGCCAAATCAGATTCAAATTAAATCACCATAAAATGGGAAATCCTTAGTTTAAGTATAAAGAGTACCATTCCACAAATGTCCCCAAAAAATAAGAAATCGGAATGAGAATCTACATTATACACATGCTCTCTAAAAACATAGAAAGAAAATAAAATAAATGTACAGTAGAAAAGGCTTTTTGAATGTATTTGCTAATAAATGGAGATAGTGATCAACTGTGAAGGAAAAATGATCAGATTATTTTCAATGTCAAAATTATCGATACATTTATACTTAATTTTAATTAAAGAATAAATAAATGGCATCTGTTTTTTTTTTAATTTTGGAGCAATGTGCAATATCTAAAAGAGTTGCCATTAAATGATAAATATTTGATTGCCAGTTAATTTTTTTACATCATAATTTAAAAATAAGGGGCATTTTAAGCACATGAAAAGTAATATATTTTTTTTAAATCCTCCTCAAATTGGTCTATTAATCGTATGAATTCTGATTGATTCAGTTCGTTTGAAAGATAGTTTTTTGATCTTTTTGATGGTGTAAAATATAAATTCTGTGATAACATTTTGGGCTCCTAAGGAACCAATTTGTGTAAATATTGCTCAAAATCATGACAAAGCATGCAGAAACATAAAATAACTGAAAAACTAATTTGAATTAAAAATATAATGCCAAGGTGTACCTTCTCAAGTCTTGAAGTATCTGTATACTAAGTTTTTGTGGCTGTATGATGCTTAGATTTCCTACTACAGACTGCACACATACACAGACGGACATTCCTTTATTATGTAAGATGTTACAAGTGTCTCCTTTTGTAGATAAATGTAAAATATTTAGTTTTTATTCTATAAAAGTACTAATATGCCAAATGAATTAGATGTAGATTATACACAAGTTCTTGTATGAAAAAATATCTAGTATTTTTTTCTTTTTTGCTTCTTTTAATGCTTAATGTTTTATATAAATTCTGTTATCTAAGGTTTATAAAGAAAATGTGCATGTCAGACTCATAGCATTGCCTAATCTTCCAGAAGTATATCGCTCAAATCTTCCTAATTGTTCAGATGTTGGTCAGTTCTTATGCATTAGTGGTAAGAGGTTATTGGTTCATTATTTTATTTTTATATTTTGCATTAATATTTGAATTTGTTTTACTAAAAAAATATATTTTTAAATATAGGTACTGTTATTCGAACCTCCACCCCTAAAATGCTCCAGTATAAAAAGTTATGGCGGTGTAGTAAATGCAAATATGAATTTGTCATTGTGGCTGAAGTTGAGCAAAATTATGTTTGTGAGAAGCCCATGAAGTGTTCTAATCCTGAATGGTGTAATGGAAAAATTTTTACCTTAATGAGTTCAGGTGAGTTTGTTTTCAGATCTTATTTAATCATGTCCTTATTTCAAATACAGTTAGCCAACACTGTAGTTTGATAAATTTCACATTCCTCGTGATTTATTGTCTCATACTGCAAAAACTATAGCATACAAAAATGTGAAATTTGGTACATTTGTAGAGAAATGTGCTTAAATAAACCTTTTTTTAATTAAAATTTTAGTTTAAAAAATATTTTATGTCAAAGTTAATGAAAGAATATTTGAGCTGCGAGTTCACATTTTGGACAGACTAGCAATGGCAAATCCACAAGTATTTGCAAAATGTACCTATATCACAAAAGTCTACCTATCTAGATAGTCAAAATTTAACAAAACGAAGCCGCCGTTTTTAAAATTTCGATTTAGTTTATTAGTTATTTTATTTTTATGCACTTCTGAAGTGAAAATTTTTCTTGTGTATGGACAAAGATTTAATTGGTTGAACTGATTTCCAACTTCTCTGTGATTGTTTGCTGGTGGTCACATTACAAAGATCGCCAAAAACTGAGTTATTGAAGCACTATAAACATTAAAGTGTAGATATGTAATTTTAAACTTAACTGCAACATTAGTTAGTACACTTGTCTTGGGACGATGTGGAATGTTGACAATGATATGAGTTTTTCTCAACTATTGATGTCCAGAATATTATGATTAAAATAGTTTTATTGCACAGCAATTATATGCTGTAAATCTCTCTATATTAAAAAACAACAACATAAGACAATTTTTTATCATTACGTTATGAACAAATGGCAAAATGTACAGTTATGAAATTTTACATATAGGCTGATATGAGCTCTTAGATGTGTAAGACGAGATTAGAATTTTGATTTTCTCCTTAGTTAATTTAATATTAATTAATTAAATTTTACATTTCCCATATTAACAAATATTTCATTAAGTTAAACTTCTCTGTGATTGGTATATGAAAAAAATGTTATGTCTACATCTCAAACGGTAGACTACAATGCTAATTAGTATACTTAGCAATTTTGACAATGATATGCCTTGTGTTATAAAGCTTTTTCTTCTTTCTTTGAAATTATTAATACTTCTTTTATTTTCTTAATTATATAATTTACTATTTATATTTACCTTAATTTATTATTTCATTTCTGATTCACACACACATTTATTTATTTATAATTATTAACTATTATATTTATTTTTAACCTGTGATCGTATAGTTTTATTAAATCAATAAAGTTTACTTTTAATATTATTATTTATTTAGTTTCTTTATATACTTTGTTACTTACAGCTTGGTCTGTGCTGAACCATGTTACACTTTCAAAGACATTCCAACTTCTTAATATTTCTAAAAATTCCACTTACCTTTTAAATACATAAATAGCACAGCCAACATAAAGAATCCACAACTCATTTGTTAAATTAAAAATTAACTTTTATTAACAATTAAAAATTCAACATCTGATCCATTTATAAGATTTCATTATTTGTATAGTGGCATAAAGTTAAGTTAGTACATTGCTCCAAATTAAAATCTTTTAACTTTGTAATTTAATAAAAATAACCCTGGGAACAGAATCCACTCTGGTCTGAAGACCAGAGTTTGGTCTGCCTGAGCTGTCCACCACTAAAAATGTGAAAAGCATAACTCAGAAATAATAAAAACACATTATCGGTGTATATGAAAGAAATCATTTTCATAAAATAAAACATTCGTGTATATATATATATTGTGTGTAGCTCCACCCAGATGGCATGTATAAAAGAATAGATCTTAAGATGTTGATTGGGAGAAATCATCCAAAGACAGCGAATGTTCTCGCTTCCAACAGTAGATGGCAGCACCAGAAATGAGGAGCAAAAATGACTGTTGTTAAACATGATAAAAATCACAAAGCTACACACAATTTTTAAAAATATACTTATTAATTGTTGACTTGCAAAAACATGTAACTCTTTCTATCCTTCCTATTGAAACTTTTTTTTTTTGATCTACCCTGAAATTTACATTTTTCTTTCTGGAACATGATGATACTTTCTCACACATAGCTTGTAAAATTTAATGACACGATTGAAATCAAAATGCTTCGAGTGGGCCGGTAAAATAAAATACAGCTCATTACTGCGGAGCTCATAAGGCAAAACACTGGAGGAGCACAGAAAAATGTGGAGAGGGATCACTGATGCACTTATCACTGGAATGACGTAAATATTGGATGAATAGATGAGAGTTCTGAAGTATGAAAGGCTTCCCAAAAACATTGTTGTTGGGCAATCTTTGTTGGTCCACCATGACAATTGATGATGAATCACTGGCCGATTTTTCTCAACTTGGTATTCAGTATCTAATGGAACATCCGGTGACATAGACAGCTGAACTTGTGCAGAAACAGAATCGCCGATTTGACGTAGTTCCCTGCAAATGCGCTGAACTCAGAAGCAGGTATTTTTACTAATACCCTGTAGCCAGTTTCAGGAATGTCAAGATGCTCAGTATCTAAATTCATAAGCTACCCGGGGCGTGAGCCCCAGGCTCGGCTCTTAGAAATTTTATCATCTCTTTGCTCTGCTGCCCAGAATCGAACTCAAAGCATTTTTACGGCGACCGCGGCCCCTCAGCGTGAGGTCCGGCCGCGGCCCCAAAATCTTTGTCCAACCTCTCTGTTCTACTCTCCGAATCGAACTCCCCCGGCAACACACGCTTGCCTTCCCAGGAGACGCCAAACTTGGCGAGCGAAACTCTGCGCTTCGCGCCGAGCGCCCACGCATACACTGCGGAAATCAAAACGCTGTTATGCCAAGAATCAAAAAGGATAACTTCCGCCAAGCGGCAAGCCGCCGCGAAATGGCAACCCGCCAGCCCCACCGGATGTGCTGGGACCCTCCTCTTGCAGGTGTTTACTGATAAGCGATGGAAAGTCAAATTTTGTCTTAAAAAGTGCCTTTTTTCTGCAAACTGATGAATGAAGTGAAGTTAAGTTAAAAGATGCAAGCGAGAAACGGAAGGATTAACAAAAGATTATTTAACGTTTAAAGGCACATTGCGCACAATTTTGAATAATAAAAACATTAAAAAGATAACAAATTACGTTAAAGGGGAAATAAATCGCCGAAATATTCCAAAACAACAAATAAATTTAGAATTTTGAAGGGAAAGGGGAAAATAACGAATTTTAAGCTATTTCAAATTTTGAACTATTAATTAAATTTAGAGCTGTCAAATCTCGGCATAACATAACTCCTCTCGACCACCGGAAAAAAAATTTTAGAATAAAATTTTTCACAACAAAGAGCCGAAAATAGCCAAAAGAGAACACCATCCTGGTGGCAGAGAAATTGTAAACCTACGAGAACACTCGCTTCATGTAGCAACTCCTGGGATTACAATCTGAAAAAAAAATTTACAATACATATTTTACATACAGGGAAGGCACACTGATCATGACCATAAAATTTAAAACTTACACTTTTCTTAGACTTCCATAAAAAAATTTCGTATCTCCCCTTTAAGAGAGGAGAAAAACCTCCAAAAAGAAAACATTCATTACAACTCAAAAATTTAAATTTTTTTTTTTAAAAACTCGAACTGAACCTCAAGAGAAACAAAATATCTGAATTCTCACCAAAAAAAAAAAAAATCATCTCTGCAGCAGTGACTTTCATAAACAAGTGTACTTCCACTAAAATTTGACTAACTCCAAGGTCCACAAAAATTTAACAAATTCGAAGAACTTCCACAAATGGTAAAATTTTAAAAATTCAAATCCCTGCACAAAATTTGAATTACAAACTTCAACAAAAAGGGAATCCCAAAAATGTAAATTTCAAGCAAACCAAAGTTTTAGCTCCACCTCCCAGAAAATTAAAATTCCGACAAACAACAAAAAAAAAAAATTTCAAAATGTAATTTTAAACAAAAACAAAATTTAATTCTAATCTTCCAGTCTATCAATTCATTCTTAACACTCCCAATCATCACAAGTAAAAAAAAATTTCAATTACCTTCAAAAAGTTTCAATTTTAAAAAAAAATTCCAAAACAAAAAAAAATCTGCTTTTGTAGAGTGCATCACCCAAGCAGTCGGAAAGAAGGAAAACAAAACAGAGTTCCCAATTACTTGTCATTACAATAAAAACATAAATTTTGATGAAGACTTTGGACCAGCCGAAGAATTCAAAGGGTCGAAACATAAAATTTTGAGGCCTCCAAGATTAATAACTAAACAACTGAAAACTCAATTTCAAAATCTCCTCCCCCACATTCGAAGAAAACACACAATCACCTAGCAACAAACTTTTAAGAGCCAAAACACTTTTAAATAAAAAAAAATTTCACAAAGCTAACTTAAATTTAAAAAAAAATTTCTCAAGGAATATTTCTCAAAGAACAATCTCCATTCCCCCCAAAACAAACATTCTGAGACTGAACTTGCACAATTTAACAAAAAAAAATTTTTTACACTACCCAAAGTCGATCGCTTGGCTGAAGGATCAATGACACAAGAAAAAACAATTTTTGCGGGCAAGTAATTCTCCTAAAAGGAAAGGTGCATTCCCCAGCTGAGCACCTTAAAGGCGGCTTCAAAGCACCAAAGTGACAGTTAACATGGCCTAATGAAAAACAAAAAAAAATTTTCTTTTTCAAACACATTTCTGTGAAGAAGAATTTCTATGAAAACAAGGCTTCCCAGACCTCAAAATTCCTCCAGGTGACCATGAAACTAACCCATTAGCCGTACCTTTAACTTCACCCAAAGCCAAGAGTTGTGACTAATTATACAAAACAAAAACAAAAGAAAACTTTTGATCACTGTTCTCCCCCTTTAATAAATTTTAAAACCAAAATTTGAACTGAAACTCAAATCCCAACTATATTCCAAAAGAGAAAAAAAATCTTCTATCATAAAAAAAAATTCCCAACATTTAAGACTAACCAGATCTCTTGACATATTTAGCTACTTTTAAACACACATTAAATTCAATACACTTAAAACACAACTACTAATACACATACATTTTTCGCTATTCTTCTATTCTCATTTCCAACAACTCTCCATCCCAAATCTCACAAAAAACTGTTGCAACATTTCTCAAATCTCAAAAAAAATCTGACAGTGGGCAAGGGGTCGTGAATCCCCTCCCAAAAAAAAACACAATACACACATACATCATGGGCAAGTGATTTAATTCCCGAGGGAAAAAGGTGCATTCCCCAGTGAACACCTCAAAACTGTGTGGCATCAAAGCACTGAAGTAGCCGTTATGGGCAGACTGAGAAAAATTTTTACCCACTTAAAAAGTTGAGAAGGAATGGTTTAGCAAAGCAAGGCCTCCTTTGAACCTGAATATCCCAGAATTCCCATAACAAACAACCACTTCTCCGCCGCACTCTTACCTACAAAACAAATAGCCAAAAGATCCTTAAAAAAAAATTTCTCACAATAAAAAATCCTACTCAAATTCCAAAATCACAGAGTCAAACTCCAAAGTTTTACTTTTAAATAAAAAAAAAATTCTACAAAACAAAAAAAAATATCTTTAAAACAACAAGCTATGATTAGCTTACACAGGAGTGAAAGAGAAAAAAAAATTTCAACTAACAAAGCTTAATGAAAAAAAACTCCTAAATAAAAACAAAAACAGCACCAGGCAAGAGCATATATAAAAAAAATCCCAAAACTTGCCTACCCTAAACATTTTGAAATGAAACACAAAAAAAAAAATGAAAAAATTCTTACATTACCATCTTACTACTTACTTTGCTTCCTAAAAAATTTAAGACATTCCCTTACTCCCAAAAGAAATTAAATTTCAAGACACTGTGCACTTCCCTATACACATGGAAATTTATTACAATAAAAAAAAATTTCAATATTGTTACTGTATAGCAATTTATCATATGGGTGGACAGCCCATTTTATATTATTGTATTCTATTCAGTGGACAGACAACTCAGGCAGAACCAAAAAGGTGAACGGCACCACATGTTATATAGCTTTTCCCCTTTTGCAAATTATTACTCTATTTTCTTTATACATTATTTACTTATGACATTATTTTATTTATTTTTCTTTATTATATAATTTACTATTTATATTTACCTTAATTTATTATTTCATTTCTGATTCACACACACATTTATTTATTTATAATTATTAACTATTATATTTATTTTTAACCTGTGATCGTATAGTTTTATTAAATCAATAAAGTTTACTTTTAATATTATTATTTATTTAGTTTCTTTATATACTTTGTTACTTACAGCTTGGTCTGTGCTGAACCATGTTACACTTTCAAAGACATTCCAACTTCTTAATATTTCTAAAAATTCCACTTACCTTTTAAATACATAAATAGCACAGCCAACATAAAGAATCCACAACTCATTTGTTAAATTAAAAATTAACTTTTATTAACAATTAAAAATTCAACATCTGATCCATTTATAAGATTTCATTATTTGTATAGTGGCATAAAGTTAAGTTAGTACATTGCTCCAAATTAAAATCTTTTAACTTTGTAATTTAATAAAAATAACCCTGGGAACAGAATCCACTCTGGTCTGAAGACCAGAGTTTGGTCTGCCTGAGCTGTCCACCACTAAAAATGTGAAAAGCATAACTCAGAAATAATAAAAACACATTATCGGTGTATATGAAAGAAATCATTTTCATAAAATAAAACATTCGTGTATATATATATATTGTGTGTAGCTCCACCCAGATGGCATGTATAAAAGAATAGATCTTAAGATGTTGATTGGGAGAAATCATCCAAAGACAGCGAATGTTCTCGCTTCCAACAGTAGATGGCAGCACCAGAAATGAGGAGCAAAAATGACTGTTGTTAAACATGATAAAAATCACAAAGCTACACACAATTTTTAAAAATATACTTATTAATTGTTGACTTGCAAAAACATGTAACTCTTTCTATCCTTCCTATTGAAACTTTTTTTTTTTGATCTACCCTGAAATTTACATTTTTCTTTCTGGAACATGATGATACTTTCTCACACATAGCTTGTAAAATTTAATGACACGATTGAAATCAAAACGCTTCGAGTGGGCCGGTAAAATAAAATACAGCTCATCACTGCGGAGCTCATAAGGCAAAACACTGGAGGAGCACAGAAAAATGTGGAGAGGGATCACTGATGCACTTATCACTGGAATGACGTAAATATTGGATGAATAGATGAGAGTTCTGAAGTATGAAAGGCTTCCCAAAAACATTGTTGTTGGGCAATCTTTGTTGGTCCACCATGACAATTGATGATGAATCACTGGCCGATTTTTCTCAACTTGGTATTCAGTATCTAATGGAACATCCGGTGACATAGACAGCTGAACTTGTGCAGAAACAGAATCGCCGATTTGACGTAGTTCCCTGCAAATGCGCTGAACTCAGAAGCAGGTATTTTTACTAATACCCTGTAGCCAGTTTCAGGAATGTCAAGATGCTCAGTATCTAAATTCATAAGCTACCCGGGGCGTGAGCCCCAGGCTCGGCTCTTAGAAATTTTATCATCTCTTTGCTCTGCTGCCCAGAATCGAACTCAAAGCATTTTTACGGCGACCGCGGCCCCTCAGCGTGAGGTCCGGCCGCGGCCCCAAAATCTTTGTCCAACCTCTCTGTTCTACTCTCCGAATCGAACTCCCCCGGCAACACACGCTTGCCTTCCCAGGAGACGCCAAACTTGGCGAGCGAAACTCTGCGCTTCGCGCCGAGCGCCCACGCATACACTGCGGAAATCAAAACGCTGTTATGCCAAGAATCAAAAAGGATAACTTCCGCCAAGCGGCAAGCCGCCGCGAAATGGCAACCCGCCAGCCCCACCGGATGTGCTGGGACCCTCCTCTTGCAGGTGTTTACTGATAAGCGATGGAAAGTCAAATTTTGTCTTAAAAAGTGCCTTTTTTCTGCAAACTGATGAATGAAGTGAAGTTAAGTTAAAAGATGCAAGCGAGAAACGGAAGGATTAACAAAAGATTATTTAACGTTTAAAGGCACATTGCGCACAATTTTGAATAATAAAAACATTAAAAAGATAACAAATTACGTTAAAGGGGAAATAAATCGCCGAAATATTCCAAAACAACAAATAAATTTAGAATTTTGAAGGGAAAGGGGAAAATAACGAATTTTAAGCTATTTCAAATTTTGAACTATTAATTAAATTTAGAGCTGTCAAATCTCGGCATAACATAACTCCTCTCGACCACCGGAAAAAAAATTTTAGAATAAAATTTTTCACAACAAAGAGCCGAAAATAGCCAAAAGAGAACACCATCCTGGTGGCAGAGAAATTGTAAACCTACGAGAACACTCGCTTCATGTAGCAACTCCTGGGATTACAATCTGAAAAAAAAATTTACAATACATATTTTACATACAGGGAAGGCACACTGATCATGACCATAAAATTTAAAACTTACACTTTTCTTAGACTTCCATAAAAAAATTTCGTATCTCCCCTTTAAGAGAGGAGAAAAACCTCCAAAAAGAAAACATTCATTACAACTCAAAAATTTAAAATTTTTTTTTTAAAAACTCGAACTGAACCTCAAGAGAAACAAAATATCTGAATTCTCACCAAAAAAAAAAAAAATCATCTCTGCAGCAGTGACTTTCATAAACAAGTGTACTTCCACTAAAATTTGACTAACTCCAAGGTCCACAAAAATTTAACAAATTCGAAGAACTTCCACAAATGGTAAAATTTTAAAAATTCAAATCCCTGCACAAAATTTGAATTACAAACTTCAACAAAAAGGGAATCCCAAAAATGTAAATTTCAAGCAAACCAAAGTTTTAGCTCCACCTCCCAGAAAATTAAAATTCCGACAAACAACAAAAAAAAAAAATTTCAAAATGTAATTTTAAACAAAAACAAAATTTAATTCTAATCTTCCAGTCTATCAATTCATTCTTAACACTCCCAATCATCACAAGTAAAAAAAAATTTCAATTACCTTCAAAAAGTTTCAATTTTAAAAAAAAATTCCAAAACAAAAAAAAATCTGCTTTTGTAGAGTGCATCACCCAAGCAGTCGGAAAGAAGGAAAACAAAACAGAGTTCCCAATTACTTGTCATTACAATAAAAACATAAATTTTGATGAAGACTTTGGACCAGCCGAAGAATTCAAAGGGTCGAAACATAAAATTTTGAGGCCTCCAAGATTAATAACTAAACAACTGAAAACTCAATTTCAAAATCTCCTCCCCCACATTCGAAGAAAACACACAATCACCTAGCAACAAACTTTTAAGAGCCAAAACACTTTTAAATAAAAAAAAATTTCACAAAGCTAACTTAAATTAAAAAAAAAATTTCTCAAGGAATATTTCTCAAAGAACAATCTCCATTCCCCCCAAAACAAACATTCTGAGACTGAACTTGCACAATTTAACAAAAAAAAATTTTTTACACTACCCAAAGTCGATCGCTTGGCTGAAGGATCAATGACACAAGAAAAAACAATTTTTGCGGGCAAGTAATTCTCCTAAAAGGAAAGGTGCATTCCCCAGCTGAGCACCTTAAAGGCGGCTTCAAAGCACCAAAGTGACAGTTAACATGGCCTAATGAAAAACAAAAAAAAATTTTCTTTTTCAAACACATTTCTGTGAAGAAGAATTTCTATGAAAACAAGGCTTCCCAGACCTCAAAATTCCTCCAGGTGACCATGAAACTAACCCATTAGCCGTACCTTTAACTTCACCCAAAGCCAAGAGTTGTGACTAATTATACAAAACAAAAACAAAAGAAAACTTTTGATCACTGTTCTCCCCCTTTAATAAATTTTAAAACCAAAATTTGAACTGAAACTCAAATCCCAACTATATTCCAAAAGAGAAAAAAAATCTTCTATCATAAAAAAAAATTCCCAACATTTAAGACTAACCAGATCTCTTGACATATTTAGCTACTTTTAAACACACATTAAATTCAATACACTTAAAACACAACTACTAATACACATACATTTTTCGCTATTCTTCTATTCTCATTTCCAACAACTCTCCATCCCAAATCTCACAAAAAACTGTTGCAACATTTCTCAAATCTCAAAAAAAATCTGACAGTGGGCAAGGGGTCGTGAATCCCCTCCCAAAAAAAAACACAATACACACATACATCATGGGCAAGTGATTTAATTCCCGAGGGAAAAAGGTGCATTCCCCAGTGAACACCTCAAAACTGTGTGGCATCAAAGCACTGAAGTAGCCGTTATGGGCAGACTGAGAAAAATTTTTACCCACTTAAAAAGTTGAGAAGGAATGGTTTAGCAAAGCAAGGCCTCCTTTGAACCTGAATATCCCAGAATTCCCATAACAAACAACCACTTCTCCGCCGCACTCTTACCTACAAAACAAATAGCCAAAAGATCCTTAAAAAAAAATTTCTCACAATAAAAAATCCTACTCAAATTCCAAAATCACAGAGTCAAACTCCAAAGTTTTACTTTTAAATAAAAAAAAATTCTACAAAACAAAAAAAAATATCTTTAAAACAACAAGCTATGATTAGCTTACACAGGAGTGAAAGAGAAAAAAAAATTTCAACTAACAAAGCTTAATGAAAAAAAACTCCTAAATAAAAACAAAAACAGCACCAGGCAAGAGCATATATAAAAAAAATCCCAAAACTTGCCTACCCTAAACATTTTGAAATGAAACACAAAAAAAAAAATGAAAAAATTCTTACATTACCATCTTACTACTTACTTTGCTTCCTAAAAAATTTAAGACATTCCCTTACTCCCAAAAGAAATTAAATTTCAAGACACTGTGCACTTCCCTATACACATGGAAATTTATTACAATAAAAAAAAATTTCAATATTGTTACTGTATAGCAATTTATCATATGGGTGGACAGCCCATTTTATATTATTGTATTCTATTCAGTGGACAGACAACTCAGGCAGAACCAAAAAGGTGAACGGCACCACATGTTATATAGCTTTTCCCCTTTTGCAAATTATTACTCTATTTTCTTTATACATTATTTACTTATGACATTATTTTATTTATTTTTCTTTATTATATAATTTACTATTTATATTTACCTTAATTTATTATTTCATTTCTGATTCACACACACATTTATTTATTTATAATTATTAACTATTATATTTATTTTTAACCTGTGATCGTATAGTTTTATTAAATCAATAAAGTTTACTTTTAATATTATTATTTATTTAGTTTCTTTATATACTTTGTTACTTACAGCTTGGTCTGTGCTGAACCATGTTACACTTTCAAAGACATTCCAACTTCTTAATATTTCTAAAAATTCCACTTACCTTTTAAATACATAAATAGCACAGCCAACATAAAGAATCCACAACTCATTTGTTAAATTAAAAATTAACTTTTATTAACAATTAAAAATTCAACATCTGATCCATTTATAAGATTTCATTATTTGTATAGTGGCATAAAGTTAAGTTAGTACATTGCTCCAAATTAAAATCTTTTAACTTTGTAATTTAATAAAAATAACCCTGGGAACAGAATCCACTCTGGTCTGAAGACCAGAGTTTGGTCTGCCTGAGCTGTCCACCACTAAAAATGTGAAAAGCATAACTCAGAAATAATAAAAACACATTATCGGTGTATATGAAAGAAATCATTTTCATAAAATAAAACATTCGTGTATATATATATATTGTGTGTAGCTCCACCCAGATGGCATGTATAAAAGAATAGATCTTAAGATGTTGATTGGGAGAAATCATCCAAAGACAGCGAATGTTCTCGCTTCCAACAGTAGATGGCAGCACCAGAAATGAGGAGCAAAAATGACTGTTGTTAAACATGATAAAAATCACAAAGCTACACACAATTTTTAAAAATATACTTATTAATTGTTGACTTGCAAAAACATGTAACTCTTTCTATCCTTCCTATTGAAACTTTTTTTTTTTGATCTACCCTGAAATTTACATTTTTCTTTCTGGAACATGATGATACTTTCTCACACATAGCTTGTAAAATTTAATGACACGATTGAAATCAAAACGCTTCGAGTGGGCCGGTAAAATAAAATACAGCTCATCACTGCGGAGCTCATAAGGCAAAACACTGGAGGAGCACAGAAAAATGTGGAGAGGGATCACTGATGCACTTATCACTGGAATGACGTAAATATTGGATGAATAGATGAGAGTTCTGAAGTATGAAAGGCTTCCCAAAAACATTGTTGTTGGGCAATCTTTGTTGGTCCACCATGACAATTGATGATGAATCACTGGCCGATTTTTCTCAACTTGGTATTCAGTATCTAATGGAACATCCGGTGACATAGACAGCTGAACTTGTGCAGAAACAGAATCGCCGATTTGACGTAGTTCCCTGCAAATGCGCTGAACTCAGAAGCAGGTATTTTTACTAATACCCTGTAGCCAGTTTCAGGAATGTCAAGATGCTCAGTATCTAAATTCATAAGCTACCCGGGGCGTGAGCCCCAGGCTCGGCTCTTAGAAATTTTATCATCTCTTTGCTCTGCTGCCCAGAATCGAACTCAAAGCATTTTTACGGCGACCGCGGCCCCTCAGCGTGAGGTCCGGCCGCGGCCCCAAAATCTTTGTCCAACCTCTCTGTTCTACTCTCCGAATCGAACTCCCCCGGCAACACACGCTTGCCTTCCCAGGAGACGCCAAACTTGGCGAGCGAAACTCTGCGCTTCGCGCCGAGCGCCCACGCATACACTGCGGAAATCAAAACGCTGTTATGCCAAGAATCAAAAAGGATAACTTCCGCCAAGCGGCAAGCCGCCGCGAAATGGCAACCCGCCAGCCCCACCGGATGTGCTGGGACCCTCCTCTTGCAGGTGTTTACTGATAAGCGATGGAAAGTCAAATTTTGTCTTAAAAAGTGCCTTTTTTCTGCAAACTGATGAATGAAGTGAAGTTAAGTTAAAAGATGCAAGCGAGAAACGGAAGGATTAACAAAAGATTATTTAACGTTTAAAGGCACATTGCGCACAATTTTGAATAATAAAAACATTAAAAAGATAACAAATTACGTTAAAGGGGAAATAAATCGCCGAAATATTCCAAAACAACAAATAAATTTAGAATTTTGAAGGGAAAGGGGAAAATAACGAATTTTAAGCTATTTCAAATTTTGAACTATTAATTAAATTTAGAGCTGTCAAATCTCGGCATAACATAACTCCTCTCGACCACCGGAAAAAAAATTTTAGAATAAAATTTTTCACAACAAAGAGCCGAAAATAGCCAAAAGAGAACACCATCCTGGTGGCAGAGAAATTGTAAACCTACGAGAACACTCGCTTCATGTAGCAACTCCTGGGATTACAATCTGAAAAAAAAATTTACAATACATATTTTACATACAGGGAAGGCACACTGATCATGACCATAAAATTTAAAACTTACACTTTTCTTAGACTTCCATAAAAAAATTTCGTATCTCCCCTTTAAGAGAGGAGAAAAACCTCCAAAAAGAAAACATTCATTACAACTCAAAAATTTAAAATTTTTTTTTTAAAAACTCGAACTGAACCTCAAGAGAAACAAAATATCTGAATTCTCACCAAAAAAAAAAAAAATCATCTCTGCAGCAGTGACTTTCATAAACAAGTGTACTTCCACTAAAATTTGACTAACTCCAAGGTCCACAAAAATTTAACAAATTCGAAGAACTTCCACAAATGGTAAAATTTTAAAAATTCAAATCCCTGCACAAAATTTGAATTACAAACTTCAACAAAAAGGGAATCCCAAAAATGTAAATTTCAAGCAAACCAAAGTTTTAGCTCCACCTCCCAGAAAATTAAAATTCCGACAAACAACAAAAAAAAAAAATTTCAAAATGTAATTTTAAACAAAAACAAAATTTAATTCTAATCTTCCAGTCTATCAATTCATTCTTAACACTCCCAATCATCACAAGTAAAAAAAAATTTCAATTACCTTCAAAAAGTTTCAATTTTAAAAAAAAATTCCAAAACAAAAAAAAATCTGCTTTTGTAGAGTGCATCACCCAAGCAGTCGGAAAGAAGGAAAACAAAACAGAGTTCCCAATTACTTGTCATTACAATAAAAACATAAATTTTGATGAAGACTTTGGACCAGCCGAAGAATTCAAAGGGTCGAAACATAAAATTTTGAGGCCTCCAAGATTAATAACTAAACAACTGAAAACTCAATTTCAAAATCTCCTCCCCCACATTCGAAGAAAACACACAATCACCTAGCAACAAACTTTTAAGAGCCAAAACACTTTTAAATAAAAAAAAATTTCACAAAGCTAACTTAAATTAAAAAAAAAATTTCTCAAGGAATATTTCTCAAAGAACAATCTCCATTTCCCCCAAAACAAACATTCTGAGACTGAACTTGCACAATTTAACAAAAAAAAATTTTTTACACTACCCAAAGTCGATCGCTTGGCTGAAGGATCAATGACACAAGAAAAAACAATTTTTGCGGGCAAGTAATTCTCCTAAAAGGAAAGGTGCATTCCCCAGCTGAGCACCTTAAAGGCGGCTTCAAAGCACCAAAGTGACAGTTAACATGGCCTAATGAAAAACAAAAAAAAATTTTCTTTTTCAAACACATTTCTGTGAAGAAGAATTTCTATGAAAACAAGGCTTCCCAGACCTCAAAATTCCTCCAGGTGACCATGAAACTAACCCATTAGCCGTACCTTTAACTTCACCCAAAGCCAAGAGTTGTGACTAATTATACAAAACAAAAACAAAAGAAAACTTTTGATCACTGTTCTCCCCCTTTAATAAATTTTAAAACCAAAATTTGAACTGAAACTCAAATCCCAACTATATTCCAAAAGAGAAAAAAAATCTTCTATCATAAAAAAAAATTCCCAACATTTAAGACTAACCAGATCTCTTGACATATTTAGCTACTTTTAAACACACATTAAATTCAATACACTTAAAACACAACTACTAATACACATACATTTTTCGCTATTCTTCTATTCTCATTTCCAACAACTCTCCATCCCAAATCTCACAAAAAACTGTTGCAACATTTCTCAAATCTCAAAAAAAATCTGACAGTGGGCAAGGGGTCGTGAATCCCCTCCCAAAAAAAAACACAATACACACATACATCATGGGCAAGTGATTTAATTCCCGAGGGAAAAAGGTGCATTCCCCAGTGAACACCTCAAAACTGTGTGGCATCAAAGCACTGAAGTAGCCGTTATGGGCAGACTGAGAAAAATTTTTACCCACTTAAAAAGTTGAGAAGGAATGGTTTAGCAAAGCAAGGCCTCCTTTGAACCTGAATATCCCAGAATTCCCATAACAAACAACCACTTCTCCGCCGCACTCTTACCTACAAAACAAATAGCCAAAAGATCCTTAAAAAAAAATTTCTCACAATAAAAAATCCTACTCAAATTCCAAAATCACAGAGTCAAACTCCAAAGTTTTACTTTTAAATAAAAAAAAAATTCTACAAAACAAAAAAAAATATCTTTAAAACAACAAGCTATGATTAGCTTACACAGGAGTGAAAGAGAAAAAAAAATTTCAACTAACAAAGCTTAATGAAAAAAAACTCCTAAATAAAAACAAAAACAGCACCAGGCAAGAGCATATATAAAAAAAATCCCAAAACTTGCCTACCCTAAACATTTTGAAATGAAACACAAAAAAAAAAATGAAAAAATTCTTACATTACCATCTTACTACTTACTTTGCTTCCTAAAAAATTTAAGACATTCCCTTACTCCCAAAAGAAATTAAATTTCAAGACACTGTGCACTTCCCTATACACATGGAAATTTATTACAATAAAAAAAAATTTCAATATTGTTACTGTATAGCAATTTATCATATGGGTGGACAGCCCATTTTATATTATTGTATTCTATTCAGTGGACAGACAACTCAGGCAGAACCAAAAAGGTGAACGGCACCACATGTTATATAGCTTTTCCCCTTTTGCAAATTATTACTCTATTTTCTTTATACATTATTTACTTATGACATTATTTTATTTATTTTTCTTTATTATATAATTTACTATTTATATTTACCTTAATTTATTATTTCATTTCTGATTCACACACACATTTATTTATTTATAATTATTAACTATTATATTTATTTTTAACCTGTGATCGTATAGTTTTATTAAATCAATAAAGTTTACTTTTAATATTATTATTTATTTAGTTTCTTTATATACTTTGTTACTTACAGCTTGGTCTGTGCTGAACCATGTTACACTTTCAAAGACATTCCAACTTCTTAATATTTCTAAAAATTCCACTTACCTTTTAAATACATAAATAGCACAGCCAACATAAAGAATCCACAACTCATTTGTTAAATTAAAAATTAACTTTTATTAACAATTAAAAATTCAACATCTGATCCATTTATAAGATTTCATTATTTGTATAGTGGCATAAAGTTAAGTTAGTACATTGCTCCAAATTAAAATCTTTTAACTTTGTAATTTAATAAAAATAACCCTGGGAACAGAATCCACTCTGGTCTGAAGACCAGAGTTTGGTCTGCCTGAGCTGTCCACCACTAAAAATGTGAAAAGCATAACTCAGAAATAATAAAAACACATTATCGGTGTATATGAAAGAAATCATTTTCATAAAATAAAACATTCGTGTATATATATATATTGTGTGTAGCTCCACCCAGATGGCATGTATAAAAGAATAGATCTTAAGATGTTGATTGGGAGAAATCATCCAAAGACAGCGAATGTTCTCGCTTCCAACAGTAGATGGCAGCACCAGAAATGAGGAGCAAAAATGACTGTTGTTAAACATGATAAAAATCACAAAGCTACACACAATTTTTAAAAATATACTTATTAATTGTTGACTTGCAAAAACATGTAACTCTTTCTATCCTTCCTATTGAAACTTTTTTTTTTTGATCTACCCTGAAATTTACATTTTTCTTTCTGGAACATGATGATACTTTCTCACACATAGCTTGTAAAATTTAATGACACGATTGAAATCAAAACGCTTCGAGTGGGCCGGTAAAATAAAATACAGCTCATCACTGCGGAGCTCATAAGGCAAAACACTGGAGGAGCACAGAAAAATGTGGAGAGGGATCACTGATGCACTTATCACTGGAATGACGTAAATATTGGATGAATAGATGAGAGTTCTGAAGTATGAAAGGCTTCCCAAAAACATTGTTGTTGGGCAATCTTTGTTGGTCCACCATGACAATTGATGATGAATCACTGGCCGATTTTTCTCAACTTGGTATTCAGTATCTAATGGAACATCCGGTGACATAGACAGCTGAACTTGTGCAGAAACAGAATCGCCGATTTGACGTAGTTCCCTGCAAATGCGCTGAACTCAGAAGCAGGTATTTTTACTAATACCCTGTAGCCAGTTTCAGGAATGTCAAGATGCTCAGTATCTAAATTCATAAGCTACCCGGGGCGTGAGCCCCAGGCTCGGCTCTTAGAAATTTTATCATCTCTTTGCTCTGCTGCCCAGAATCGAACTCAAAGCATTTTTACGGCGACCGCGGCCCCTCAGCGTGAGGTCCGGCCGCGGCCCCAAAATCTTTGTCCAACCTCTCTGTTCTACTCTCCGAATCGAACTCCCCCGGCAACACACGCTTGCCTTCCCAGGAGACGCCAAACTTGGCGAGCGAAACTCTGCGCTTCGCGCCGAGCGCCCACGCATACACTGCGGAAATCAAAACGCTGTTATGCCAAGAATCAAAAAGGATAACTTCCGCCAAGCGGCAAGCCGCCGCGAAATGGCAACCCGCCAGCCCCACCGGATGTGCTGGGACCCTCCTCTTGCAGGTGTTTACTGATAAGCGATGGAAAGTCAAATTTTGTCTTAAAAAGTGCCTTTTTTCTGCAAACTGATGAATGAAGTGAAGTTAAGTTAAAAGATGCAAGCGAGAAACGGAAGGATTAACAAAAGATTATTTAACGTTTAAAGGCACATTGCGCACAATTTTGAATAATAAAAACATTAAAAAGATAACAAATTACGTTAAAGGGGAAATAAATCGCCGAAATATTCCAAAACAACAAATAAATTTAGAATTTTGAAGGGAAAGGGGAAAATAACGAATTTTAAGCTATTTCAAATTTTGAACTATTAATTAAATTTAGAGCTGTCAAATCTCGGCATAACATAACTCCTCTCGACCACCGGAAAAAAAATTTTAGAATAAAATTTTTCACAACAAAGAGCCGAAAATAGCCAAAAGAGAACACCATCCTGGTGGCAGAGAAATTGTAAACCTACGAGAACACTCGCTTCATGTAGCAACTCCTGGGATTACAATCTGAAAAAAAAATTTACAATACATATTTTACATACAGGGAAGGCACACTGATCATGACCATAAAATTTAAAACTTACACTTTTCTTAGACTTCCATAAAAAAATTTCGTATCTCCCCTTTAAGAGAGGAGAAAAACCTCCAAAAAGAAAACATTCATTACAACTCAAAAATTTAAAATTTTTTTTTTAAAAACTCGAACTGAACCTCAAGAGAAACAAAATATCTGAATTCTCACCAAAAAAAAAAAAAATCATCTCTGCAGCAGTGACTTTCATAAACAAGTGTACTTCCACTAAAATTTGACTAACTCCAAGGTCCACAAAAATTTAACAAATTCGAAGAACTTCCACAAATGGTAAAATTTTAAAAATTCAAATCCCTGCACAAAATTTGAATTACAAACTTCAACAAAAAGGGAATCCCAAAAATGTAAATTTCAAGCAAACCAAAGTTTTAGCTCCACCTCCCAGAAAATTAAAATTCCGACAAACAACAAAAAAAAAAAATTTCAAAATGTAATTTTAAACAAAAACAAAATTTAATTCTAATCTTCCAGTCTATCAATTCATTCTTAACACTCCCAATCATCACAAGTAAAAAAAAATTTCAATTACCTTCAAAAAGTTTCAATTTTAAAAAAAAATTCCAAAACAAAAAAAAATCTGCTTTTGTAGAGTGCATCACCCAAGCAGTCGGAAAGAAGGAAAACAAAACAGAGTTCCCAATTACTTGTCATTACAATAAAAACATAAATTTTGATGAAGACTTTGGACCAGCCGAAGAATTCAAAGGGTCGAAACATAAAATTTTGAGGCCTCCAAGATTAATAACTAAACAACTGAAAACTCAATTTCAAAATCTCCTCCCCCACATTCGAAGAAAACACACAATCACCTAGCAACAAACTTTTAAGAGCCAAAACACTTTTAAATAAAAAAAAATTTCACAAAGCTAACTTAAATTAAAAAAAAAATTTCTCAAGGAATATTTCTCAAAGAACAATCTCCATTCCCCCCAAAACAAACATTCTGAGACTGAACTTGCACAATTTAACAAAAAAAAATTTTTTACACTACCCAAAGTCGATCGCTTGGCTGAAGGATCAATGACACAAGAAAAAACAATTTTTGCGGGCAAGTAATTCTCCTAAAAGGAAAGGTGCATTCCCCAGCTGAGCACCTTAAAGGCGGCTTCAAAGCACCAAAGTGACAGTTAACATGGCCTAATGAAAAACAAAAAAAAATTTTCTTTTTCAAACACATTTCTGTGAAGAAGAATTTCTATGAAAACAAGGCTTCCCAGACCTCAAAATTCCTCCAGGTGACCATGAAACTAACCCATTAGCCGTACCTTTAACTTCACCCAAAGCCAAGAGTTGTGACTAATTATACAAAACAAAAACAAAAGAAAACTTTTGATCACTGTTCTCCCCCTTTAATAAATTTTAAAACCAAAATTTGAACTGAAACTCAAATCCCAACTATATTCCAAAAGAGAAAAAAAATCTTCTATCATAAAAAAAAATTCCCAACATTTAAGACTAACCAGATCTCTTGACATATTTAGCTACTTTTAAACACACATTAAATTCAATACACTTAAAACACAACTACTAATACACATACATTTTTCGCTATTCTTCTATTCTCATTTCCAACAACTCTCCATCCCAAATCTCACAAAAAACTGTTGCAACATTTCTCAAATCTCAAAAAAAATCTGACAGTGGGCAAGGGGTCGTGAATCCCCTCCCAAAAAAAAACACAATACACACATACATCATGGGCAAGTGATTTAATTCCCGAGGGAAAAAGGTGCATTCCCCAGTGAACACCTCAAAACTGTGTGGCATCAAAGCACTGAAGTAGCCGTTATGGGCAGACTGAGAAAAATTTTTACCCACTTAAAAAGTTGAGAAGGAATGGTTTAGCAAAGCAAGGCCTCCTTTGAACCTGAATATCCCAGAATTCCCATAACAAACAACCACTTCTCCGCCGCACTCTTACCTACAAAACAAATAGCCAAAAGATCCTTAAAAAAAAATTTCTCACAATAAAAAATCCTACTCAAATTCCAAAATCACAGAGTCAAACTCCAAAGTTTTACTTTTAAATAAAAAAAAATTCTACAAAACAAAAAAAAATATCTTTAAAACAACAAGCTATGATTAGCTTACACAGGAGTGAAAGAGAAAAAAAAATTTCAACTAACAAAGCTTAATGAAAAAAAACTCCTAAATAAAAACAAAAACAGCACCAGGCAAGAGCATATATAAAAAAAATCCCAAAACTTGCCTACCCTAAACATTTTGAAATGAAACACAAAAAAAAAAATGAAAAAATTCTTACATTACCATCTTACTACTTACTTTGCTTCCTAAAAAATTTAAGACATTCCCTTACTCCCAAAAGAAATTAAATTTCAAGACACTGTGCACTTCCCTATACACATGGAAATTTATTACAATAAAAAAAAATTTCAATATTGTTACTGTATAGCAATTTATCATATGGGTGGACAGCCCATTTTATATTATTGTATTCTATTCAGTGGACAGACAACTCAGGCAGAACCAAAAAGGTGAACGGCACCACATGTTATATAGCTTTTCCCCTTTTGCAAATTATTACTCTATTTTCTTTATACATTATTTACTTATGACATTATTTTATTTATTTTTCTTTATTATATAATTTACTATTTATATTTACCTTAATTTATTATTTCATTTCTGATTCACACACACATTTATTTATTTATAATTATTAACTATTATATTTATTTTTAACCTGTGATCGTATAGTTTTATTAAATCAATAAAGTTTACTTTTAATATTATTATTTATTTAGTTTCTTTATATACTTTGTTACTTACAGCTTGGTCTGTGCTGAACCATGTTACACTTTCAAAGACATTCCAACTTCTTAATATTTCTAAAAATTCCACTTACCTTTTAAATACATAAATAGCACAGCCAACATAAAGAATCCACAACTCATTTGTTAAATTAAAAATTAACTTTTATTAACAATTAAAAATTCAACATCTGATCCATTTATAAGATTTCATTATTTGTATAGTGGCATAAAGTTAAGTTAGTACATTGCTCCAAATTAAAATCTTTTAACTTTGTAATTTAATAAAAATAACCCTGGGAACAGAATCCACTCTGGTCTGAAGACCAGAGTTTGGTCTGCCTGAGCTGTCCACCACTAAAAATGTGAAAAGCATAACTCAGAAATAATAAAAACACATTATCGGTGTATATGAAAGAAATCATTTTCATAAAATAAAACATTCGTGTATATATATATATTGTGTGTAGCTCCACCCAGATGGCATGTATAAAAGAATAGATCTTAAGATGTTGATTGGGAGAAATCATCCAAAGACAGCGAATGTTCTCGCTTCCAACAGTAGATGGCAGCACCAGAAATGAGGAGCAAAAATGACTGTTGTTAAACATGATAAAAATCACAAAGCTACACACAATTTTTAAAAATATACTTATTAATTGTTGACTTGCAAAAACATGTAACTCTTTCTATCCTTCCTATTGAAACTTTTTTTTTTTGATCTACCCTGAAATTTACATTTTTCTTTCTGGAACATGATGATACTTTCTCACACATAGCTTGTAAAATTTAATGACACGATTGAAATCAAAACGCTTCGAGTGGGCCGGTAAAATAAAATACAGCTCATCACTGCGGAGCTCATAAGGCAAAACACTGGAGGAGCACAGAAAAATGTGGAGAGGGATCACTGATGCACTTATCACTGGAATGACGTAAATATTGGATGAATAGATGAGAGTTCTGAAGTATGAAAGGCTTCCCAAAAACATTGTTGTTGGGCAATCTTTGTTGGTCCACCATGACAATTGATGATGAATCACTGGCCGATTTTTCTCAACTTGGTATTCAGTATCTAATGGAACATCCGGTGACATAGACAGCTGAACTTGTGCAGAAACAGAATCGCCGATTTGACGTAGTTCCCTGCAAATGCGCTGAACTCAGAAGCAGGTATTTTTACTAATACCCTGTAGCCAGTTTCAGGAATGTCAAGATGCTCAGTATCTAAATTCATAAGCTACCCGGGGCGTGAGCCCCAGGCTCGGCTCTTAGAAATTTTATCATCTCTTTGCTCTGCTGCCCAGAATCGAACTCAAAGCATTTTTACGGCGACCGCGGCCCCTCAGCGTGAGGTCCGGCCGCGGCCCCAAAATCTTTGTCCAACCTCTCTGTTCTACTCTCCGAATCGAACTCCCCCGGCAACACACGCTTGCCTTCCCAGGAGACGCCAAACTTGGCGAGCGAAACTCTGCGCTTCGCGCCGAGCGCCCACGCATACACTGCGGAAATCAAAACGCTGTTATGCCAAGAATCAAAAAGGATAACTTCCGCCAAGCGGCAAGCCGCCGCGAAATGGCAACCCGCCAGCCCCACCGGATGTGCTGGGACCCTCCTCTTGCAGGTGTTTACTGATAAGCGATGGAAAGTCAAATTTTGTCTTAAAAAGTGCCTTTTTTCTGCAAACTGATGAATGAAGTGAAGTTAAGTTAAAAGATGCAAGCGAGAAACGGAAGGATTAACAAAAGATTATTTAACGTTTAAAGGCACATTGCGCACAATTTTGAATAATAAAAACATTAAAAAGATAACAAATTACGTTAAAGGGGAAATAAATCGCCGAAATATTCCAAAACAACAAATAAATTTAGAATTTTGAAGGGAAAGGGGAAAATAACGAATTTTAAGCTATTTCAAATTTTGAACTATTAATTAAATTTAGAGCTGTCAAATCTCGGCATAACATAACTCCTCTCGACCACCGGAAAAAAAATTTTAGAATAAAATTTTTCACAACAAAGAGCCGAAAATAGCCAAAAGAGAACACCATCCTGGTGGCAGAGAAATTGTAAACCTACGAGAACACTCGCTTCATGTAGCAACTCCTGGGATTACAATCTGAAAAAAAAATTTACAATACATATTTTACATACAGGGAAGGCACACTGATCATGACCATAAAATTTAAAACTTACACTTTTCTTAGACTTCCATAAAAAAATTTCGTATCTCCCCTTTAAGAGAGGAGAAAAACCTCCAAAAAGAAAACATTCATTACAACTCAAAAATTTAAAATTTTTTTTTTAAAAACTCGAACTGAACCTCAAGAGAAACAAAATATCTGAATTCTCACCAAAAAAAAAAAAAATCATCTCTGCAGCAGTGACTTTCATAAACAAGTGTACTTCCACTAAAATTTGACTAACTCCAAGGTCCACAAAAATTTAACAAATTCGAAGAACTTCCACAAATGGTAAAATTTTAAAAATTCAAATCCCTGCACAAAATTTGAATTACAAACTTCAACAAAAAGGGAATCCCAAAAATGTAAATTTCAAGCAAACCAAAGTTTTAGCTCCACCTCCCAGAAAATTAAAATTCCGACAAACAACAAAAAAAAAAAATTTCAAAATGTAATTTTAAACAAAAACAAAATTTAATTCTAATCTTCCAGTCTATCAATTCATTCTTAACACTCCCAATCATCACAAGTAAAAAAAAATTTCAATTACCTTCAAAAAGTTTCAATTTTAAAAAAAAATTCCAAAACAAAAAAAAATCTGCTTTTGTAGAGTGCATCACCCAAGCAGTCGGAAAGAAGGAAAACAAAACAGAGTTCCCAATTACTTGTCATTACAATAAAAACATAAATTTTGATGAAGACTTTGGACCAGCCGAAGAATTCAAAGGGTCGAAACATAAAATTTTGAGGCCTCCAAGATTAATAACTAAACAACTGAAAACTCAATTTCAAAATCTCCTCCCCCACATTCGAAGAAAACACACAATCACCTAGCAACAAACTTTTAAGAGCCAAAACACTTTTAAATAAAAAAAAATTTCACAAAGCTAACTTAAATTAAAAAAAAAATTTCTCAAGGAATATTTCTCAAAGAACAATCTCCATTCCCCCCAAAACAAACATTCTGAGACTGAACTTGCACAATTTAACAAAAAAAAATTTTTTACACTACCCAAAGTCGATCGCTTGGCTGAAGGATCAATGACACAAGAAAAAACAATTTTTGCGGGCAAGTAATTCTCCTAAAAGGAAAGGTGCATTCCCCAGCTGAGCACCTTAAAGGCGGCTTCAAAGCACCAAAGTGACAGTTAACATGGCCTAATGAAAAACAAAAAAAAATTTTCTTTTTCAAACACATTTCTGTGAAGAAGAATTTCTATGAAAACAAGGCTTCCCAGACCTCAAAATTCCTCCAGGTGACCATGAAACTAACCCATTAGCCGTACCTTTAACTTCACCCAAAGCCAAGAGTTGTGACTAATTATACAAAACAAAAACAAAAGAAAACTTTTGATCACTGTTCTCCCCCTTTAATAAATTTTAAAACCAAAATTTGAACTGAAACTCAAATCCCAACTATATTCCAAAAGAGAAAAAAAATCTTCTATCATAAAAAAAAATTCCCAACATTTAAGACTAACCAGATCTCTTGACATATTTAGCTACTTTTAAACACACATTAAATTCAATACACTTAAAACACAACTACTAATACACATACATTTTTCGCTATTCTTCTATTCTCATTTCCAACAACTCTCCATCCCAAATCTCACAAAAAACTGTTGCAACATTTCTCAAATCTCAAAAAAAATCTGACAGTGGGCAAGGGGTCGTGAATCCCCTCCCAAAAAAAAACACAATACACACATACATCATGGGCAAGTGATTTAATTCCCGAGGGAAAAAGGTGCATTCCCCAGTGAACACCTCAAAACTGTGTGGCATCAAAGCACTGAAGTAGCCGTTATGGGCAGACTGAGAAAAATTTTTACCCACTTAAAAAGTTGAGAAGGAATGGTTTAGCAAAGCAAGGCCTCCTTTGAACCTGAATATCCCAGAATTCCCATAACAAACAACCACTTCTCCGCCGCACTCTTACCTACAAAACAAATAGCCAAAAGATCCTTAAAAAAAAATTTCTCACAATAAAAAATCCTACTCAAATTCCAAAATCACAGAGTCAAACTCCAAAGTTTTACTTTTAAATAAAAAAAAAATTCTACAAAACAAAAAAAAATATCTTTAAAACAACAAGCTATGATTAGCTTACACAGGAGTGAAAGAGAAAAAAAAATTTCAACTAACAAAGCTTAATGAAAAAAAACTCCTAAATAAAAACAAAAACAGCACCAGGCAAGAGCATATATAAAAAAAATCCCAAAACTTGCCTACCCTAAACATTTTGAAATGAAACACAAAAAAAAAAATGAAAAAATTCTTACATTACCATCTTACTACTTACTTTGCTTCCTAAAAAATTTAAGACATTCCCTTACTCCCAAAAGAAATTAAATTTCAAGACACTGTGCACTTCCCTATACACATGGAAATTTATTACAATAAAAAAAAATTTCAATATTGTTACTGTATAGCAATTTATCATATGGGTGGACAGCCCATTTTATATTATTGTATTCTATTCAGTGGACAGACAACTCAGGCAGAACCAAAAAGGTGAACGGCACCACATGTTATATAGCTTTTCCCCTTTTGCAAATTATTACTCTATTTTCTTTATACATTATTTACTTATGACATTATTTTATTTATTTTTCTTTATTATATAATTTACTATTTATATTTACCTTAATTTATTATTTCATTTCTGATTCACACACACATTTATTTATTTATAATTATTAACTATTATATTTATTTTTAACCTGTGATCGTATAGTTTTATTAAATCAATAAAGTTTACTTTTAATATTATTATTTATTTAGTTTCTTTATATACTTTGTTACTTACAGCTTGGTCTGTGCTGAACCATGTTACACTTTCAAAGACATTCCAACTTCTTAATATTTCTAAAAATTCCACTTACCTTTTAAATACATAAATAGCACAGCCAACATAAAGAATCCACAACTCATTTGTTAAATTAAAAATTAACTTTTATTAACAATTAAAAATTCAACATCTGATCCATTTATAAGATTTCATTATTTGTATAGTGGCATAAAGTTAAGTTAGTACATTGCTCCAAATTAAAATCTTTTAACTTTGTAATTTAATAAAAATAACCCTGGGAACAGAATCCACTCTGGTCTGAAGACCAGAGTTTGGTCTGCCTGAGCTGTCCACCACTAAAAATGTGAAAAGCATAACTCAGAAATAATAAAAACACATTATCGGTGTATATGAAAGAAATCATTTTCATAAAATAAAACATTCGTGTATATATATATATTGTGTGTAGCTCCACCCAGATGGCATGTATAAAAGAATAGATCTTAAGATGTTGATTGGGAGAAATCATCCAAAGACAGCGAATGTTCTCGCTTCCAACAGTAGATGGCAGCACCAGAAATGAGGAGCAAAAATGACTGTTGTTAAACATGATAAAAATCACAAAGCTACACACAATTTTTAAAAATATACTTATTAATTGTTGACTTGCAAAAACATGTAACTCTTTCTATCCTTCCTATTGAAACTTTTTTTTTTTGATCTACCCTGAAATTTACATTTTTCTTTCTGGAACATGATGATACTTTCTCACACATAGCTTGTAAAATTTAATGACACGATTGAAATCAAAACGCTTCGAGTGGGCCGGTAAAATAAAATACAGCTCATCACTGCGGAGCTCATAAGGCAAAACACTGGAGGAGCACAGAAAAATGTGGAGAGGGATCACTGATGCACTTATCACTGGAATGACGTAAATATTGGATGAATAGATGAGAGTTCTGAAGTATGAAAGGCTTCTCAAAAACATTGTTGTTGGGCAATCTTTGTTGGTCCACCATGACAATTGATGATGAATCACTGGCCGATTTTTCTCAACTTGGTATTCAGTATCTAATGGAACATCCGGTGACATAGACAGCTGAACTTGTGCAGAAACAGAATCGCCGATTTGACGTAGTTCCCTGCAAATGCGCTGAACTCAGAAGCAGGTATTTTTACTAATACCCTGTAGCCAGTTTCAGGAATGTCAAGATGCTCAGTATCTAAATTCATAAGCTACCCGGGGCGTGAGCCCCAGGCTCGGCTCTTAGAAATTTTATCATCTCTTTGCTCTGCTGCCCAGAATCGAACTCAAAGCATTTTTACGGCGACCGCGGCCCCTCAGCGTGAGGTCCGGCCGCGGCCCCAAAATCTTTGTCCAACCTCTCTGTTCTACTCTCCGAATCGAACTCCCCCGGCAACACACGCTTGCCTTCCCAGGAGACGCCAAACTTGGCGAGCGAAACTCTGCGCTTCGCGCCGAGCGCCCTGTTGGAAACTTGGTTCTGTTTTCGTCGCGATTCTCGTTATCGCGAGAACGTGTTTACATTTTTAGAATGGTTCTACCGTTCTCGTGAACGACTCGTGACGGGAACAGAACATGCCATTCATGCAAATCGCCATCTCGCCGCGCGCGCATTCTGATTTGCATATAGTGAGGGCGCTGCCGTCAACGGTTGTGTTCCGGAGCGTACCCATCACAGTGTATATATGATAGGACACATTCTCAGTTATTCAGAGACTTTACAGACCTTGACTGACCATGTAGTAGACGTGGGAGACTTTTCAGAGTTTAAGATCTTGTAGTTATGCAGACTTAAGACTCGACGTATAGTCAGATCGATCAGACGGTGATCGACGGTGAAAGACCTTGTATGGAAGGCAGACCTTGATCGGTAGAGAGTAGTCTAACTTCTAAAGCCATGACGTGTGACCTGATGATGGTGGCTTCATTAACGTGCACGACATGAGTGGTACAGTAGCTGTTTTTTTCTACTTACCGATGTTATAATAACTGAGAGTGTGTGCCTAGTCATAGACTATTCAAAACCTTTTTCATGAGCTTGCTAGCTCATTGTATATAGTTTTGCTTTGCAACGAATGTTACGGTGTTTTATTTTGTAACTTCATCTGATGCAATGGATCTCACAACAAATAAATTGTGTTTGTGTTTAACGAGCTTGCTTTCTTGAGAAAACACATCACTACTGCATATCATCTGCTACAAAATTTTCTTTACCAGCACTTCAGATATGGATATGGCCAAACACTGCTAAATCTGCAAATGACTTTCAAATTTTTCTAGTCAAGTCGCTCAGCTAACACAGCAATAGCAGCCGACATTTGAGATATGGATATGGCCAAACACTGCTAAATCTGCAAATGACTTTCAAATTTTTCTAGTCAAGTCGCTCAGCTAACACAGCAATAGCCGCCGACACGCCCACGCATACACTGCGGAAATCAAAACGCTGTTATGCCAAGAATCAAAAAGGATAACTTCCGCCAAGCGGCAAGCCGCCGCGAAATGGCAACCCGCCAGCCCCACCGGATGTGCTGGGACCCTCCTCTTGCAGGTGTTTACTGATAAGCGATGGAAAGTCAAATTTTGTCTTAAAAAGTGCCTTTTTTCTGCAAACTGATGAATGAAGTGAAGTTAAGTTAAAAGATGCAAGCGAGAAACGGAAGGATTAACAAAAGATTATTTAACGTTTAAAGGCACATTGCGCACAATTTTGAATAATAAAAACATTAAAAAGATAACAAATTACGTTAAAGGGGAAATAAATCGCCGAAATATTCCAAAACAACAAATAAATTTAGAATTTTGAAGGGAAAGGGGAAAATAACGAATTTTAAGCTATTTCAAATTTTGAACTATTAATTAAATTTAGAGCTGTCAAATCTCGGCATAACATAACTCCTCTCGACCACCGGAAAAAAAATTTTAGAATAAAATTTTTCACAACAAAGAGCCGAAAATAGCCAAAAGAGAACACCATCCTGGTGGCAGAGAAATTGTAAACCTACGAGAACACTCGCTTCATGTAGCAACTCCTGGGATTACAATCTGAAAAAAAAATTTACAATACATATTTTACATACAGGGAAGGCACACTGATCATGACCATAAAATTTAAAACTTACACTTTTCTTAGACTTCCATAAAAAAATTTCGTATCTCCCCTTTAAGAGAGGAGAAAAACCTCCAAAAAGAAAACATTCATTACAACTCAAAAATTTAAAATTTTTTTTTTAAAAACTCGAACTGAACCTCAAGAGAAACAAAATATCTGAATTCTCACCAAAAAAAAAAAAAATCATCTCTGCAGCAGTGACTTTCATAAACAAGTGTACTTCCACTAAAATTTGACTAACTCCAAGGTCCACAAAAATTTAACAAATTCGAAGAACTTCCACAAATGGTAAAATTTTAAAAATTCAAATCCCTGCACAAAATTTGAATTACAAACTTCAACAAAAAGGGAATCCCAAAAATGTAAATTTCAAGCAAACCAAAGTTTTAGCTCCACCTCCCAGAAAATTAAAATTCCGACAAACAAAAAAAAAAAAAAATTTCAAAATGTAATTTTAAACAAAAACAAAATTTAATTCTAATCTTCCAGTCTATCAATTCATTCTTAACACTCCCAATCATCACAAGTAAAAAAAAATTTCAATTACCTTCAAAAAGTTTCAATTTTAAAAAAAAATTCCAAAACAAAAAAAAATCTGCTTTTGTAGAGTGCATCACCCAAGCAGTCGGAAAGAAGGAAAACAAAACAGAGTTCCCAATTACTTGTCATTACAATAAAAACATAAATTTTGATGAAGACTTTGGACCAGCCGAAGAATTCAAAGGGTCGAAACATAAAATTTTGAGGCCTCCAAGATTAATAACTAAACAACTGAAAACTCAATTTCAAAATCTCCTCCCCCACATTCGAAGAAAACACACAATCACCTAGCAACAAACTTTTAAGAGCCAAAACACTTTTAAATAAAAAAAAATTTCACAAAGCTAACTTAAATTAAAAAAAAAATTTCTCAAGGAATATTTCTCAAAGAACAATCTCCATTCCCCCCAAAACAAACATTCTGAGACTGAACTTGCACAATTTAACAAAAAAAAATTTTTTACACTACCCAAAGTCGATCGCTTGGCTGAAGGATCAATGACACAAGAAAAAACAATTTTTGCGGGCAAGTAATTCTCCTAAAAGGAAAGGTGCATTCCCCAGCTGAGCACCTTAAAGGCGGCTTCAAAGCACCAAAGTGACAGTTAACATGGCCTAATGAAAAACAAAAAAAAATTTTCTTTTTCAAACACATTTCTGTGAAGAAGAATTTCTATGAAAACAAGGCTTCCCAGACCTCAAAATTCCTCCAGGTGACCATGAAACTAACCCATTAGCCGTACCTTTAACTTCACCCAAAGCCAAGAGTTGTGACTAATTATACAAAACAAAAACAAAAGAAAACTTTTGATCACTGTTCTCCCCCTTTAATAAATTTTAAAACCAAAATTTGAACTGAAACTCAAATCCCAACTATATTCCAAAAGAGAAAAAAAATCTTCTATCATAAAAAAAAATTCCCAACATTTAAGACTAACCAGATCTCTTGACATATTTAGCTACTTTTAAACACACATTAAATTCAATACACTTAAAACACAACTACTAATACACATACATTTTTCGCTATTCTTCTATTCTCATTTCCAACAACTCTCCATCCCAAATCTCACAAAAAACTGTTGCAACATTTCTCAAATCTCAAAAAAAATCTGACAGTGGGCAAGGGGTCGTGAATCCCCTCCCAAAAAAAAACACAATACACACATACATCATGGGCAAGTGATTTAATTCCCGAGGGAAAAAGGTGCATTCCCCAGTGAACACCTCAAAACTGTGTGGCATCAAAGCACTGAAGTAGCCGTTATGGGCAGACTGAGAAAAATTTTTACCCACTTAAAAAGTTGAGAAGGAATGGTTTAGCAAAGCAAGGCCTCCTTTGAACCTGAATATCCCAGAATTCCCATAACAAACAACCACTTCTCCGCCGCACTCTTACCTACAAAACAAATAGCCAAAAGATCCTTAAAAAAAAATTTCTCACAATAAAAAATCCTACTCAAATTCCAAAATCACAGAGTCAAACTCCAAAGTTTTACTTTTAAATAAAAAAAAAATTCTACAAAACAAAAAAAAATATCTTTAAAACAACAAGCTATGATTAGCTTACACAGGAGTGAAAGAGAAAAAAAAATTTCAACTAACAAAGCTTAATGAAAAAAAACTCCTAAATAAAAACAAAAACAGCACCAGGCAAGAGCATATATAAAAAAAATCCCAAAACTTGCCTACCCTAAACATTTTGAAATGAAACACAAAAAAAAAAATGAAAAAATTCTTACATTACCATCTTACTACTTACTTTGCTTCCTAAAAAATTTAAGACATTCCCTTACTCCCAAAAGAAATTAAATTTCAAGACACTGTGCACTTCCCTATACACATGGAAATTTATTACAATAAAAAAAAATTTCAATATTGTTACTGTATAGCAATTTATCATATGGGTGGACAGCCCATTTTATATTATTGTATTCTATTCAGTGGACAGACAACTCAGGCAGAACCAAAAAGGTGAACGGCACCACATGTTATATAGCTTTTCCCCTTTTGCAAATTATTACTCTATTTTCTTTATACATTATTTACTTATGACATTATTTTATTTATTTTTCTTTATTATATAATTTACTATTTATATTTACCTTAATTTATTATTTCATTTCTGATTCACACACACATTTATTTATTTATAATTATTAACTATTATATTTATTTTTAACCTGTGATCGTATAGTTTTATTAAATCAATAAAGTTTACTTTTAATATTATTATTTATTTAGTTTCTTTATATACTTTGTTACTTACAGCTTGGTCTGTGCTGAACCATGTTACACTTTCAAAGACATTCCAACTTCTTAATATTTCTAAAAATTCCACTTACCTTTTAAATACATAAATAGCACAGCCAACATAAAGAATCCACAACTCATTTGTTAAATTAAAAATTAACTTTTATTAACAATTAAAAATTCAACATCTGATCCATTTATAAGATTTCATTATTTGTATAGTGGCATAAAGTTAAGTTAGTACATTGCTCCAAATTAAAATCTTTTAACTTTGTAATTTAATAAAAATAACCCTGGGAACAGAATCCACTCTGGTCTGAAGACCAGAGTTTGGTCTGCCTGAGCTGTCCACCACTAAAAATGTGAAAAGCATAACTCAGAAATAATAAAAACACATTATCGGTGTATATGAAAGAAATCATTTTCATAAAATAAAACATTCGTGTATATATATATATTGTGTGTAGCTCCACCCAGATGGCATGTATAAAAGAATAGATCTTAAGATGTTGATTGGGAGAAATCATCCAAAGACAGCGAATGTTCTCGCTTCCAACAGTAGATGGCAGCACCAGAAATGAGGAGCAAAAATGACTGTTGTTAAACATGATAAAAATCACAAAGCTACACACAATTTTTAAAAATATACTTATTAATTGTTGACTTGCAAAAACATGTAACTCTTTCTATCCTTCCTATTGAAACTTTTTTTTTTTGATCTACCCTGAAATTTACATTTTTCTTTCTGGAACATGATGATACTTTCTCACACATAGCTTGTAAAATTTAATGACACGATTGAAATCAAAACGCTTCGAGTGGGCCGGTAAAATAAAATACAGCTCATCACTGCGGAGCTCATAAGGCAAAACACTGGAGGAGCACAGAAAAATGTGGAGAGGGATCACTGATGCACTTATCACTGGAATGACGTAAATATTGGATGAATAGATGAGAGTTCTGAAGTATGAAAGGCTTCCCAAAAACATTGTTGTTGGGCAATCTTTGTTGGTCCACCATGACAATTGATGATGAATCACTGGCCGATTTTTCTCAACTTGGTATTCAGTATCTAATGGAACATCCGGTGACATAGACAGCTGAACTTGTGCAGAAACAGAATCGCCGATTTGACGTAGTTCCCTGCAAATGCGCTGAACTCAGAAGCAGGTATTTTTACTAATACCCTGTAGCCAGTTTCAGGAATGTCAAGATGCTCAGTATCTAAATTCATAAGCTACCCGGGGCGTGAGCCCCAGGCTCGGCTCTTAGAAATTTTATCATCTCTTTGCTCTGCTGCCCAGAATCGAACTCAAAGCATTTTTACGGCGACCGCGGCCCCTCAGCGTGAGGTCCGGCCGCGGCCCCAAAATCTTTGTCCAACCTCTCTGTTCTACTCTCCGAATCGAACTCCCCCGGCAACACACGCTTGCCTTCCCAGGAGACGCCAAACTTGGCGAGCGAAACTCTGCGCTTCGCGCCGAGCGCCCACGCATACACTGCGGAAATCAAAACGCTGTTATGCCAAGAATCAAAAAGGATAACTTCCACCAAGCGGCAAGCCGCCGCGAAATGGCAACCCGCCAGCCCCACCGGATGTGCTGGGACCCTCCTCTTGCAGGTGTTTACTGATAAGCGATGGAAAGTCAAATTTTGTCTTAAAAAGTGCCTTTTTTCTGCAAACTGATGAATGAAGTGAAGTTAAGTTAAAAGATGCAAGCGAGAAACGGAAGGATTAACAAAAGATTATTTAACGTTTAAAGGCACATTGCGCACAATTTTGAATAATAAAAACATTAAAAAGATAACAAATTACGTTAAAGGGGAAATAAATCGCCGAAATATTCCAAAACAACAAATAAATTTAGAATTTTGAAGGGAAAGGGGAAAATAACGAATTTTAAGCTATTTCAAATTTTGAACTATTAATTAAATTTAGAGCTGTCAAATCTCGGCATAACATAACTCCTCTCGACCACCGGAAAAAAAATTTTAGAATAAAATTTTTCACAACAAAGAGCCGAAAATAGCCAAAAGAGAACACCATCCTGGTGGCAGAGAAATTGTAAACCTACGAGAACACTCGCTTCATGTAGCAACTCCTGGGATTACAATCTGAAAAAAAAATTTACAATACATATTTTACATACAGGGAAGGCACACTGATCATGACCATAAAATTTAAAACTTACACTTTTCTTAGACTTCCATAAAAAAATTTCGTATCTCCCCTTTAAGAGAGGAGAAAAACCTCCAAAAAGAAAACATTCATTACAACTCAAAAATTTAAAATTTTTTTTTTAAAAACTCGAACTGAACCTCAAGAGAAACAAAATATCTGAATTCTCACCAAAAAAAAAAAAAATCATCTCTGCAGCAGTGACTTTCATAAACAAGTGTACTTCCACTAAAATTTGACTAACTCCAAGGTCCACAAAAATTTAACAAATTCGAAGAACTTCCACAAATGGTAAAATTTTAAAAATTCAAATCCCTGCACAAAATTTGAATTACAAACTTCAACAAAAAGGGAATCCCAAAAATGTAAATTTCAAGCAAACCAAAGTTTTAGCTCCACCTCCCAGAAAATTAAAATTCCGACAAACAACAAAAAAAAAAAATTTCAAAATGTAATTTTAAACAAAAACAAAATTTAATTCTAATCTTCCAGTCTATCAATTCATTCTTAACACTCCCAATCATCACAAGTAAAAAAAAATTTCAATTACCTTCAAAAAGTTTCAATTTTAAAAAAAAATTCCAAAACAAAAAAAAATCTGCTTTTGTAGAGTGCATCACCCAAGCAGTCGGAAAGAAGGAAAACAAAACAGAGTTCCCAATTACTTGTCATTACAATAAAAACATAAATTTTGATGAAGACTTTGGACCAGCCGAAGAATTCAAAGGGTCGAAACATAAAATTTTGAGGCCTCCAAGATTAATAACTAAACAACTGAAAACTCAATTTCAAAATCTCCTCCCCCACATTCGAAGAAAACACACAATCACCTAGCAACAAACTTTTAAGAGCCAAAACACTTTTAAATAAAAAAAAATTTCACAAAGCTAACTTAAATTAAAAAAAAAATTTCTCAAGGAATATTTCTCAAAGAACAATCTCCATTCCCCCCAAAACAAACATTCTGAGACTGAACTTGCACAATTTAACAAAAAAAAATTTTTTACACTACCCAAAGTCGATCGCTTGGCTGAAGGATCAATGACACAAGAAAAAACAATTTTTGCGGGCAAGTAATTCTCCTAAAAGGAAAGGTGCATTCCCCAGCTGAGCACCTTAAAGGCGGCTTCAAAGCACCAAAGTGACAGTTAACATGGCCTAATGAAAAACAAAAAAAAATTTTCTTTTTCAAACACATTTCTGTGAAGAAGAATTTCTATGAAAACAAGGCTTCCCAGACCTCAAAATTCCTCCAGGTGACCATGAAACTAACCCATTAGCCGTACCTTTAACTTCACCCAAAGCCAAGAGTTGTGACTAATTATACAAAACAAAAACAAAAGAAAACTTTTGATCACTGTTCTCCCCCTTTAATAAATTTTAAAACCAAAATTTGAACTGAAACTCAAATCCCAACTATATTCCAAAAGAGAAAAAAAATCTTCTATCATAAAAAAAAATTCCCAACATTTAAGACTAACCAGATCTCTTGACATATTTAGCTACTTTTAAACACACATTAAATTCAATACACTTAAAACACAACTACTAATACACATACATTTTTCGCTATTCTTCTATTCTCATTTCCAACAACTCTCCATCCCAAATCTCACAAAAAACTGTTGCAACATTTCTCAAATCTCAAAAAAAATCTGACAGTGGGCAAGGGGTCGTGAATCCCCTCCCAAAAAAAAACACAATACACACATACATCATGGGCAAGTGATTTAATTCCCGAGGGAAAAAGGTGCATTCCCCAGTGAACACCTCAAAACTGTGTGGCATCAAAGCACTGAAGTAGCCGTTATGGGCAGACTGAGAAAAATTTTTACCCACTTAAAAAGTTGAGAAGGAATGGTTTAGCAAAGCAAGGCCTCCTTTGAACCTGAATATCCCAGAATTCCCATAACAAACAACCACTTCTCCGCCGCACTCTTACCTACAAAACAAATAGCCAAAAGATCCTTAAAAAAAAATTTCTCACAATAAAAAATCCTACTCAAATTCCAAAATCACAGAGTCAAACTCCAAAGTTTTACTTTTAAATAAAAAAAAATTCTACAAAACAAAAAAAAATATCTTTAAAACAACAAGCTATGATTAGCTTACACAGGAGTGAAAGAGAAAAAAAAATTTCAACTAACAAAGCTTAATGAAAAAAAACTCCTAAATAAAAACAAAAACAGCACCAGGCAAGAGCATATATAAAAAAAATCCCAAAACTTGCCTACCCTAAACATTTTGAAATGAAACACAAAAAAAAAAATGAAAAAATTCTTACATTACCATCTTACTACTTACTTTGCTTCCTAAAAAATTTAAGACATTCCCTTACTCCCAAAAGAAATTAAATTTCAAGACACTGTGCACTTCCCTATACACATGGAAATTTATTACAATAAAAAAAAATTTCAATATTGTTACTGTATAGCAATTTATCATATAGGTGGACAGCCCATTTTATATTATTGTATTCTATTCAGTGGACAGACAACTCAGGCAGAACCAAAAAGGTGAACGGCACCACATGTTATATAGCTTTTCCCCTTTTGCAAATTATTACTCTATTTTCTTTATACATTATTTACTTATGACATTATTTTATTTATTTTTCTTTATTATATAATTTACTATTTATATTTACCTTAATTTATTATTTCATTTCTGATTCACACACACATTTATTTATTTATAATTATTAACTATTATATTTATTTTTAACCTGTGATCGTATAGTTTTATTAAATCAATAAAGTTTACTTTTAATATTATTATTTATTTAGTTTCTTTATATACTTTGTTACTTACAGCTTGGTCTGTGCTGAACCATGTTACACTTTCAAAGACATTCCAACTTCTTAATATTTCTAAAAATTCCACTTACCTTTTAAATACATAAATAGCACAGCCAACATAAAGAATCCACAACTCATTTGTTAAATTAAAAATTAACTTTTATTAACAATTAAAAATTCAACATCTGATCCATTTATAAGATTTCATTATTTGTATAGTGGCATAAAGTTAAGTTAGTACATTGCTCCAAATTAAAATCTTTTAACTTTGTAATTTAATAAAAATAACCCTGGGAACAGAATCCACTCTGGTCTGAAGACCAGAGTTTGGTCTGCCTGAGCTGTCCACCACTAAAAATGTGAAAAGCATAACTCAGAAATAATAAAAACACATTATCGGTGTATATGAAAGAAATCATTTTCATAAAATAAAACATTCGTGTATATATATATATTGTGTGTAGCTCCACCCAGATGGCATGTATAAAAGAATAGATCTTAAGATGTTGATTGGGAGAAATCATCCAAAGACAGCGAATGTTCTCGCTTCCAACAGTAGATGGCAGCACCAGAAATGAGGAGCAAAAATGACTGTTGTTAAACATGATAAAAATCACAAAGCTACACACAATTTTTAAAAATATACTTATTAATTGTTGACTTGCAAAAACATGTAACTCTTTCTATCCTTCCTATTGAAACTTTTTTTTTTTGATCTACCCTGAAATTTACATTTTTCTTTCTGGAACATGATGATACTTTCTCACACATAGCTTGTAAAATTTAATGACACGATTGAAATCAAAACGCTTCGAGTGGGCCGGTAAAATAAAATACAGCTCATCACTGCGGAGCTCATAAGGCAAAACACTGGAGGAGCACAGAAAAATGTGGAGAGGGATCACTGATGCACTTATCACTGGAATGACGTAAATATTGGATGAATAGATGAGAGTTCTGAAGTATGAAAGGCTTCCCAAAAACATTGTTGTTGGGCAATCTTTGTTGGTCCACCATGACAATTGATGATGAATCACTGGCCGATTTTTCTCAACTTGGTATTCAGTATCTAATGGAACATCCGGTGACATAGACAGCTGAACTTGTGCAGAAACAGAATCGCCGATTTGACGTAGTTCCCTGCAAATGCGCTGAACTCAGAAGCAGGTATTTTTACTAATACCCTGTAGCCAGTTTCAGGAATGTCAAGATGCTCAGTATCTAAATTCATAAGCTACCCGGGGCGTGAGCCCCAGGCTCGGCTCTTAGAAATTTTATCATCTCTTTGCTCTGCTGCCCAGAATCGAACTCAAAGCATTTTTACGGCGACCGCGGCCCCTCAGCGTGAGGTCCGGCCGCGGCCCCAAAATCTTTGTCCAACCTCTCTGTTCTACTCTCCGAATCGAACTCCCCCGGCAACACACGCTTGCCTTCCCAGGAGACGCCAAACTTGGCGAGCGAAACTCTGCGCTTCGCGCCGAGCGCCCACGCATACACTGCGGAAATCAAAACGCTGTTATGCCAAGAATCAAAAAGGATAACTTCCGCCAAGCGGCAAGCCGCCGCGAAATGGCAACCCGCCAGCCCCACCGGATGTGCTGGGACCCTCCTCTTGCAGGTGTTTACTGATAAGCGATGGAAAGTCAAATTTTGTCTTAAAAAGTGCCTTTTTTCTGCAAACTGATGAATGAAGTGAAGTTAAGTTAAAAGATGCAAGCGAGAAACGGAAGGATTAACAAAAGATTATTTAACGTTTAAAGGCACATTGCGCACAATTTTGAATAATAAAAACATTAAAAAGATAACAAATTACGTTAAAGGGGAAATAAATCGCCGAAATATTCCAAAACAACAAATAAATTTAGAATTTTGAAGGGAAAGGGGAAAATAACGAATTTTAAGCTATTTCAAATTTTGAACTATTAATTAAATTTAGAGCTGTCAAATCTCGGCATAACATAACTCCTCTCGACCACCGGAAAAAAAATTTTAGAATAAAATTTTTCACAACAAAGAGCCGAAAATAGCCAAAAGAGAACACCATCCTGGTGGCAGAGAAATTGTAAACCTACGAGAACACTCGCTTCATGTAGCAACTCCTGGGATTACAATCTGAAAAAAAAATTTACAATACATATTTTACATACAGGGAAGGCACACTGATCATGACCATAAAATTTAAAACTTACACTTTTCTTAGACTTCCATAAAAAAATTTCGTATCTCCCCTTTAAGAGAGGAGAAAAACCTCCAAAAAGAAAACATTCATTACAACTCAAAAATTTAAAATTTTTTTTTTAAAAACTCGAACTGAACCTCAAGAGAAACAAAATATCTGAATTCTCACCAAAAAAAAAAAAAATCATCTCTGCAGCAGTGACTTTCATAAACAAGTGTACTTCCACTAAAATTTGACTAACTCCAAGGTCCACAAAAATTTAACAAATTCGAAGAACTTCCACAAATGGTAAAATTTTAAAAATTCAAATCCCTGCACAAAATTTGAATTACAAACTTCAACAAAAAGGGAATCCCAAAAATGTAAATTTCAAGCAAACCAAAGTTTTAGCTCCACCTCCCAGAAAATTAAAATTCCGACAAACAACAAAAAAAAAAAATTTCAAAATGTAATTTTAAACAAAAACAAAATTTAATTCTAATCTTCCAGTCTATCAATTCATTCTTAACACTCCCAATCATCACAAGTAAAAAAAAATTTCAATTACCTTCAAAAAGTTTCAATTTTAAAAAAAAATTCCAAAACAAAAAAAAATCTGCTTTTGTAGAGTGCATCACCCAAGCAGTCGGAAAGAAGGAAAACAAAACAGAGTTCCCAATTACTTGTCATTACAATAAAAACATAAATTTTGATGAAGACTTTGGACCAGCCGAAGAATTCAAAGGGTCGAAACATAAAATTTTGAGGCCTCCAAGATTAATAACTAAACAACTGAAAACTCAATTTCAAAATCTCCTCCCCCACATTCGAAGAAAACACACAATCACCTAGCAACAAACTTTTAAGAGCCAAAACACTTTTAAATAAAAAAAAATTTCACAAAGCTAACTTAAATTAAAAAAAAAATTTCTCAAGGAATATTTCTCAAAGAACAATCTCCATTCCCCCCAAAACAAACATTCTGAGACTGAACTTGCACAATTTAACAAAAAAAAATTTTTTACACTACCCAAAGTCGATCGCTTGGCTGAAGGATCAATGACACAAGAAAAAACAATTTTTGCGGGCAAGTAATTCTCCTAAAAGGAAAGGTGCATTCCCCAGCTGAGCACCTTAAAGGCGGCTTCAAAGCACCAAAGTGACAGTTAACATGGCCTAATGAAAAACAAAAAAAAATTTTCTTTTTCAAACACATTTCTGTGAAGAAGAATTTCTATGAAAACAAGGCTTCCCAGACCTCAAAATTCCTCCAGGTGACCATGAAACTAACCCATTAGCCGTACCTTTAACTTCACCCAAAGCCAAGAGTTGTGACTAATTATACAAAACAAAAACAAAAGAAAACTTTTGATCACTGTTCTCCCCCTTTAATAAATTTTAAAACCAAAATTTGAACTGAAACTCAAATCCCAACTATATTCCAAAAGAGAAAAAAAATCTTCTATCATAAAAAAAAATTCCCAACATTTAAGACTAACCAGATCTCTTGACATATTTAGCTACTTTTAAACACACATTAAATTCAATACACTTAAAACACAACTACTAATACACATACATTTTTCGCTATTCTTCTATTCTCATTTCCAACAACTCTCCATCCCAAATCTCACAAAAAACTGTTGCAACATTTCTCAAATCTCAAAAAAAATCTGACAGTGGGCAAGGGGTCGTGAATCCCCTCCCAAAAAAAAACACAATACACACATACATCATGGGCAAGTGATTTAATTCCCGAGGGAAAAAGGTGCATTCCCCAGTGAACACCTCAAAACTGTGTGGCATCAAAGCACTGAAGTAGCCGTTATGGGCAGACTGAGAAAAATTTTTACCCACTTAAAAAGTTGAGAAGGAATGGTTTAGCAAAGCAAGGCCTCCTTTGAACCTGAATATCCCAGAATTCCCATAACAAACAACCACTTCTCCGCCGCACTCTTACCTACAAAACAAATAGCCAAAAGATCCTTAAAAAAAAATTTCTCACAATAAAAAATCCTACTCAAATTCCAAAATCACAGAGTCAAACTCCAAAGTTTTACTTTTAAATAAAAAAAAATTCTACAAAACAAAAAAAAATATCTTTAAAACAACAAGCTATGATTAGCTTACACAGGAGTGAAAGAGAAAAAAAAATTTCAACTAACAAAGCTTAATGAAAAAAAACTCCTAAATAAAAACAAAAACAGCACCAGGCAAGAGCATATATAAAAAAAATCCCAAAACTTGCCTACCCTAAACATTTTGAAATGAAACACAAAAAAAAAAATGAAAAAATTCTTACATTACCATCTTACTACTTACTTTGCTTCCTAAAAAATTTAAGACATTCCCTTACTCCCAAAAGAAATTAAATTTCAAGACACTGTGCACTTCCCTATACACATGGAAATTTATTACAATAAAAAAAAATTTCAATATTGTTACTGTATAGCAATTTATCATATGGGTGGACAGCCCATTTTATATTATTGTATTCTATTCAGTGGACAGACAACTCAGGCAGAACCAAAAAGGTGAACGGCACCACATGTTATATAGCTTTTCCCCTTTTGCAAATTATTACTCTATTTTCTTTATACATTATTTACTTATGACATTATTTTATTTATTTTTCTTTATTATATAATTTACTATTTATATTTACCTTAATTTATTATTTCATTTCTGATTCACACACACATTTATTTATTTATAATTATTAACTATTATATTTATTTTTAACCTGTGATCGTATAGTTTTATTAAATCAATAAAGTTTACTTTTAATATTATTATTTATTTAGTTTCTTTATATACTTTGTTACTTACAGCTTGGTCTGTGCTGAACCATGTTACACTTTCAAAGACATTCCAACTTCTTAATATTTCTAAAAATTCCACTTACCTTTTAAATACATAAATAGCACAGCCAACATAAAGAATCCACAACTCATTTGTTAAATTAAAAATTAACTTTTATTAACAATTAAAAATTCAACATCTGATCCATTTATAAGATTTCATTATTTGTATAGTGGCATAAAGTTAAGTTAGTACATTGCTCCAAATTAAAATCTTTTAACTTTGTAATTTAATAAAAATAACCCTGGGAACAGAATCCACTCTGGTCTGAAGACCAGAGTTTGGTCTGCCTGAGCTGTCCACCACTAAAAATGTGAAAAGCATAACTCAGAAATAATAAAAACACATTATCGGTGTATATGAAAGAAATCATTTTCATAAAATAAAACATTCGTGTATATATATATATTGTGTGTAGCTCCACCCAGATGGCATGTATAAAAGAATAGATCTTAAGATGTTGATTGGGAGAAATCATCCAAAGACAGCGAATGTTCTCGCTTCCAACAGTAGATGGCAGCACCAGAAATGAGGAGCAAAAATGACTGTTGTTAAACATGATAAAAATCACAAAGCTACACACAATTTTTAAAAATATACTTATTAATTGTTGACTTGCAAAAACATGTAACTCTTTCTATCCTTCCTATTGAAACTTTTTTTTTTTGATCTACCCTGAAATTTACATTTTTCTTTCTGGAACATGATGATACTTTCTCACACATAGCTTGTAAAATTTAATGACACGATTGAAATCAAAACGCTTCGAGTGGGCCGGTAAAATAAAATACAGCTCATCACTGCGGAGCTCATAAGGCAAAACACTGGAGGAGCACAGAAAAATGTGGAGAGGGATCACTGATGCACTTATCACTGGAATGACGTAAATATTGGATGAATAGATGAGAGTTCTGAAGTATGAAAGGCTTCCCAAAAACATTGTTGTTGGGCAATCTTTGTTGGTCCACCATGACAATTGATGATGAATCACTGGCCGATTTTTCTCAACTTGGTATTCAGTATCTAATGGAACATCCGGTGACATAGACAGCTGAACTTGTGCAGAAACAGAATCGCCGATTTGACGTAGTTCCCTGCAAATGCGCTGAACTCAGAAGCAGGTATTTTTACTAATACCCTGTAGCCAGTTTCAGGAATGTCAAGATGCTCAGTATCTAAATTCATAAGCTACCCGGGGCGTGAGCCCCAGGCTCGGCTCTTAGAAATTTTATCATCTCTTTGCTCTGCTGCCCAGAATCGAACTCAAAGCATTTTTACGGCGACCGCGGCCCCTCAGCGTGAGGTCCGGCCGCGGCCCCAAAATCTTTGTCCAACCTCTCTGTTCTACTCTCCGAATCGAACTCCCCCGGCAACACACGCTTGCCTTCCCAGGAGACGCCAAACTTGGCGAGCGAAACTCTGCGCTTCGCGCCGAGCGCCCACGCATACACTGCGGAAATCAAAACGCTGTTATGCCAAGAATCAAAAAGGATAACTTCCACCAAGCGGCAAGCCGCCGCGAAATGGCAACCCGCCAGCCCCACCGGATGTGCTGGGACCCTCCTCTTGCAGGTGTTTACTGATAAGCGATGGAAAGTCAAATTTTGTCTTAAAAAGTGCCTTTTTTCTGCAAACTGATGAATGAAGTGAAGTTAAGTTAAAAGATGCAAGCGAGAAACGGAAGGATTAACAAAAGATTATTTAACGTTTAAAGGCACATTGCGCACAATTTTGAATAATAAAAACATTAAAAAGATAACAAATTACGTTAAAGGGGAAATAAATCGCCGAAATATTCCAAAACAACAAATAAATTTAGAATTTTGAAGGGAAAGGGGAAAATAACGAATTTTAAGCTATTTCAAATTTTGAACTATTAATTAAATTTAGAGCTGTCAAATCTCGGCATAACATAACTCCTCTCGACCACCGGAAAAAAAATTTTAGAATAAAATTTTTCACAACAAAGAGCCGAAAATAGCCAAAAGAGAACACCATCCTGGTGGCAGAGAAATTGTAAACCTACGAGAACACTCGCTTCATGTAGCAACTCCTGGGATTACAATCTGAAAAAAAAATTTACAATACATATTTTACATACAGGGAAGGCACACTGATCATGACCATAAAATTTAAAACTTACACTTTTCTTAGACTTCCATAAAAAAATTTCGTATCTCCCCTTTAAGAGAGGAGAAAAACCTCCAAAAAGAAAACATTCATTACAACTCAAAAATTTAAAATTTTTTTTTTAAAAACTCGAACTGAACCTCAAGAGAAACAAAATATCTGAATTCTCACCAAAAAAAAAAAAAATCATCTCTGCAGCAGTGACTTTCATAAACAAGTGTACTTCCACTAAAATTTGACTAACTCCAAGGTCCACAAAAATTTAACAAATTCGAAGAACTTCCACAAATGGTAAAATTTTAAAAATTCAAATCCCTGCACAAAATTTGAATTACAAACTTCAACAAAAAGGGAATCCCAAAAATGTAAATTTCAAGCAAACCAAAGTTTTAGCTCCACCTCCCAGAAAATTAAAATTCCGACAAACAACAAAAAAAAAAAATTTCAAAATGTAATTTTAAACAAAAACAAAATTTAATTCTAATCTTCCAGTCTATCAATTCATTCTTAACACTCCCAATCATCACAAGTAAAAAAAAATTTCAATTACCTTCAAAAAGTTTCAATTTTAAAAAAAAATTCCAAAACAAAAAAAAATCTGCTTTTGTAGAGTGCATCACCCAAGCAGTCGGAAAGAAGGAAAACAAAACAGAGTTCCCAATTACTTGTCATTACAATAAAAACATAAATTTTGATGAAGACTTTGGACCAGCCGAAGAATTCAAAGGGTCGAAACATAAAATTTTGAGGCCTCCAAGATTAATAACTAAACAACTGAAAACTCAATTTCAAAATCTCCTCCCCCACATTCGAAGAAAACACACAATCACCTAGCAACAAACTTTTAAGAGCCAAAACACTTTTAAATAAAAAAAAATTTCACAAAGCTAACTTAAATTAAAAAAAAAATTTCTCAAGGAATATTTCTCAAAGAACAATCTCCATTCCCCCCAAAACAAACATTCTGAGACTGAACTTGCACAATTTAACAAAAAAAAATTTTTTACACTACCCAAAGTCGATCGCTTGGCTGAAGGATCAATGACACAAGAAAAAACAATTTTTGCGGGCAAGTAATTCTCCTAAAAGGAAAGGTGCATTCCCCAGCTGAGCACCTTAAAGGCGGCTTCAAAGCACCAAAGTGACAGTTAACATGGCCTAATGAAAAACAAAAAAAAATTTTCTTTTTCAAACACATTTCTGTGAAGAAGAATTTCTATGAAAACAAGGCTTCCCAGACCTCAAAATTCCTCCAGGTGACCATGAAACTAACCCATTAGCCGTACCTTTAACTTCACCCAAAGCCAAGAGTTGTGACTAATTATACAAAACAAAAACAAAAGAAAACTTTTGATCACTGTTCTCCCCCTTTAATAAATTTTAAAACCAAAATTTGAACTGAAACTCAAATCCCAACTATATTCCAAAAGAGAAAAAAAATCTTCTATCATAAAAAAAAATTCCCAACATTTAAGACTAACCAGATCTCTTGACATATTTAGCTACTTTTAAACACACATTAAATTCAATACACTTAAAACACAACTACTAATACACATACATTTTTCGCTATTCTTCTATTCTCATTTCCAACAACTCTCCATCCCAAATCTCACAAAAAACTGTTGCAACATTTCTCAAATCTCAAAAAAAATCTGACAGTGGGCAAGGGGTCGTGAATCCCCTCCCAAAAAAAAACACAATACACACATACATCATGGGCAAGTGATTTAATTCCCGAGGGAAAAAGGTGCATTCCCCAGTGAACACCTCAAAACTGTGTGGCATCAAAGCACTGAAGTAGCCGTTATGGGCAGACTGAGAAAAATTTTTACCCACTTAAAAAGTTGAGAAGGAATGGTTTAGCAAAGCAAGGCCTCCTTTGAACCTGAATATCCCAGAATTCCCATAACAAACAACCACTTCTCCGCCGCACTCTTACCTACAAAACAAATAGCCAAAAGATCCTTAAAAAAAAATTTCTCACAATAAAAAATCCTACTCAAATTCCAAAATCACAGAGTCAAACTCCAAAGTTTTACTTTTAAATAAAAAAAAATTCTACAAAACAAAAAAAAATATCTTTAAAACAACAAGCTATGATTAGCTTACACAGGAGTGAAAGAGAAAAAAAAATTTCAACTAACAAAGCTTAATGAAAAAAAACTCCTAAATAAAAACAAAAACAGCACCAGGCAAGAGCATATATAAAAAAAATCCCAAAACTTGCCTACCCTAAACATTTTGAAATGAAACACAAAAAAAAAAATGAAAAAATTCTTACATTACCATCTTACTACTTACTTTGCTTCCTAAAAAATTTAAGACATTCCCTTACTCCCAAAAGAAATTAAATTTCAAGACACTGTGCACTTCCCTATACACATGGAAATTTATTACAATAAAAAAAAATTTCAATATTGTTACTGTATAGCAATTTATCATATAGGTGGACAGCCCATTTTATATTATTGTATTCTATTCAGTGGACAGACAACTCAGGCAGAACCAAAAAGGTGAACGGCACCACATGTTATATAGCTTTTCCCCTTTTGCAAATTATTACTCTATTTTCTTTATACATTATTTACTTATGACATTATTTTATTTATTTTTCTTTATTATATAATTTACTATTTATATTTACCTTAATTTATTATTTCATTTCTGATTCACACACACATTTATTTATTTATAATTATTAACTATTATATTTATTTTTAACCTGTGATCGTATAGTTTTATTAAATCAATAAAGTTTACTTTTAATATTATTATTTATTTAGTTTCTTTATATACTTTGTTACTTACAGCTTGGTCTGTGCTGAACCATGTTACACTTTCAAAGACATTCCAACTTCTTAATATTTCTAAAAATTCCACTTACCTTTTAAATACATAAATAGCACAGCCAACATAAAGAATCCACAACTCATTTGTTAAATTAAAAATTAACTTTTATTAACAATTAAAAATTCAACATCTGATCCATTTATAAGATTTCATTATTTGTATAGTGGCATAAAGTTAAGTTAGTACATTGCTCCAAATTAAAATCTTTTAACTTTGTAATTTAATAAAAATAACCCTGGGAACAGAATCCACTCTGGTCTGAAGACCAGAGTTTGGTCTGCCTGAGCTGTCCACCACTAAAAATGTGAAAAGCATAACTCAGAAATAATAAAAACACATTATCGGTGTATATGAAAGAAATCATTTTCATAAAATAAAACATTCGTGTATATATATATATTGTGTGTAGCTCCACCCAGATGGCATGTATAAAAGAATAGATCTTAAGATGTTGATTGGGAGAAATCATCCAAAGACAGCGAATGTTCTCGCTTCCAACAGTAGATGGCAGCACCAGAAATGAGGAGCAAAAATGACTGTTGTTAAACATGATAAAAATCACAAAGCTACACACAATTTTTAAAAATATACTTATTAATTGTTGACTTGCAAAAACATGTAACTCTTTCTATCCTTCCTATTGAAACTTTTTTTTTTTGATCTACCCTGAAATTTACATTTTTCTTTCTGGAACATGATGATACTTTCTCACACATAGCTTGTAAAATTTAATGACACGATTGAAATCAAAACGCTTCGAGTGGGCCGGTAAAATAAAATACAGCTCATCACTGCGGAGCTCATAAGGCAAAACACTGGAGGAGCACAGAAAAATGTGGAGAGGGATCACTGATGCACTTATCACTGGAATGACGTAAATATTGGATGAATAGATGAGAGTTCTGAAGTATGAAAGGCTTCCCAAAAACATTGTTGTTGGGCAATCTTTGTTGGTCCACCATGACAATTGATGATGAATCACTGGCCGATTTTTCTCAACTTGGTATTCAGTATCTAATGGAACATCCGGTGACATAGACAGCTGAACTTGTGCAGAAACAGAATCGCCGATTTGACGTAGTTCCCTGCAAATGCGCTGAACTCAGAAGCAGGTATTTTTACTAATACCCTGTAGCCAGTTTCAGGAATGTCAAGATGCTCAGTATCTAAATTCATAAGCTACCCGGGGCGTGAGCCCCAGGCTCGGCTCTTAGAAATTTTATCATCTCTTTGCTCTGCTGCCCAGAATCGAACTCAAAGCATTTTTACGGCGACCGCGGCCCCTCAGCGTGAGGTCCGGCCGCGGCCCCAAAATCTTTGTCCAACCTCTCTGTTCTACTCTCCGAATCGAACTCCCCCGGCAACACACGCTTGCCTTCCCAGGAGACGCCAAACTTGGCGAGCGAAACTCTGCGCTTCGCGCCGAGCGCCCACGCATACACTGCGGAAATCAAAACGCTGTTATGCCAAGAATCAAAAAGGATAACTTCCGCCAAGCGGCAAGCCGCCGCGAAATGGCAACCCGCCAGCCCCACCGGATGTGCTGGGACCCTCCTCTTGCAGGTGTTTACTGATAAGCGATGGAAAGTCAAATTTTGTCTTAAAAAGTGCCTTTTTTCTGCAAACTGATGAATGAAGTGAAGTTAAGTTAAAAGATGCAAGCGAGAAACGGAAGGATTAACAAAAGATTATTTAACGTTTAAAGGCACATTGCGCACAATTTTGAATAATAAAAACATTAAAAAGATAACAAATTACGTTAAAGGGGAAATAAATCGCCGAAATATTCCAAAACAACAAATAAATTTAGAATTTTGAAGGGAAAGGGGAAAATAACGAATTTTAAGCTATTTCAAATTTTGAACTATTAATTAAATTTAGAGCTGTCAAATCTCGGCATAACATAACTCCTCTCGACCACCGGAAAAAAAATTTTAGAATAAAATTTTTCACAACAAAGAGCCGAAAATAGCCAAAAGAGAACACCATCCTGGTGGCAGAGAAATTGTAAACCTACGAGAACACTCGCTTCATGTAGCAACTCCTGGGATTACAATCTGAAAAAAAAATTTACAATACATATTTTACATACAGGGAAGGCACACTGATCATGACCATAAAATTTAAAACTTACACTTTTCTTAGACTTCCATAAAAAAATTTCGTATCTCCCCTTTAAGAGAGGAGAAAAACCTCCAAAAAGAAAACATTCATTACAACTCAAAAATTTAAAATTTTTTTTTTAAAAACTCGAACTGAACCTCAAGAGAAACAAAATATCTGAATTCTCACCAAAAAAAAAAAAAATCATCTCTGCAGCAGTGACTTTCATAAACAAGTGTACTTCCACTAAAATTTGACTAACTCCAAGGTCCACAAAAATTTAACAAATTCGAAGAACTTCCACAAATGGTAAAATTTTAAAAATTCAAATCCCTGCACAAAATTTGAATTACAAACTTCAACAAAAAGGGAATCCCAAAAATGTAAATTTCAAGCAAACCAAAGTTTTAGCTCCACCTCCCAGAAAATTAAAATTCCGACAAACAACAAAAAAAAAAAATTTCAAAATGTAATTTTAAACAAAAACAAAATTTAATTCTAATCTTCCAGTCTATCAATTCATTCTTAACACTCCCAATCATCACAAGTAAAAAAAAATTTCAATTACCTTCAAAAAGTTTCAATTTTAAAAAAAAATTCCAAAACAAAAAAAAATCTGCTTTTGTAGAGTGCATCACCCAAGCAGTCGGAAAGAAGGAAAACAAAACAGAGTTCCCAATTACTTGTCATTACAATAAAAACATAAATTTTGATGAAGACTTTGGACCAGCCGAAGAATTCAAAGGGTCGAAACATAAAATTTTGAGGCCTCCAAGATTAATAACTAAACAACTGAAAACTCAATTTCAAAATCTCCTCCCCCACATTCGAAGAAAACACACAATCACCTAGCAACAAACTTTTAAGAGCCAAAACACTTTTAAATAAAAAAAAATTTCACAAAGCTAACTTAAATTAAAAAAAAAATTTCTCAAGGAATATTTCTCAAAGAACAATCTCCATTCCCCCCAAAACAAACATTCTGAGACTGAACTTGCACAATTTAACAAAAAAAAATTTTTTACACTACCCAAAGTCGATCGCTTGGCTGAAGGATCAATGACACAAGAAAAAACAATTTTTGCGGGCAAGTAATTCTCCTAAAAGGAAAGGTGCATTCCCCAGCTGAGCACCTTAAAGGCGGCTTCAAAGCACCAAAGTGACAGTTAACATGGCCTAATGAAAAACAAAAAAAAATTTTCTTTTTCAAACACATTTCTGTGAAGAAGAATTTCTATGAAAACAAGGCTTCCCAGACCTCAAAATTCCTCCAGGTGACCATGAAACTAACCCATTAGCCGTACCTTTAACTTCACCCAAAGCCAAGAGTTGTGACTAATTATACAAAACAAAAACAAAAGAAAACTTTTGATCACTGTTCTCCCCCTTTAATAAATTTTAAAACCAAAATTTGAACTGAAACTCAAATCCCAACTATATTCCAAAAGAGAAAAAAAATCTTCTATCATAAAAAAAAATTCCCAACATTTAAGACTAACCAGATCTCTTGACATATTTAGCTACTTTTAAACACACATTAAATTCAATACACTTAAAACACAACTACTAATACACATACATTTTTCGCTATTCTTCTATTCTCATTTCCAACAACTCTCCATCCCAAATCTCACAAAAAACTGTTGCAACATTTCTCAAATCTCAAAAAAAATCTGACAGTGGGCAAGGGGTCGTGAATCCCCTCCCAAAAAAAAACACAATACACACATACATCATGGGCAAGTGATTTAATTCCCGAGGGAAAAAGGTGCATTCCCCAGTGAACACCTCAAAACTGTGTGGCATCAAAGCACTGAAGTAGCCGTTATGGGCAGACTGAGAAAAATTTTTACCCACTTAAAAAGTTGAGAAGGAATGGTTTAGCAAAGCAAGGCCTCCTTTGAACCTGAATATCCCAGAATTCCCATAACAAACAACCACTTCTCCGCCGCACTCTTACCTACAAAACAAATAGCCAAAAGATCCTTAAAAAAAAATTTCTCACAATAAAAAATCCTACTCAAATTCCAAAATCACAGAGTCAAACTCCAAAGTTTTACTTTTAAATAAAAAAAAATTCTACAAAACAAAAAAAAATATCTTTAAAACAACAAGCTATGATTAGCTTACACAGGAGTGAAAGAGAAAAAAAAATTTCAACTAACAAAGCTTAATGAAAAAAAACTCCTAAATAAAAACAAAAACAGCACCAGGCAAGAGCATATATAAAAAAAATCCCAAAACTTGCCTACCCTAAACATTTTGAAATGAAACACAAAAAAAAAAATGAAAAAATTCTTACATTACCATCTTACTACTTACTTTGCTTCCTAAAAAATTTAAGACATTCCCTTACTCCCAAAAGAAATTAAATTTCAAGACACTGTGCACTTCCCTATACACATGGAAATTTATTACAATAAAAAAAAATTTCAATATTGTTACTGTATAGCAATTTATCATATGGGTGGACAGCCCATTTTATATTATTGTATTCTATTCAGTGGACAGACAACTCAGGCAGAACCAAAAAGGTGAACGGCACCACATGTTATATAGCTTTTCCCCTTTTGCAAATTATTACTCTATTTTCTTTATACATTATTTACTTATGACATTATTTTATTTATTTTTCTTTATTATATAATTTACTATTTATATTTACCTTAATTTATTATTTCATTTCTGATTCACACACACATTTATTTATTTATAATTATTAACTATTATATTTATTTTTAACCTGTGATCGTATAGTTTTATTAAATCAATAAAGTTTACTTTTAATATTATTATTTATTTAGTTTCTTTATATACTTTGTTACTTACAGCTTGGTCTGTGCTGAACCATGTTACACTTTCAAAGACATTCCAACTTCTTAATATTTCTAAAAATTCCACTTACCTTTTAAATACATAAATAGCACAGCCAACATAAAGAATCCACAACTCATTTGTTAAATTAAAAATTAACTTTTATTAACAATTAAAAATTCAACATCTGATCCATTTATAAGATTTCATTATTTGTATAGTGGCATAAAGTTAAGTTAGTACATTGCTCCAAATTAAAATCTTTTAACTTTGTAATTTAATAAAAATAACCCTGGGAACAGAATCCACTCTGGTCTGAAGACCAGAGTTTGGTCTGCCTGAGCTGTCCACCACTAAAAATGTGAAAAGCATAACTCAGAAATAATAAAAACACATTATCGGTGTATATGAAAGAAATCATTTTCATAAAATAAAACATTCGTGTATATATATATATTGTGTGTAGCTCCACCCAGATGGCATGTATAAAAGAATAGATCTTAAGATGTTGATTGGGAGAAATCATCCAAAGACAGCGAATGTTCTCGCTTCCAACAGTAGATGGCAGCACCAGAAATGAGGAGCAAAAATGACTGTTGTTAAACATGATAAAAATCACAAAGCTACACACAATTTTTAAAAATATACTTATTAATTGTTGACTTGCAAAAACATGTAACTCTTTCTATCCTTCCTATTGAAACTTTTTTTTTTTGATCTACCCTGAAATTTACATTTTTCTTTCTGGAACATGATGATACTTTCTCACACATAGCTTGTAAAATTTAATGACACGATTGAAATCAAAACGCTTCGAGTGGGCCGGTAAAATAAAATACAGCTCATCACTGCGGAGCTCATAAGGCAAAACACTGGAGGAGCACAGAAAAATGTGGAGAGGGATCACTGATGCACTTATCACTGGAATGACGTAAATATTGGATGAATAGATGAGAGTTCTGAAGTATGAAAGGCTTCCCAAAAACATTGTTGTTGGGCAATCTTTGTTGGTCCACCATGACAATTGATGATGAATCACTGGCCGATTTTTCTCAACTTGGTATTCAGTATCTAATGGAACATCCGGTGACATAGACAGCTGAACTTGTGCAGAAACAGAATCGCCGATTTGACGTAGTTCCCTGCAAATGCGCTGAACTCAGAAGCAGGTATTTTTACTAATACCCTGTAGCCAGTTTCAGGAATGTCAAGATGCTCAGTATCTAAATTCATAAGCTACCCGGGGCGTGAGCCCCAGGCTCGGCTCTTAGAAATTTTATCATCTCTTTGCTCTGCTGCCCAGAATCGAACTCAAAGCATTTTTACGGCGACCGCGGCCCCTCAGCGTGAGGTCCGGCCGCGGCCCCAAAATCTTTGTCCAACCTCTCTGTTCTACTCTCCGAATCGAACTCCCCCGGCAACACACGCTTGCCTTCCCAGGAGACGCCAAACTTGGCGAGCGAAACTCTGCGCTTCGCGCCGAGCGCCCACGCATACACTGCGGAAATCAAAACGCTGTTATGCCAAGAATCAAAAAGGATAACTTCCGCCAAGCGGCAAGCCGCCGCGAAATGGCAACCCGCCAGCCCCACCGGATGTGCTGGGACCCTCCTCTTGCAGGTGTTTACTGATAAGCGATGGAAAGTCAAATTTTGTCTTAAAAAGTGCCTTTTTTCTGCAAACTGATGAATGAAGTGAAGTTAAGTTAAAAGATGCAAGCGAGAAACGGAAGGATTAACAAAAGATTATTTAACGTTTAAAGGCACATTGCGCACAATTTTGAATAATAAAAACATTAAAAAGATAACAAATTACGTTAAAGGGGAAATAAATCGCCGAAATATTCCAAAACAACAAATAAATTTAGAATTTTGAAGGGAAAGGGGAAAATAACGAATTTTAAGCTATTTCAAATTTTGAACTATTAATTAAATTTAGAGCTGTCAAATCTCGGCATAACATAACTCCTCTCGACCACCGGAAAAAAAATTTTAGAATAAAATTTTTCACAACAAAGAGCCGAAAATAGCCAAAAGAGAACACCATCCTGGTGGCAGAGAAATTGTAAACCTACGAGAACACTCGCTTCATGTAGCAACTCCTGGGATTACAATCTGAAAAAAAAATTTACAATACATATTTTACATACAGGGAAGGCACACTGATCATGACCATAAAATTTAAAACTTACACTTTTCTTAGACTTCCATAAAAAAATTTCGTATCTCCCCTTTAAGAGAGGAGAAAAACCTCCAAAAAGAAAACATTCATTACAACTCAAAAATTTAAAATTTTTTTTTTAAAAACTCGAACTGAACCTCAAGAGAAACAAAATATCTGAATTCTCACCAAAAAAAAAAAAAATCATCTCTGCAGCAGTGACTTTCATAAACAAGTGTACTTCCACTAAAATTTGACTAACTCCAAGGTCCACAAAAATTTAACAAATTCGAAGAACTTCCACAAATGGTAAAATTTTAAAAATTCAAATCCCTGCACAAAATTTGAATTACAAACTTCAACAAAAAGGGAATCCCAAAAATGTAAATTTCAAGCAAACCAAAGTTTTAGCTCCACCTCCCAGAAAATTAAAATTCCGACAAACAACAAAAAAAAAAAATTTCAAAATGTAATTTTAAACAAAAACAAAATTTAATTCTAATCTTCCAGTCTATCAATTCATTCTTAACACTCCCAATCATCACAAGTAAAAAAAAATTTCAATTACCTTCAAAAAGTTTCAATTTTAAAAAAAAATTCCAAAACAAAAAAAAATCTGCTTTTGTAGAGTGCATCACCCAAGCAGTCGGAAAGAAGGAAAACAAAACAGAGTTCCCAATTACTTGTCATTACAATAAAAACATAAATTTTGATGAAGACTTTGGACCAGCCGAAGAATTCAAAGGGTCGAAACATAAAATTTTGAGGCCTCCAAGATTAATAACTAAACAACTGAAAACTCAATTTCAAAATCTCCTCCCCCACATTCGAAGAAAACACACAATCACCTAGCAACAAACTTTTAAGAGCCAAAACACTTTTAAATAAAAAAAAATTTCACAAAGCTAACTTAAATTAAAAAAAAAATTTCTCAAGGAATATTTCTCAAAGAACAATCTCCATTCCCCCCAAAACAAACATTCTGAGACTGAACTTGCACAATTTAACAAAAAAAAATTTTTTACACTACCCAAAGTCGATCGCTTGGCTGAAGGATCAATGACACAAGAAAAAACAATTTTTGCGGGCAAGTAATTCTCCTAAAAGGAAAGGTGCATTCCCCAGCTGAGCACCTTAAAGGCGGCTTCAAAGCACCAAAGTGACAGTTAACATGGCCTAATGAAAAACAAAAAAAAATTTTCTTTTTCAAACACATTTCTGTGAAGAAGAATTTCTATGAAAACAAGGCTTCCCAGACCTCAAAATTCCTCCAGGTGACCATGAAACTAACCCATTAGCCGTACCTTTAACTTCACCCAAAGCCAAGAGTTGTGACTAATTATACAAAACAAAAACAAAAGAAAACTTTTGATCACTGTTCTCCCCCTTTAATAAATTTTAAAACCAAAATTTGAACTGAAACTCAAATCCCAACTATATTCCAAAAGAGAAAAAAAATCTTCTATCATAAAAAAAAATTCCCAACATTTAAGACTAACCAGATCTCTTGACATATTTAGCTACTTTTAAACACACATTAAATTCAATACACTTAAAACACAACTACTAATACACATACATTTTTCGCTATTCTTCTATTCTCATTTCCAACAACTCTCCATCCCAAATCTCACAAAAAACTGTTGCAACATTTCTCAAATCTCAAAAAAAATCTGACAGTGGGCAAGGGGTCGTGAATCCCCTCCCAAAAAAAAACACAATACACACATACATCATGGGCAAGTGATTTAATTCCCGAGGGAAAAAGGTGCATTCCCCAGTGAACACCTCAAAACTGTGTGGCATCAAAGCACTGAAGTAGCCGTTATGGGCAGACTGAGAAAAATTTTTACCCACTTAAAAAGTTGAGAAGGAATGGTTTAGCAAAGCAAGGCCTCCTTTGAACCTGAATATCCCAGAATTCCCATAACAAACAACCACTTCTCCGCCGCACTCTTACCTACAAAACAAATAGCCAAAAGATCCTTAAAAAAAAATTTCTCACAATAAAAAATCCTACTCAAATTCCAAAATCACAGAGTCAAACTCCAAAGTTTTACTTTTAAATAAAAAAAAATTCTACAAAACAAAAAAAAATATCTTTAAAACAACAAGCTATGATTAGCTTACACAGGAGTGAAAGAGAAAAAAAAATTTCAACTAACAAAGCTTAATGAAAAAAAACTCCTAAATAAAAACAAAAACAGCACCAGGCAAGAGCATATATAAAAAAAATCCCAAAACTTGCCTACCCTAAACATTTTGAAATGAAACACAAAAAAAAAAATGAAAAAATTCTTACATTACCATCTTACTACTTACTTTGCTTCCTAAAAAATTTAAGACATTCCCTTACTCCCAAAAGAAATTAAATTTCAAGACACTGTGCACTTCCCTATACACATGGAAATTTATTACAATAAAAAAAAATTTCAATATTGTTACTGTATAGCAATTTATCATATGGGTGGACAGCCCATTTTATATTATTGTATTCTATTCAGTGGACAGACAACTCAGGCAGAACCAAAAAGGTGAACGGCACCACATGTTATATAGCTTTTCCCCTTTTGCAAATTATTACTCTATTTTCTTTATACATTATTTACTTATGACATTATTTTATTTATTTTTCTTTATTATATAATTTACTATTTATATTTACCTTAATTTATTATTTCATTTCTGATTCACACACACATTTATTTATTTATAATTATTAACTATTATATTTATTTTTAACCTGTGATCGTATAGTTTTATTAAATCAATAAAGTTTACTTTTAATATTATTATTTATTTAGTTTCTTTATATACTTTGTTACTTACAGCTTGGTCTGTGCTGAACCATGTTACACTTTCAAAGACATTCCAACTTCTTAATATTTCTAAAAATTCCACTTACCTTTTAAATACATAAATAGCACAGCCAACATAAAGAATCCACAACTCATTTGTTAAATTAAAAATTAACTTTTATTAACAATTAAAAATTCAACATCTGATCCATTTATAAGATTTCATTATTTGTATAGTGGCATAAAGTTAAGTTAGTACATTGCTCCAAATTAAAATCTTTTAACTTTGTAATTTAATAAAAATAACCCTGGGAACAGAATCCACTCTGGTCTGAAGACCAGAGTTTGGTCTGCCTGAGCTGTCCACCACTAAAAATGTGAAAAGCATAACTCAGAAATAATAAAAACACATTATCGGTGTATATGAAAGAAATCATTTTCATAAAATAAAACATTCGTGTATATATATATATTGTGTGTAGCTCCACCCAGATGGCATGTATAAAAGAATAGATCTTAAGATGTTGATTGGGAGAAATCATCCAAAGACAGCGAATGTTCTCGCTTCCAACAGTAGATGGCAGCACCAGAAATGAGGAGCAAAAATGACTGTTGTTAAACATGATAAAAATCACAAAGCTACACACAATTTTTAAAAATATACTTATTAATTGTTGACTTGCAAAAACATGTAACTCTTTCTATCCTTCCTATTGAAACTTTTTTTTTTTGATCTACCCTGAAATTTACATTTTTCTTTCTGGAACATGATGATACTTTCTCACACATAGCTTGTAAAATTTAATGACACGATTGAAATCAAAACGCTTCGAGTGGGCCGGTAAAATAAAATACAGCTCATCACTGCGGAGCTCATAAGGCAAAACACTGGAGGAGCACAGAAAAATGTGGAGAGGGATCACTGATGCACTTATCACTGGAATGACGTAAATATTGGATGAATAGATGAGAGTTCTGAAGTATGAAAGGCTTCCCAAAAACATTGTTGTTGGGCAATCTTTGTTGGTCCACCATGACAATTGATGATGAATCACTGGCCGATTTTTCTCAACTTGGTATTCAGTATCTAATGGAACATCCGGTGACATAGACAGCTGAACTTGTGCAGAAACAGAATCGCCGATTTGACGTAGTTCCCTGCAAATGCGCTGAACTCAGAAGCAGGTATTTTTACTAATACCCTGTAGCCAGTTTCAGGAATGTCAAGATGCTCAGTATCTAAATTCATAAGCTACCCGGGGCGTGAGCCCCAGGCTCGGCTCTTAGAAATTTTATCATCTCTTTGCTCTGCTGCCCAGAATCGAACTCAAAGCATTTTTACGGCGACCGCGGCCCCTCAGCGTGAGGTCCGGCCGCGGCCCCAAAATCTTTGTCCAACCTCTCTGTTCTACTCTCCGAATCGAACTCCCCCGGCAACACACGCTTGCCTTCCCAGGAGACGCCAAACTTGGCGAGCGAAACTCTGCGCTTCGCGCCGAGCGCCCACGCATACACTGCGGAAATCAAAACGCTGTTATGCCAAGAATCAAAAAGGATAACTTCCGCCAAGCGGCAAGCCGCCGCGAAATGGCAACCCGCCAGCCCCACCGGATGTGCTGGGACCCTCCTCTTGCAGGTGTTTACTGATAAGCGATGGAAAGTCAAATTTTGTCTTAAAAAGTGCCTTTTTTCTGCAAACTGATGAATGAAGTGAAGTTAAGTTAAAAGATGCAAGCGAGAAACGGAAGGATTAACAAAAGATTATTTAACGTTTAAAGGCACATTGCGCACAATTTTGAATAATAAAAACATTAAAAAGATAACAAATTACGTTAAAGGGGAAATAAATCGCCGAAATATTCCAAAACAACAAATAAATTTAGAATTTTGAAGGGAAAGGGGAAAATAACGAATTTTAAGCTATTTCAAATTTTGAACTATTAATTAAATTTAGAGCTGTCAAATCTCGGCATAACACTTGTCATTGATTCTTACAAACAAGTAAGAATCAAAGATATTTAACAACTTAATCACCTTCTTCTTTTTCAACCCAGATTGTCCAACTTACTCGAAAGTGTAAGATATCTGTTTGTTCACCCGGGAATTGCCATCCAATTTAGACAGGAACCCAACAATATTGATCTGTAGCTATCACAGTTTTATATTGCTAAAATATTTATTACTTTTATATTCATATTTCTTTTAAATTTCCTAAAAATTACAGTTTAGGTAAAAAAAATACACTTAAATGTTTAAAAGTACTATATTATTTAATTGTTTTCATGGTGCATTACATTGCTTTTTCTAAATATTCTAAAATTATTATACAATATACAATGAAAATATAAAACATATCCAAATAACTAGAAAACCTGAATTCACCATTAAAACCAATTAAACAATGGAAAGAAATCTGATAAAGAATAATCTCTTGAGGGAGTGCATATTCTACGTTTAGCATCTCTCTTTCATCTTTTCATAATTTTCATTTATTTTTATTTTGATTATTCTATGTCCTTCAAAGCACATAATTCCTTTTTTGTACACAGGTACAGGGTAATTAATTGAAAAGAACGTTGGAAAGTTGTATGTGCTTGTACTTGCTGATGAAATTGAACATTATCAACTTTCTATCCATTGTTTTATTGGTTTTTAATGGATTTTGTATGGATTGTCTAATAACTTATATTTAAAATGTTTTATTACACTATATTCAAAAACAAGTATTTGATTTGTATTATTTAGGATTGAATACCAGTCTTGATAATGAATCTAATTTCAAAATTACCTCCAACTTAAGCTTAGTGCTATTAATTTCTTTTGGCACGATGGTCACATTTTATATAAATTTTAAGATACCTCAATGTTTATCATGTTTTGCCTGTATTGCTGGCTTTTAGTTGTTATATCATATTTTAATATTTACCCATGTACTTCTCTGTTGCATTATATATGTATTGTGTATCGATTTATTTTGTTTTTAGGCCTGATTGTTTATGGATTTTTGTATATATTAGATTTCTAATTTTGGTATACATATATATATATTGAATAACTTATTGTATATAAGATTCTTAGAGTCATAAGATTCATCACTTTAAAATATTAAAATGTATTCCATAAAAACTATTTGAATAGACAAATTTTAGAAAATAATATAAATAAAAATGTTTGAATAAATATTTGCCAATGGAATTATTTGAACTTCAGATTTATAGTGGCATTTATTCTGAATTTGCAGTTTTGCCTATGGTATATTTGAATTGCAAATCAAAGTTTGGGTACTTGCTGTTAAAAGAAATGGCTCTTGTTTATCAGTCCTTATGCACTTGGCGTGTTAATGAAATAATTGTCACATTTGCATATTTCTTTTTCTCCCAATCCTAAACTTCAGTGTTGTAATGAAACAAAATGAAGACTCATAGAATTACATTTGGACAATAATTAAATATCCTGCAGATTCACTCAGCTTAAATAGCAAAATGTGAAAGAAACAAAATGTATTTACAATAATTATTTAAATATTATAATGTGCATGTTCTTAAATTTTGTAATATGTTTGTTACTTTTGAATATTTCAATTTTAGTATATGTTTGTCTACTTTCAAAAGTTTAAGATTTTAAAATGTGTTTCACACACACACCTTTAAATGATTTACATTTTAAAATGTTATTTTAAACTTTTTATTTTAAAATGCTTAAATATTAATTTTCTTTATTTACTTTTAAATAAATATTTAAATTTGAAATATGTTTATACAACTATAAAAACATTCCATATTCATTTCCAGTTTTATGACGTAGGTGAAACATAATGTTTTTTTGCATGTGATAGTCATTTATTTTTACTTTCCCTGCAATACATGGTAATGTATAGGGAAAGTATTGGAATCATGCCGAAAATCGCAACTTGAGTTTTCGACGGATTTACACGTTTCGAGACCTCTAGAATACGAAAAAACCATTTTTAGCGTGACGTCTGTGTGTGTGTCTGTCTGTCTGTGCAGATTTTGTATCCACTCTAACTAAAAAACTAATGGACCGAATTTCACAAAATTTGGTAGATAAGTTACTTGTGAGCGAGTCTGGTGCTGTTTAGTTTTGGGTACGATTCGGGATAAAAGAACCCGCCTTTTTTTGCGAAATGGCCCGCAAAATCTTGTATCCACTCTAACTGAAAAACTAATGGACCGAATTTCACAAAATTCGGTGGATAGGTCACTTTTGGGTTACCCTGGTGCTGATTAAATTTTGGTACGATTCGGAAAAAAATAACCTGCCTTTTTTTGCAAAATGGCCCGCAAAAATCGTCAAAATCTAAACTAAAGAACTAGGTGTACTCAGATATATCCATTAAATGCCCGTTTAATACGTAATTTTTAAGGACGAAAAGAATAAGACCAACCCCATTACACTAGGACTAGCCGTTCTCGAGATATTTTAATTTCTCGTACTTTCTCTATGCCACCTTTGAAAATAAGCTCGGTTACCGAATGAGAACGAAAATTGAATAAAAGTGAAATAAATTTAATTAAAATAAAGAGAACGTGGATATAAGTCTGCAGGGAAAGTCATGTGCTGCCCACATCAGATTTTTCTATTTATTTCCAATGTTGATTATGTATTTGGATGTTGAATAAAAGCACCATGCAACAGAACTGTAAGTATTTGTTTTAGTATTAGGCATTATTGTTTCCAGACTAATGCACAAGTACCCACAAATAAATTCATTATATCTTTATTGTACTAATTTTTCTGCTTAGGCATATTTCTAGATGCAATTTCAGTTAATGAAAGGAAAAGCATATTTCACAAAATGTCTGTTTCAAATATTGTGTGAAAACAGTCAAAACCTTCTACAGCTATCTATACTAATCCTTTTGAGGTATAAAGAACATGCTTGACTAAAGATAATGGAATTAGTTCATAAAATATTGAAGATATGTCTTTTTTATAATTAAATTTGTAGAATTCTTCATTTTCATCCAAGATTAAAACTTTATAAATTAATGCTATTTTTTTATGTAGGTGAATGAAGCATTTTAATTTTTTATCTTCTGACTTTTTAAATAATTCACAAATTTAGATATAAATGCTGAGTGGTGTAAAGATTACCAGGAAATTAAACTACAAGAACAGATATATAATCTTAATATTGGAACTGTTCCAAGGTCTATGTGGGTTGTTCTTGAAGACGATCTTGTTGAATCTTGTCACCCTGGGAATGACGTTATTGTCAGGTAAGTACCCAAGAAGTTCAGTTCTATGGCATGTTTCATATCAGGGAAATAGAGAAAGCCAGGAGTCAATTGCCCAGGAAAAGACAACCATCTGTGGCTGGACTTGAACCAGTAACCTTTTGGGTTGGCGTCTTGAAGTTTTTGATCATTGGACTACAGGGACACATTTCTATCACCATTCGACACCAAACTGCTTTGTAACTGTGAGAGCAATCAACTGTCCTGCTATTCTGTACTCATGTTTCAAAGCAGTTTGGTTCAATAGTCAGAGGTGTTAAGGTGCCCACCCGAAGATTGCTGGTTTAAGTCCAGCCAGGGATAGTTGTCTTTTTCTGGATAGTTGTCTTTTTTTACTTTCTCTACTTCTTTTATTTTAACAGATTTTTTTCCATGGAGTTTTCTAGTGAAATTAACAGCTATTAGTATTGATTATATATAGGTCTAAATTACCTATGTGAGCTAGCAATTGTCCTACTATTCTGTACAGATGTTTCAAGGCAATTCAATTTTAAATGGTGATATGAATGTCCTTGTAGTCTGATGTCAGAGGTGTCAGGGTACCAATAGAAAGTTGCTGGTTCAAATTCAGACATGTATGGCTGTCTCTTTTCTGGACATTTATCTCCTCATTTTCTCCTTTTATTTTTATGGATTTGTTTTCCATATGAGATTAAATATTAAAAAAATAAGAAATTAATAAAATAGAAAGTATTTTCTACAGTTGGTTCAAAAGATTTTCTATTCTTTTAAAAATTTTTAATCTATACCATATTTTAGGTATGTGACAACTCAACCATTTATAATGTCAATGCATAAAAAGTTTTTTAAATAATATACTTTCTAATAAAAGTTTTTCTAATTGATAATGGTGTAATGTAAATATTGTGACAAATTATACCTATATTTAAATTTTTATTAAATATAATTATAATTACGCATCTTCTGTCAGCCCGTAACACATATTTAAAATACATACTCAATATATGTTAAAGATAAGTTTTAAATGCATTTTGCTTGTTATATTTGTCTTGTATAAATTATATTTATTAGTTTTTCTTTTATGTTGATTGTTATAGTGGTGTTTTGATTCAGCGTTGGAAACCATTGAGTAAAGGAAGTTTAATTGACATTCAGCTGGTCATTCTTGCGCATAATATAGAAGTTCAAAATAAGATATCCTCAGCTACAGTATCTATGGATATGGTAAATAATATTGCATTTCCTGTATTTTCAATTACTTTTGTATAGTTAACATGTTTATATATATATATATATATATATATATATATATATATATATAAATAAAAATTAAAGGATTATATATATATATATAATTATATAAATGTATTTATATATTCAAGTGTGTGTGTGAATGCATTTTGCTGCATTTTGCTGATTACCTTTAGCTTTATGAAATTCATATTGTGTATATAAGTATGCTCATTGTAGTATTTTAACAATTTTACACACATTGTGAGATAATATATAAACTCTGTTTCGAAGTTATTCTTCCGAATACTAATGCACTCATAAGACAATCCAAAAACTTACTATAAAAAACTACTAAGGTTCAAAAATCAAAAACTTAAAATATGAGACAATGACATTCTAAATTAAAAATTTTTAGTTCCTGCTGTTCTTTAGTCCAAATCTATTGTATTTCCCCAAATCTTGTGCATTATGATGGTGAGCCCAACATTAGCTAGTCATATAATTTTTAAAAACCCATAGAATTAAAATAATATACAAAACACAATCTATATAAATAAAAATGAAAATCTGTCTGTCTGTCTGTCTGTTTGTCACACCATCACGGGAGAACGGCTGAACCGAATTTGATGAAATTTTGTGGGTAGCCCAGAAATAGCCCCACTTAAAATTATATCCGTGTTTTGAGTTTCTACGACCAGTGGTTCTCGAGATATTACTAAAAAACGAAATTTTCGTTTGTCTCATCATCACGGAAAAACGGCTGAACCGAATTTAATGAAATTTGGTGAATAGCCTTGAAATATCCCCCCATAAATTTTGTCCAAGTTTCGAGTTTCTAAGACCTGGGGTTGTCGAGATATTAATGAAAAACGGAACTTTTTCCTAGGAGTTCTACTCCCTAACTCCGTGGTTTATCCAAACGAAAAGCTTGAAAATCGTTTGAAAGTGAATTAAAATTTAATCTCTGAGTTTGATGGGAGATTGTTTGCGTTAATTAGTCACTTTCTGAAAACATGAATTGTTTGAAACATGATTTAAAGGGGAAATCTATCTCCATGGTTCATGGTTTATTTAAAACAAGCTTTTACGGAACAATGAGAAGTATAGAGAAATCAAAATCGTTATTTAATTTCGCAGTTTATGTTATAAGACATGACATATTTAACATGTTATAAGATTCTATCTTATATCATGTTACTCAGAAACGCAATTAAATTAAATCTGTCTGTTAATTTTAATAATTATTTTTTCGATTTGAATAATAAATAAATGGATATAAAAATATATTTTAGAAAAGAACGATTTGATTTTTCTTATAGCATTTTTGACTGGATAATATCAATTACGGTCTTCAGGTTTAAAAATTATTATTATTTATATTTTCGGGGATTATTGATTCAAGGATTATTGATATTTTCAAGTTATTATGCAATTATTTTATTATGACAAAAATTGTTTAAACTCATATATTGTATGTTGTACGAATCTTCTACAAATACACGTGTATATCTTTTAATCTACGAGAATATAAGTAGTACAAGTATATTGACATATGTTTTGATATATATTGGCATATATTGGAATCAATTATGACCTTCTGGTATAAAGAGTACGGATATTATTGATGTTTTCAATTTATTACGTCATCTCTTTTATTTTGGCAAATATTTTTGAGATGCATATTGTAATACGGGTAATCTTCTACTAACACATTGGCATATTTTCTGATCTGCGACAATATAATTAGTACGGGGTTGCATATATTCATTCAATTCCTATTTTTTCTTCTGTAAATTTGCTTACAAAAGGAGGCAGATTGTTTTATTCTTCAGATCTGATCGTGAAGATAATTTTGCATAGTGAGAACATATATTCTTAAACTTCTCTTTAGGAGCAATAAATTTAATATTTTAACAGAATTTGCACATGATTGCGAACTTTAAGTTTCTTTAAATTATACACTCCGTACGAATAACGGGTGTGATGTTAGTGGTTAATAAATTTTAACATTTTAGGAGGATATATCATGTTGCTCGGCATCGCAATTAAATTAAATGTGTTTGTTAATGTTTTTATTATTTTTTTTCGATTTAAATAATAAATAAATGGATAAATGGATATAAAAGTATATCTTATGAATGGACGGTTTGATTTTTCTTTTAATTATATTAATTGCTGACCGCGTGCATCAATTTCATTTATTTTGGCAAAGAGTTTTCAAGCTTATATCGTATTTAGCTACTAAACTCATATATTGTGTTTAGCCAATAAATTCATATAGCCGATTGTTGAAACAGAAAAAGAGTAGAGCGGGTATATCTTCTAATACAATTGTAGTGTTTTCATTTAGTATATTGAAACGGGATAAGAATGTTTTATTCAGATCTGCAAATTCAAAGCTACGAATTTGGAGGGATATCGCTAATTTGACAACTTTTCTTAAACTTTGCCAAATTGACGGAAATGTCGCCAAATTGATATAAACGACACACAAACAGCTGCCATAAACCTTCGGGTTGGTCGTGTGGCTTGGGTCTTCTACATATCAATGAAATTTTTTTTTTGCTTTGTTAGAAGAGAGTACTGAAATGATGTTTGGTTAGCATTTATCTGTCAGACCAACCATCCTACTTAGTAATACATTTAGCGAATTTTTAAAATGTCACCAAATTGATAAAAATGTTTTCAAATCTATAAAAATATCTTAAAATTGATAAAATTGCGCTACATAAATGATATTAATTGTTTTTTGTTAGGGGATAGTATTGTGATGATATTTCGTCAATTTGTCGCAAAGTGGAACTGTCAGTTCTATAGTCCCACTTGGCGATAAACTTGGCGATTTTTTAAAATGTCGCTAATTTGACGAAACTGTCGCCAAATGTTCAATAGAAATATAACTATTTAGACGATATTTTTTCTACCAATTTATTTGAAGCAAATGATATCATGTCGCTTTGCAACGGATTTAAATCCAATGTGTTTATGCAGCAGACGATTTTTATTAAATCCTTTCCGATTTAAATAATGAAGTATAAAATATGTATATAAAATAAATTTCATTGCCATTTCATTTTGGACTGGATAATATCAATTATACTCTTCAGGTTTAAACATTATTATTATTGATATTTTCCGGAATTATTGATTCAGTGATTATTGATATTTTTAAGTTATTACGCCATTGTTTTATTGCGGCAAAAATTGCTGACACACGCATATTGTACGTTGTACGAGTAATCTTCTAGGAATGCACGGGTATATCTTCTAACCTACGAGAATATAAGTAGTACAGGTATATTGGCATATATTTTGACATATATTGGCATATATATTGGAATCAAGTACAGTCTTCTGGTATGAAGATTAAGGGGATTAATTATATATTCAATTTATTACGTCGTCTGTTGTATTTTACCAAAAAACATTTGAGACTCATATTGCAAAACGGGTAATCTTCTACTAATAATCGGACACTCGGAATCGGTAATCGGAAGTAGTACGTGTATATCTTCCCATATAATTTTAGCACTTTAATTTTGACATATATAGGAATAAATGACTGTCTTCAGATTTAAAGATTACGGGTTTATTGGTATTTTCAATTTATACATGTAATCTACTAATACAGGTTATATTGTCTAATATTCGCGTATATAATTAGTACGGGTCCCATACAATTTTAACGCTTTTATTTTGCATATATTGATTCAATTCCATATTTTTTTTTATATTTGCTTACATAAGGGGTCCAAGATGTTTTATTCTTCAGATATGTCCATGAAGATAATTTTATATGGCGAGAACAGAGATTCTTAAACTTCTTTTTAGGAGCATTATATTAAATATTTTAACAGAATATTTTGATTAAACATGTCATTTAGTATACTATAAGAATTTGGGCATGATTATGAATTTCAAGTTTCTTTATATTATATACTCAGTACGAAGAACGGGTATGCTGCTAGTGGCATAATAAAATTAGACTTTCTGGCTGCTCCAGTTTATCAGTAATTCTAAAAACACAAGTACATTCTTATGGTGAACCGAGGATGGACTAGACCGATAAGCTTCATAATCAAAAGAATTAACACGTAGCAAAAAGATAACAGCACAGTAAAATTAATATTACTGTGATTAATGGAACCTGATTAGTAAAAGCGTCTTTGTTGAATTTATTATCTCTGAATAATACATGATATTATGCAAAATATTAGTAATGTAAATTGTGGAAAATGTTTATTTAAATTAAATGATTTCAATTTTAAAATCATTTAGTTTTACTACTGAGTGTATAATATGACAATCACTTTCATAGCTGTTCCAAAACAATTAAATATTACATGTGTTCCGACTATCAAAACAAATACCTTATTCACAACATTGGTAGGTCAGTTGGTCTTGGTAGAAAGAAATATATAGTATATACAATTTTACACATTTATTATAATTTTGATACCTTGACTGCCTCTTAAGGTTCATTAGGGTAAGAGCATAGTGCAGGTGACCAAGTAAATTCAATGTGACTAGAATTACAGAATTCTTTGTTTTGCCATAGAGTTAGTTACCAGTTTACATTATTCATATCACCATTATTCTTGTTCACTCATACTCAATACATACCTTTATCCTAAGAAGAAATAAAAAGTGTATAAAGCATAGATATAGACAGTAGTTTTATTGTATGATATATAGATTAAGTAAAATGTAACAAAACTCACCCTTATTAATGGTATTTTAACAATTTATAATTTGGAATATAGGATTTTCATTGTTAATTTAGTCATAAATATGTTGATGGTATGAATCTAGTAAAAATTGTATTCCTGATTTCGATTAATATATAACATATTCATGGAAAGCATTTTGGCCAAATTTCAATCCTTTGCCTTACTTTTACATAGCCTTCTTCCTTTTCTTAGTTGTTCTATTTCAGCCTCATTTTTTATATTATATTCGATATCTTAACTTTCTTAATGGTAATATTTTCATCTTTTCAAAAATACAAATTCTTTTGAAACCATTTTAAGCTATCATATCCCAAAGTAATTGCACCTTTTTTGGAGGGAGAGGGGAGGTTAATAATCTTGTCTAAATCTTAATTGAAAATAACAGAATTGTTTTAAATAGCCTTATATTTTTAAAGAGTTTTTGATACATTGTTTGAAATACTTTTGATCACATATTTTTATACACTATTATTTTTATACCCAGCTGCAAAATGCCTGCATCAGGGCTGACAAAACTGTTTTGACCATGTTGACTGACGTTGTTTCAAAGGTTGTGGATTTTAATACTTTTAAATTAGAATTGTGATAAGCTTCCAGTGCTGTAGTGGAAAAAAAAAAGAAAAAAAAAGCCAATGATAAAAAAAGTCTGGTTGCTAGAATTTTGACATACTATTTGCAAAACAAAAAGCAACACAAAAAATAATTTTTCCATGCAAAATGCAGTAATCGTCTCACTTGAATTTTAACTTCAAAACTCAAGTTAAAACTAAAAACTGGTTTACATCTATATTAAGTGTAAGAAAGTTAAATGCAATACACTACTATTGGAGATGGCCAGACTCTACTTTTTTAAACAGGATGAATCATTTGGTGGAATATTTTCACCTTGGTATGAAGGAAACATCAAAAATAGTCATGAGTGCATATGAAATTGTTGAATAATTGATAATTGTCAATTTGTGTCCCTGGACCTGTAAAATCAAACAATATAATATTGAGTTTGAGTAATTTATTCACATTATTATTGTTTGCTCAGTGGTAACAAACATATTATTATAATGAAAGAGAAAAATTTTAACATATAATATCGCAAAACGTTAGTATTATAATAAACATTGTAAGAGTTAAAAAAATATTCCAATATTCTGCCTCACTTTATATAATTTTAACATATGTTAAGTGCAAAAGGAGGTATGTATTTTCCAATGTTTGACACCCATGCCATTCTTTCCGACAAATTAAACCTGGTGAAATTAATTTGTTTGATCATTCCCTATCTGCTGATATAAATTTTATGAACCAGACCCATTGTGAGCATGGGGGACAGCTTGTTTGCGAGCATGAGGAACAGCTTGTTTGTGAGCATGGGAAACAGCTTTTGTAATTAACATCTTATTTTTTAGATATATATAATTATAGCCAAAATGATTGTGCTAACGTTGTGTGTTATAATACGCATAAAAGGGCATAGAGTGCCAATGAAACTGTTGATGAAGTTATTGAATGAGAAAAGAAGCTGATGGATTTCGATGTGCCGAAGAAAATATTGAAATAAGTCTTTGTTAAAGAAGAAATGAAAAACTTAAGAATCCATAAAAAAAATTGTTATTTTCAGAGTCCATTAAAATTTTCACAGATGCCAAGCATGCAGATACTGGAGTACAGCTAGTAGTAGTAATAATAATAATAAATAAGATAGATATTTTTTTCAGTATTTGTTTAGAATTCAACCTGTTCTACCTATTTTTCAATAAAAGAATATTTTTCAATAATATTAAATGTATCTTTAAATTCATAAAAATGCAAATTTGTTATTTCTGTTATTGTGAGAGAATGAGTTGAGTTAATTATGAGTTGATTAAAATGAGTTGAGTTTTCATCTCCTAATTACATCAGTAAAAAACATAAATAGAACTGAAATAAACTGGTGATGCTTAAGAAATTATAATCAACTTGGAAAGAAACCCTATTTTTGCAAAAATCTTAACAATGTTATTTTGCAAAATGACTGATACATATTGAGAGTTGATGATATTACAACATTGCCCAAAAAGTCAACCTTTTCATCCATCCAATGGTGACAGCAATAATTTTAATTCAACTGAAGAGCAAACACTATTTAGAGCTCTGTTCCACATATGTTCAAAGCTTTTTTTAACTTTGCTATTGACGGGCCAGTGAAAAGCACAATTTTATTACTAATTTTTGATAAGTATATTTATTACCTGTCATTTGTGATATGCATTCAGTTATTAATAAAATGAATGAAAATTAAAAAAATACTGTGTTTTTGGTTAGTATATAAAAGCGAGTTATACATAGTGCATACTTTATTTCCCAATGTTAATTTCAATTTCTGTGCAGAGCATAAACAAACATTTATGTTATTACTCTCACGATAATTTTTGACACATGAACATGATGAATATGGATTAAAATTCTATTAATCTTGTTGAAAAGCTATATAATCCATTAGAAATCTTAAACGACATTTCTAAGAACTTATTCCACACACAAGTTTCTAAAATCTATAAAGTTCAAAAATAATTATTTTGGAACTTGACAGTTATCAGATATTCAGGCAAATAGCACATATAGTAATGCAAATAAATGTACTACCAATAATGTATAGATATGGAATCTTTGTAGAAAAAGAGTTTGTTTAATATTTGTAGAAAAGTTTAAAACAGTAATATACTTTTACTTTGTTTATTTTACATTACTTCTTTTCCTCCCAAAAAGTGTAGGTTTTTTTATTTTTTGCCACTAAATCTTCAGTATGATGCTTGAGTTCATGATAAATATGTAATTCCTTTGATTGACCTTTATAGATGAGATGAGTAAGTATAGTAAATATTAACTTATACTAAGTATTAACAAAAATATTGCTCAAATGTATGTTTTTTTTTATAAGTTTTTATGTTGTATCTATACCATTGTAAAGATTTTTAATCTTTATAGGCTAAAGAATTTGGACAATTTTGGCAGGATCATAAATTAGACCCTCTTAAGGGAAGGGATTTTATTTTGTCCTCAATATGTCCACAGGTTTTTGGTTTGTACATAGTGAAATTAGCTGTTGCTTTGGTCTTGGCAGGAGGTGTCCAGGTATGATAATTTCTTTTTAAAGTTTTATCTGTTTATATAATCTGTTTATATGAACTAGTCAGACCTGCAAGCATTCTGCCCTGTAAGTAATAAACAAAAAATAAGTAAGAAATTAACTATTTTTATTGGAAGAAGCTTGAAATATTTTAAATGTTCAACGCGTTAAAGTAATGAGTGTGATACTGAGTTGAGTTGTAAGGCATCTCAAATAAATATTTATAACATGGTAAGAAATAAAATAACATCATGGTCTCATTCAGTATCTGATGCCATATGCTATTTAGAGCTAGCTCTATGGTTACACATCATAATTTTGCTATGAAAGAAGTATAGTCATTGTATTATGTCGGGAACAGGTAGTCCATATCACAGTCTCACTTTCAGTGTCTGATGTCACATGCTGCGTAAAGCTCCAGAATTCTGCTCTTTGTATATAAATTAGTGAAGTCAGTAGAGATTCTGCTCTATAAGTGATTTTAAAAACTGATTTATTCATGGGATATGTCCCGTACAATCATTAGAATTTGGGTTTTGATTTCAGAAAGGGGTGAACTAGTAATCACTCAATTTCGATCTTGTTGTTCAGGTAGTACTAAAGTATTATCATGCTTTTGTTAACACTTTACAACAGAGTTGAAAAGTGTTTATGACTTTGTTCATTCTGTCTGTCTGTTCGCACAATAACTGCTATAAAAATGACTTTATTAAATTGAAATTTTAGTATGTTGTTGAGACGGTCTGTGGGACATATGGGAATGTAAATGAACAATATCACCCAATTAGTTTTTGATTGAACCCGGGTTAAAAAAATGAAATACATTGAACCCTAGGGGACCTAATTTTTTAAACATTTTTTAAGCAAAGTTAAAATTCTCAAATTGCTTCGAAAATTTTAGGAAATATTCAAATTATCCCATAAAATATATAAAAAAAATTTTAGCAAAATATGTTTGGTAGTTTTTAAAATGAAAATTAAAATAATAATGACATCCATATAATATGAAGAGGTCACGTGACCCACTTCAATATGAAATATGGCATTCATCTTTTTTCTCGGAGTAAAAATCATGATTTTTAAAGTTCTTTTAAATTTATATTTAGTGTTGCATCCGTCCTAAACCCACTTTATTTTTGCTTTTTTCTGTGCATCTATACTCTGCGCCAGTGCAGTTACAATATTTTTGTAGCTTAAATGATTATCAAACTTTGATTATCTGTACAACGAAGCCTAACTTTAATGAATGTAAAATGTAAACAAGTGATTGTAAGATGAGTAGTATAAAAATTGCTGATTTTTTTCACGCAAAATTATTTAACACTGGAGTCTGGACTAAAAGTGTATGAATGAAATATTCACTGCTTTTATATAAAGAGCCAGACAATTTATATTTCAATGATGTCATTTGAATAAAGTTTGAATGAAGTTTTAAGCATGGAGTTAGAAAGTTACTTTTATATCCATGGTTTTAATTTTTTAAGTAAAATAAATTATTGTAGTTCTGTGATAATTAAAAAAATATCGCAGCTGAATGTATCGTATTTTAGAGATTTTTAAATAAAATTACAGTTGAAATGTGTTTTATAATCAATGCTTTATGCATGATTGATCTTTCAGTGTTGTATTCATCCTAAAACTGCTTTATTTTTGCATATTATCTGTCTTTCTAAATTCTGTGCTTACGCAATTACAATATTTTTTATTTTAAATGATCACTAAACTTTGATTATTTCTACAACGAAGCCTAATTTTAACATATGCAAAATGTAAACAAAATAAGCAATTGTAAGATGAGTTGTATAAGAATAGCAGAATTTTTTAACTCAAAATTATTTAACTGGAGTCTGGAATATAAATAGAATGAATGGAATATTCATTGATTTTACTTAGATAGAGAAGTATTGACTTTTTTGATGAAGTTTTAAGTTTCCAAGTAAAATAAAATATTGTATTATGATACTTTTAAAAATATCACCACTGAATGTATCACATTTTAGAGATGTTTAAATAAAATTGCACTTTAGTTGGAAAGTGTTTCATAATTAATGCTTTATGCATGATTAATTAATATTTCTTGTTTATAACTAGGTTGAGTCAATTGACACCTAAACTGAAGTGCATCTGTGAAGCATACACAAATTAGTCATTAATAACATTTTGTTGATTGCTTAATATTTGACAACAGGGTTAAGAAAAGCATGTTAAGTCAGTTATCGCAATGTCTCAAGCAGGGGGGGGGGGGGGGGGCATCCAGAGGGCTAAGCAGCCCAAGTGAGTACTTGGCCTCATGTTTGCAGATTACCTTGAAATTTTGTGCATTCTTATTAAGACTTTTTTGAATATTATTTTTTTAGATTTAGTGCATCCCAATCCATTGTTTCCATAAATAACTCATCGGATAATCTATTTTTTTTGAATACAAAATTTTGGATTAGTGATACTTAATTGTGTTTATTGTTCAGATGGGGTCTTATAAAAATGCTCGCTTGGGGCCTTTTGAGAACTTTCGTCTTAAATAAATACTATTATTGAATTTTTGTAAATTTGTCAACATTTTTGTCAATTTAATGATATTTTTCAATTTGGCAACATTCTACAAAGTCTTACCAAATTTATCATGGAATTTATTGCTAAGTGTTACAGACAGACATAGAGAAAGGCTATTCTTATATGGAATTATATTATTAATGCATTACATTAAGAGAAAACAAAAAGAAATACTAATTTTAACAAAAGTATAGTCAGAATTGGTGAATATTTCTACAAGAATAAAATAAAATTAAAAAAATATTAAAATTAAATTATTTCATAAACCCTAAAATACAGCCATAGTAATCTGAATGGTTTTAATAAATGGTTGACTTTTAATGTTAAGCATTGCTGGGTATAGCCCTGTAACCAAAGAGTTTTGTTCCTCAACATTGATAGTAAATAATACACTTTACCACATGATCAAGCGATTTAAGTATTTAAAATCATTTTAATTAACTGCAAATTATATTTCATGTATCAGAACATTAAATGCATCAATGTATTATTTTCGGACATGGTGCACAAAAGTTTAAAATGTAATTCCATAGACTTAACATGGTGAGCTTTGATCTCAACTATCTGAGTCCACAAATGGAATTTTAAAATTTGGGCTCGATCATGACCTGTAACTTGGAGGATTTTTTAAATGTTCCAAATTTTGTGCAAATCAGTCAAATAGTTTGCTGGGAAACAGCACAAACATATTTGAGTTGATTGCAAGAAGGTTTCACTTGTACCTCGCTGCACTTCAAAAATAAAAAGGCAATTGATATTATAATCTGTAATAGTGTTGTTTAGCAATACTTCAAATTTAATTAAATCTTAACTTGTGCAATAAATATGTTATGCAAAAAATCAATCTATATTCATGATTCATGCTAACTTTTGTTTATGATAAGTAAAAAAAAAATTAATTTAAACATTAAAATCCTGGATAATGTATTTTATAGCGAGATTAATTGTTTTATTATATATATACTTTACACTTCACTAATCGCTCAATGACACCACATGCGAGTTAGTGCTATCTGGCAGACACCATTTTGAAAAAGTATTTTTAGCTATTACTTCATGATATCAATTTTTTCCAGCATGATGACCTATATTTTTGGAAAGAGGAGATTAAGATTTATAAAAGCTTTTTAACCACATATCAAAGTTTGTTTATCATACAAGTTATAAGGTGTATTAAATTAACTTTTCATTAGCATCAATGGAATAAAAAATTTCGAAGTGACCTCATAATGGCCTTGATCTATTTTTTTGGAATTGAATATTATCTTTTCATACAGTTTTTTATTCTCTTTTTGAGGATTTGCTTGAACTTGAACTGCGACTTCTGGTTCGGAAGATTTTTGTTTGGATTCTGTAGTCTTTATATACACTCTATTGCAAAAAAATATATGCACCCATAAGAAATTGAGCTACTGTCACAAACTTAGCATGTATGTACCATTTGAGAAGATATGCAAATGGTTAGGATTTGGGAGCAAAAAACCCCTTTTTATTAACAAATAGTGGCAACAAGAAGACATTTTAGTAAGTAGTAAATTCTCTCCTGGCAGCTATATAAGCCGATATTCAATATGGCATAGTGTTATTAAGTTGCTTATCTGAAAAATTCTACCACAAATGTTGCAACTGGTCAGTTAATTTAGTGGTATTCTGAGAAGGCTGCAATAGTCATCCTAACATGTTCCAGGCATGTTCTATTAGGGATAAGTCTGGGGACCTGGATGGCTATAGGAGGGTATTAAATCCTCAAAGACATTATTGAAAAAGTCGTGCAGTATGTGGTTGAGCATTGTTTTGTTGGTAAATGGAACCTGGATGGATTGACAGCATAGACAGAACAATTGGCTGCAGAATATCATCAAGAGAGTTGTCAGATTAGTTTGCAGCACAATTAGAGAAGATCGGCTATCCTATGAGATGTCTCTCCAGAATTTCAAATGTGATGTCTGTATGCTTCTCAACAACAAATATGGGATCAGAATGCTAGCCAGTCTTCCTCCACACATGTATGCTGCAGTTATCAGCACTGAGAGAGAAACGGGATTCGTCTCTAAAGACATCCATTCGGACAATGTCTATGCTGGCTGAGCTCAGCACCAATACACATGACTTTGCCTATGTTCAGGGGTCAGTGGTAGGCATGTTGATGGATGTTGACACCTAGTCCCACCTTCTGCCAGTCATCTCCGAATAGTATCTCTTGATACAGGATGCATGGAGGATAGCAAATGCCTTCAAATGGCTGATAGCGATGCCATTGGTGTGGATGTGGTTCCTTTCCTCACTGCATGATTTTCTTGAGCAGTTGTCTGTTAGGGGCATCCTGAGCCTCTACGATGGTTACATGTACATTCTTTGATCCACTGTTGCCAAACCTGAGCAACTACTATATTGCTCCGACCAATATGGCGACTGATATGTCTGTTGGACTAACCAGTTTCCCTTAGGCCTGTGATGTGACCTCTCTCTAAATTTGACAGTTGTTTGTAGCACTGTCGAGTATATCTCAAAAGCATCTTTGTACACAACTTGCAGTATCAAAGCTGAAAATCCAATAGCAATTGCCCATAAGTGACAATACTGGTTGTTTTAAATGGTGCATGATGGATCATTTTCTTGCGCATTTCATGAGCTCTATAACATTATTGATGCTGATAGTTTGATTATTTGTATAACTCTTAAAACGACATTTGCATGCCGAATTTCATGGCTGTAGCACAATTTTTTATGGGTGTGTATATTTTTTTGCAACAGACTAATATACTATTGTCCAAAATTATATTTTTATTCATAAAATAAAGCGGTGCAAGTACTGTACATGAAGTATGTTTCTTTGCAAACTTCTGCAATTCAGGATTTGATTTCATTGATTATTTACTCAAAACAATTTTTTATGGCTTCGAAGTATCATTTGAAAATAAACTTTGAGGTGGCGAACTGTCGGTCATTTAGAGACTGAGCAAACATTGATGGAAGTGGTATATTATTTCATAATTATTTTTGTATCACTCACATTCCTATTCAATTTTTCAATTTGTATTTATGTGTTATGTTATGGTGCTATGTATCCCCCCAAAAAATTCATTCAATTATATTGAATAGTTGTTGAGAAATCAGTGTTTTGTGCTTGTAAAGGTAATTTTGGGACACCAGTGTAGACAAACTTAACTGAAAGCAAACCTGATAATTTGATGAATATACCAACTGCATCCATTTCTTAGTAAATTATTTTAGTGCTCTAAAAGAAAAGAATATAAAATTCAGATATGAGCAAAGCATCACTATTCACAAAGTTTATATGGTATTTTGCCATTTAATTGTTTAGACATTAATAGTGTTTTTGCATTTGAATTTTTAAGTTAATGAGTTTGATGATAAACAGATTTAAATTAATAGCTTTATTTTCTGTATTTGTTTTTGAAAAATGCAATATTGCTCATTCTGAAAAATAATTAATTTCAGAAAAAGGACAGAAATTCAAGAATTAGGGGTGATTCACATATATTGCTTATAGGCGATCCTGGTAAGAATTTTTGTATTTGCTATTTAAAAGTTAAAATATTACTTGATAAGGTTTATTTAGTTATGTGTTACATTTTATCTTGCTTACGACTGATCATGAGTGTTTCAATTTTTATATAATTTTGTGTTCTAAGTTTTTAAAATTGAACTAATAAAAAATAGTTAAATTCAACATGTGGTAAAAAATGTACACATGATTATAACAGGATAAAAAGTTCATGCATTTATTGACTTTCAAATGTTATTACACAGCCACTATGTTACATTTTATCTTGCTTACGACTGATCATGAGTGTTTCAATTCTTATATAATTTTATGTTCTAAGTTTTTAAAATTAAACTAATAAAAAATCATTAAATTCAACATGTAGTAAGAAGTGTACACATGATAATAACAGGATAAAAAGTTCATGCATTTATTGACTTTCAAATGTTATTACACAGCCACTATGGAGAAAAACACATGATCGCTGGTTGAAATCTTATCAAATGTTAGTATTTAAAGACAAATGAAAAAATGCACACAAACCTTAAAAAAAAAAAAAACATGATCCAGTTTTTATATAGTTTGTCTATGTTAAGTATTAACAGAGATCTTATTTGCATAGTGAAAAATCTTGCTAAAATAATGTATTATATATTATAGATACCAATTTATTAGGTACACCTACCTAATAGTTTGTACTGCCTATATCTTTGAGAATAACTGAAATATATAAGGCATGGAGCTTACATGATGTTCGATCCATTTTTCAGAATTATTTTATATACAAATATGATTACATTATGTATTAGCTGCAGGTTGGATAGTTGTACAACCTTGATGAAAACTAGACCTCTCATCTTATCCCAAAGAGACTCAATTGAGTTTAAATTAGAGACTCTGTAGACTAGGCAGATGTGTCAATCTACTAAATGTGTCCATTTGAATGAGGTTGAACTAAAAATTTTAAGGGTTGAACTTGAGCAACATCTATATTCTTGCCCTTTGATATCTAAACAGAACTTTGTCACTATTGGCATATACTGTTGAAGTGTGACAAGTTGTTTTCATTTCTTCATGTTGCATGAACACAATTTTGATCCTCCATTATCGTAATTTAAAAGTATCCTTGATCCTTTTTACTTCCTTTTTCCATCAACTGGTATTTCTGGGCCAACGTAACATTGAATAGACCCTTTTTCATTCTTCTTTGATAACATTCTCAGTTGATAGAGTTGTTATCTTTTGTAGAACACTTTTTATATTTCTTGTATATGTATTGTATTTGGAGATGATCTTTTGTGCACCAGTGTTGAATTTTGATTTAATGTACTTGTGCTTGATTGTTTAGTCTTTAAATCTTTCAACTACATGATTTCTGATAATTTTTTCCTATTTTTGCATTTTCCATAACCATTTTACTAATTTTAGTCTGAAGAACATGAAATAATAGCTGTTTGGGTTGGACAAGCTGGCATGTCGATCACATTCAAAGCTACTAGGGTTTCTAGTTTTGTCCATTCTTCATGTAAGCATAGGTACTAACTGAATTTTCAGAAGCTGTCCTATAACTCCCACCATATATAGTTATTATGTATCTTATTATATAATATATTGAACTATTTACAAAGTCATTTTCCCAATAAATTATCTCAGTATACATTTCATTTAGCATAAATATTTTATTATTTTATTTCAGGTCATTGAATTCTAATTGCATTTGCCAATTGTTTCAGGTACTGCCAAATCACAGTTTTTAAAGTTTGCATCAAAAGTTTGTTCAAGATCTGTGTTGACATCTGGTATTGGAACCACCAATGCTGGTTTAACAGTTTCAGCTATTAAAGTAAAGTATAAAATACTTCAGCCTATTATTAATTTATTTAATGTGAGAATGAAATTTGAAAGTAAAATTTTAAGATTGGTCATACTCAATTTTATTGGACAGAAATCTTTTTAGAAAGATACACATACTATGTGTTATGATATTTTTAATAGTAACTGCTTATAGCATAAGTAAAAAATATAAATATAAAATTTTCCCACTCAGCAGGCTATGTCGAAAACCCAGACCACTTGACTCACCCTAAGACATGAGCAGCAACTTGAGTATATAAATTAAATGGTATATGCAATACTAACTTTTATGGTTTATTTAAATGGTATATGCAGTATATTATAATCACATTTATTTCTATCTGTAGTTGTTTACAAATTATACCTTCTTAAAATCAAATCTATAGTTTCCAAACAGAAGTAATATAGCTATATCAGTACTATCAGTAGATTCATTTTATTGTTATAGAAAATTTTAAAGTACCAAATTAATTCTTCACATAAATATAATATCTGTAATATATTGAACATGGGTGGTAGAGAAGATTAGTATGCTATAATTTTCTGTTGAAGAGTATCAAACTTGAATGAAAACAATGGAATCTTTTACCCAAGGCTTTGTTAGACTTACTGCACATTTGTAACATTTTCCTCCCTATTAGTTTTAGAAATGAAATAACCAATGTAGTTTATGTAAATAATTATTACAATAATTTTTATTATTTATATACTTTGCTTATTTTTTCTTTTTCAACAACTTCCAACAGATTTAAAAATTCATTCAAAATTGTACTAAAATACAAAAACTTGTATGTTGAATTAAAAAAAAAAATACAGAACCCCCTTAAAATAACCCCGGAACAGAATTTGAATATCACTGGTCTATCCCATTTTTATCAAAATATCTCTTTTAAAGCAAAATTTATAATCAGTGACAAAAAGAAGTTTCTTTTTCAACAATAAGCAATATCACTAATAAAGTTTCATAAAATTCGCAAGAATTTATCATTTCTTTGTTGATTACTGTATATTAAATATAGTTTATACTTAAACATTTTCTTTTATATATAACTCACTATATATATATATACATAGGGTATATTAATGTTATATATTTTATTGACTTTGAACTCTCATCAATGAAATAATAAAACATATGCTTTGTTTCTATATCAGTTTTTATTTTTTATTAATCAAAATTATCATTGCATAGGAAGGTGGCCGATGGCAGTTAGAAGCTGGTGCACTAGTATTAGCAGATGGTGGCATTTGTTGCATTGATGAATTCAGTTGTATAAAAGAGCAAGATAAAACTTGTATCCATGAGGCCATGGAACAGCAAACTATCAGTGTTGCAAAGGTTATTTCATTTTGTATCTTACTTTAAGAGCAGTATAAATTTTGTGAAATTATTTTGTTAAACTTTTATTTTGGTTTTTAGGCTGGTCTTGTTTGTAGTTTGAATACAAGTTGTTCTATTCTTGCTGCTACCAATCCTAAAGGAAAATATGATGAAAACATAGTAAGTGTTTACAAACTTGAAAGATAGAATTCGAAATGATTTAAAAGCTGCTTTTGTAGCAAGTATTGCAATTCAAAGCTTTAAAGAAAATGCATTTTCACAATGAATTAATGTTCTTAATTTCATAATTTGTGTATCAAAATACTGGTATACTTTTAAAAATTTAAATATTTTTTTTTATTTGTGCCATTTTTGTTTTTATTGTAATTATAAAATTTTAGATAGAATAGGTACTCGCATCATACCAAAAGCACTGAAAATAAAATGATTCAGTATATTTTACAATACTTCATGAGAGCAAAAAATCATTTTAAAAATTTGTAAACACATATTTATTGAGATAATTGTACAATTTAATTGTTATATTACATCTTGCAAAAACATACAAGTGAAAAAATGAAATTATGTAAGGGAAGTGCCATCATATTGTTACAAATACTTAACAAGAAACCATTGTTATAATTTGCTGGTTTGGGTTGCTTGACTTTAGCTACAAATTTAGTGAAATTTTAGCAAGTTCTGGAAATGTCTCAAATTTTGTTGATTGGCTAAGAACTTTGCGAGTTATGTAATTTTTCTAGAACTTTCTACAGAGGCTATTGAAGCTTGTCATTATTCAGTTGGGTTGTTAACATAATATGAGTAAAAGTATCTGCAGAACCTAATATGTAATTTTTCTTCTGATTATATATATCTTTAATCTGTATTATAAAACACTTCTGGTAGAAATGTGCAAAAAATTGTAATTTTAGATCTGTTGCATCTATGTATTGACATCTGTGCTATACACCTGTGTGCGCTTATTCTTTGTATTGATCTCATGCTCATCCTGTGGAGTGACTGAAAACATTACATCTAAATGCTTTATCATCAATAACATTGTAACTTATGATTTGGGTTATATGAAATAAACTGCATTTTATTAATCTATTAAAAAATTAATAAATAAATAAATTTAAAACAGTTAAACTTTTCCTTAAGTACCGTATACCATCATCACACACAACACACATAAACCTTTTCCCATTCAAAATATGCAAAAGAAGTGATATTTCATAATAATCTATAATAAATAACAGAGTTACTCACAATTTTTTTTGCATAGCAGTTCAAGTATTTTTACATATTTAATTTCTATATTTATAAATGATATAAACAATATCAACCTGCAGTTCAAATGAAACATTTAATTTTCTTGTATATTTTGTTAATTATAGTTACATGTATGTAAAAATTGTTTTGAGTTTTACTTTTCTGTTGTTAAGGTATAACAATTATAAATAAAAAACCTTACAAGAATCTCCTATCATATTGAATCAAAATAAAGCAACAATCTAATAATGCCATATATAGTATCAAATCAAATTGCTACTATTTATAACTTTAGCATTAAAATTAAAAATAAGAATAATTATATATAAAATTAAACATTCTGTAAAAAATATTTATATTTACAGTATTCTATTTTATTTCAGAGTATATCTGAAAATACTGCTCTTGGAACTCCATTACTTAGTCGATTTGATATTATATTAGTTTTGTTAGATACATATGATGAAAAATGGGATGAAATGGTTTCTTCTTATATTTTAGAAGGACGTAAAGTTCTAAGTAAGTAATTATCTATCTACATCATGAAGACAAGTATTTATATATTTGTGCATATTCATGAAGATTATTTCACTATTTTTCTTTTATATATCAAGGGTCTAATTAGAAACAATCGGATGATATTATTGGACTCACAAATTCTAGATATCGAAAATGGACTTTTCATAAAATTCCAAAAGTTTAAATTAGAATCTGCACAGAACTCCATATTGAAAATCAGGACCCTTTACAAAATTCTACATTTCAAAATTGGATCCTTTAAAATATTTTGCATTTCAAAATCAGATCCATAGCAAAGTTTAACAGATCCTTCACAAGATTATAATTTTAAAATAAGACCCTTCACAAAATTGTACATTTCAAAACTGGATGCTTAACAAAATTCTAATTTCAAAATTGCACCCTTCACAAAATTCCACATTTCAAAATCAGATCCATCATAAAATTCCACATTTTAAAATCAGATCCACCATAAAATGTTATGCAGACCCATCATATAATATTAACTAATTCTGTTGAATTTTCAAACATATATTTATGTCTTATTACTTTAGTAACCTAAAGATATTTTTAAACCAGTGCATGGTTATAATTTTCGATTTCTCAATACCCTTTAGATAGTTTCTAATAAGATTTGGCAAAAGTTTTGGTCTATCTTTTCAGTTGATGTCTTTACTAAAAATTGTAAATTTTTATAAAATGAAGAAAACTTTAAAAACTAAAAATTCAAATTCATTCCTAGGTTCTAATATTTTACAATCTCTACTTGTGACATCAATGCATTGCACTTTCTTCCCAAAGTAATGCATTTTTTATATCCAGTAGGCAATAGATTTTTTTAAAAAATGATTTGCAAATGCATTTAGAAAACAAGAGAAAATCAAGTGTAGGCAGCATAATTTTTGTGGCAGATTTCATATAAATTTTCTTTTTTTTTTGTTATGTATTCAATTTAATTTTACTGCATACACATAATAAAACATAAATTCAATATTTAGAAATTTATCAAATTTGCAGTATTTAAATGATTTCTTTTTTATTTAGCAACTCGGGTGTGACTTGTTAGAGTGTGAGAGATATGTTCCATTTTATTGTAAGAATTGTAAAGAGCTATAAATTTATTTAAGAAAATAAAATGTTATGACTATTAAAACAGTGGAATATATATACTAGTACCATAAATGTGCAGTATGCATGGCGATAATACCTTTCCTTGCATAACACATGGACAGCAAAAAAATATGCCTTTTTAAAGTAAAGCAATTAAAGTTTTATAGAAGAACTGGTTAAATATAAAGTAAATTACTATAATTGCTGTGAGCAATACTTATGAATTAAAATCTTTGTAAACAGTGAAACAGCATAAAACAAGACATACATTTTCCTGCTTTAATCTCCCATATCTTGAAGAAAAAGGCTGTTTTTGCCTCTCAAACCAGTTGATAGTTTTATATTTTTGTTTCATGTTATTTTACTAATGAGAATTTTTATACATAAAGTTGTTAAATTTTATTGTCTTATCTGGATGTCAGCCTCACTACAAGCATCTCCATTACAAAAAAAAAAAAAAAAACCTGATGGCATGGCAGTGTTTTTTCTTATAACTATATGTTTTATTTTCTGATCATTTTCATATGTAAGGAAGTAAATATTTCTTTAATATTATATAAGGCATGTAGTGTCCTTACCCATGATTCTAAAATTTTATTTTATAAAATCCAGTGAAAATGGTTAAAGTGGCAAGGAACATGGTGATTAATTAGTTGTATGCTGCTAAGTTTTCTGATATCATATTTTTAATGCTATTATAAACTACTAAGTTGTTCATAGTGATATCTATATACAGTGGGTTTTTTTACCGCTACTCTCTACTACCCACTTACTCTTATTTGAAAAAAGAAGAAAGCTTCTATGGACTATTTTTTATTTGAATTTAAAGCTTTCTGCTTGAGTGTATAGCTAGTTTGTTTGCCTAATAAATAGTATGACATTCCATAAACATGCTGTTGTTAGACTGAATATATTGTTCACAATATCTATGAAATATATATTCATTAATTGAGAACTTATATTGACTAATAACTTAACAGTTATATATTTATGCTGCATTGCTTATTGAATATTTTATATGTTGTTTAAGTTATGTATTTATAGTTTGATTAGATTATAACTGAATAATTTACATGTTTATATATATCTCTATATAAAATATTTTATATATGCTATATATTATTTTATAGACCAATATTCAATCTGAAAAATTTTCAATGTGCTCATGTTAATTTAGTACATTTTTTCACAGATGTATGTAATACTGCAGTGTGGTCTGTATCGAAAATGAAAAGTTATTTTACCTTAGTGCGACAAATCAGTCCCAGGGTAACTCCAGACTGTGAAAGGTAAATTATTTATAACAAACATTTATATAAATTAAGAAAGTGAATTCCACGTACTAAAAATAATGTTGTATGAGGTAAGGCTATTGAATGATATAACTGTCTGTAATAAGCTAAATTTTGCAAAATTCTTCATATTTTATGAGTATGTTTTACATAAATTCTCTAGGTACATTTGTCAGAAACAAGAGACATTGTCACGCAATGATTTTTTCTTTGCAGCATGTTTATTTCTGGTTCTTGTCTATTAAAACTCTCTCTTTCTCATTCATATATGACATCTCCTAATCTGTTTCAGTGAGAGGTTTACAGTTTTATAATTTTTGGTTTATATTATTATATCGCTATGTTTATATGCATGGATGAGCATGTATATTTATGTATATAGCCAGTTATGTATTTTGAAGCAAGCTCAGCGAGTACTATTGAGTAGGATGCGAAGTGAGTTGATGGTGACGATGCAAAGTGAGTTATGGTGTTGACATGCAAAGCGCGCAGGTTGCGGAGCTCCCTAGTATTTAGAAAATAAGAACAGGAAAACTTTATTCTTGCAATGTATAAAAGTATAAATCAAATTTCTAAAGATAAATGATAGGTTGAAACTTGGCTTATAAAAATTGAATAAAATTGAGTAGAATGTATAATTTTTAAAATGAATAAAATTATGTTAAAAATGTATAAAACCGACTAAACGTATAAAGTTTAAAATATATGAAAATTACAATGTATGAATGATATCTTAAAATGTAAAAGAAATTACAAAAGTATGTGTGTACACATAGGCATAGTATTACATTCTGATAACAAGAGAAGCTGAACTAATACTCGTTACTACTCAGATTATTTTTATTTTGTAACTTCAGTGTGTAGTAAATGTGAATCAGTTTCTTTGCTTTATTTTTATTTATTTTTTTTTTTGGAAAAGAGATTTTGTATACTCATTTAAAAACACTTTTAGAAGAGATATAAAAATAAAAAAAAAATAAATGAAAAAAAAAATAAATAAATAAATAAGATAAAGGTTGTTTTTCAAGCTTGCACAGTGATATTATTATAAAGTAGGAAAATAATTTCGAACTAAAAATAAATTTTATTCAATTGATTATTTTACTTACAAAGGTGTTATACATATAGTGATTTATACATTTTATATGTTTTATATATTTTTTATGTATTATACATGGTTGTACACATGCTTAATGTATAAAACTTTTATACGTCAAGCGTCCTCTGTGATTTAATTTTGTGATTTTCAATTGAACTTTGATACTATATTGGCATAAACTTTTGTCATGATTAAATTTTTATTTAAATTTGTTTTTCCTCTATCTTTTCTATATTTAGTTCTGATACAAATATTCAAATGTGAAAAAGCCAGTCATTTTTTAACAATTTCTTGAGAGTATATTTTTTAGTTTTTATGATAACCAGGCTGCCTGATTGTGTATTTTCTGTAAAAATATTTCATGTTTTTTAAATATATGTGATTTTAAGGTAATGTTTTGATAATAAACTTTGCATAACAAATTAAGGCGTAAAGTTTGTTTATTTTCTTTCTTTTTTTAGATTTCTTAAAAGTAAGTAGATTTGTAGTTGAATTATATTTTTGAATTATGTATGCTTTGTTGAATTATGTAGTTGAATTATATTTTTTTAGAAATTAAAAATGTTTATAACATATTGTCTCATTTTAAAGTGAATAAATATCACCAACTGTCAGTTAGCAGTTAGTTAAGAAGAAATACAAAGTAACAGCTGAGTCTGTTTTACCAGTTTTGTTTGGTATCACTGAATCAATTAATTACATGACAAATTTTAAAAAACAGATTTAAAGGTCACTTTATTAAAAAACCATCCTACAGACGTACACAAATAAATAATTTTAATCCAAAGCGCTTTCGAACACCTTCATGCTCTTCCTCAGTGGCGATAGAATCAAAATAGATGCCATCATGCCTAAATACATTCCAATGCCATCAAGCAAAATTTGTATATTACGAAAATTGCCATCCATATAAAATTGTGAATCATAAAACAGATTTAAAATTATAAAATTTACAAATCTCAAAGATAAACATTTTTAAAAAATATCAAATACTTTAGAACATTATTATAAATTAAGGTCACTGTGCAAAGGTTTAACATTCACGGTATCGAGAACGAGTTGCCAGGCATAACTTAAGACCTGAACAGGGTCAAAATTACAAATAGAAGTACGATATAAATAAATGAAAAGGGATTCTTAAAGTAAAATAGAGCGGGGGTTATTACAGCTGATCAAATGAAAATAATTTTCAAAAAGGGGGCGAAAATTATCTTTATTCACTAATTGGACAAGGGCGGTCATTTGTTTACCATTTTTTACGTCTCTTGCACGTTCAGACAAACAGATACCAACCGTACGTTTAGTACTACCGATATAAAATTTATAAACATTATCTGAAGAAAGAAGGGGTACAACATATACCCCAGCAAGACTTTTAAAGTTAACAGTATCCCTAAATGTATCAGTACGAATACGATTGAACATAGTAGTAATAGTGGAATGAGTGGGTTTAAAATTAAATTCAGTACAAAAATTGATAAGAGAGGATGACAAATTTTAGGATGGTAAGGACAACTAGCTTTAAACGGTAAACTTTCATTGATGGGAATAAGACTAGAATTGGGTTGTAAAAACTTATGGCTAATTTTAGCAAAGATTTTATAAACAAACTCATAAGAGTAACCGGCATCCTGACCAAGTTTAAAAATTAAATCAATTTCACTGTTTAAAGATGTAATAGTGGAACTAACATTAAAAACGCTATTAAAATATGCATTGAAGGAAGCCTTTTTAGACGAAATGGGGTGAAAAGAATTAGCCGGAATGCACGTGTTATTAAAAGTTGGTTTGCGAAAAACAGAAGTCTGAAAATTTTTCAGACTTTTGTTTGTCAGTAAAATTATTTATTTGTGTACGTCTGTAGGATGGCTTTTTAATAAAGTGACTTTTAAATCTGGGTTTTAAGATTTGTCATGTAATTAATTGATTCAGTGATTTGAAGTTTGACGTGTTGCCACTAATTGTATTTGTTTGGTATGCTGTAACTTTGCACAGTCTTATGTTTAATAGTCATACCTCATACTAATGCAAAGCAAAATATATCTTATTGTATTATTAATCTATTATTCCAGAGTTTTGAGAGCTTACTTCACAAAGCAAAGAAGCTTACAATCCAGAAATGCTTCCAGGACAACCCCAAGATTATTGCAAAGTTTAATAAGACTTGCAGAAGGTATTTCATAAGATATGATGTCTTATAAATTCATCAATATTGTATTATTCAATATTGTATCATTGTACATCAATATTGTACATTGTACATATTGTACATCAATATTGTATTATTTTTACTTTCATTCTTATAGTGTAGATAAAGTATTGTTTTCTTGAAAAAAATTTAATTCAAGATTTTGACCATTAAATACAAACACATTTTGAACACATGAACAAATACATTTTGAATGTCTGGAATGATATTCATTTGGTGTATATGTATGTCTATCAGATGTGGATACATTAACAAGAATGAATACATGCATCATTATAGAATTAAAATATAAGGTTTCCAAAAAAGAGCTTCTATAGGAAAAGTGATAGTCCACAGAAAATTAACAATAATAATTTGTGAGAAGTACTAATTTATGATAGTTTTTGTCTCATTTATAAATGAATATAGCATTAAAATATTATTTACAACACTTATTACCTTAAATGCATCTTATTCGTCAGCTTGTCCAACCAATTGCCAAACTAATAAAAGAAACTAAAAATGATTTAAAAAAAAAAATCTAATGGCAGCATATGATTTTCCCTGCAAATTAATATTCACATTTTCTTTATTTCTTTAACAATTCATTAAATTGAGTTTAATTGCACAAAATAACACCAATAATAATTTTAAATTACACAGAATTTGCATTTTTAATTCAATTTTCAATTTTATTTGTTAACTGGACTTATTTTCAAAGGTGGCATAGTGAAAATGCGAAAAAACTAAAATATCTGGAGAATGGCTAGTCGTAAGAGTAACAGGGTTGGTCTTATTCTTTTCATTGTCAAAAATTATATATAAAATAAGCATTTAATTGATATATTTGAGCATACATAGTCTTTTATTTTAGATTTTGATGATTTTTGCAGGCTATTTCACACAAAAAAAGCAGATCCTTATTTCCCGAATCATATCAAAATTTAATCAGCACCAGGGTCACAAACAAGGGACTCTACCAAATTTTATGAAATTCGGTCAATAAATTTTTCAGTTAGATACATACATTGCATTTTATAGAGTGGATACATACATTGCATAGACAGACAGACACACACATACGCAAACAGATACAGACATCATGGTAAAAACAGCTTTTCATGTTCCAGAGGTCCCAAAATGTGTAGATCTATCAAAAACTTTCCATATTTACCATGTATTGTAGGGAAAGTAATAAATTACTCGCAAATGAAAACTTTTATAAAGATAACATTTTTAAATATTCTAATATCTTGAAATTTTTCTTTTGTATAATAGTAGTGTAATTAATGGGTGTCACAACTGGCTTATATTTTAAGCATAGTAGATTAAATTTGTAAAAAACAATATAGAGGTATATCAAGTACCTGGCCATTTATAATAAATAATATTGAGGTAACATTGCAATAAAGTTATGTGAACACTTCACTAATAAGGAGTTAGTAAGATATGATTTAGTATGATATAAAATAAAATATTATAAAATATCCTTTTAAGTTACACTGTTTCAGTAAAATGCACTAAAAAGTAAAAAATAATTTTTAGCTATCACAACATTTTTGGTCATTTGTGACTAAAAATAAAACTGTGGGGCACCCATAAAATAATTGTATTTGATCATTAACAGAATTTTAAGGAATAATAGAAATAACATAGAAATTACATATATATATAAGAATGATTACATTCAATTCAGTAAAATTTTTCTTTGACAATTTTGATTTAACAATACAGCATTCTTATATATGTCATTTCCATGTTATCACTTCTACTGTTCCTTAAAATTCTGTTAATTTCCAAATGCAATTCTTTTATAGGTGCCCTAAAGTTTTATTTTTAGTCGCATATGATCAAGAATGTTGTGATAGCTAAAAATTATCTTTTACTTTTTAGTGCATTTTATTAAAACAGTGTAACTTAAAATGATATTTTATAATATTTTATTTTATACTTTTTTAGTCTGTGATTTTATAATCAATTTTTCATCATATATCCAATTAAACATTTAAAAAAATATTTTATTGAATTTGTTATGACCAACGGTTGTCTATTTGGATGTTTCTTTCAACCTCTTTGATGACATTTGATTTTTTAACATAGTTCTCTAAGTCTTAAAAATCTGAAAATTGGTACACATTAGTCCAGTAGAATATTTTAATCTATTAAAATTTTGTGGTTCCTCAAAAAATAAAACAATAACTGTGTTTGTAAAATGAACAGTGAAAAATCTCTTTGCTTTACATACTTCTATTGTTATAAGATAGTTAAATGGAGTTCAATATACTGCCCTACTTCTATGTATGTTCCATTGTAAGATAATTGAAAAAGAGTCCAAAATGTGGCTTCACACACACACACATATACAGGGTGTCCCAAAAAGATTGAAACACTCTTTAATTCTTTACCTGTTGGAGATAATGGGCAATGTAAATTGCAAAAATGTTGAAAGTAAGCTAGGAAATAAGACTATGTTAATGAAATAGTCCTCCCATTAATTTTCTAAAAAGTTACACTTTTTAAATTTTTATATGATTCCCTTAGACAAATTTGATCAATCAGAAAATTTTTATTTTTAATGCAACAAGATCATTAAAAAAACCTGCATATCTGTACTTTTAAAATCAACTGAATTATGATAAAGGAAAAAATCTGACTTATGCCAGTTTTCTGTACCATGTTAAAGGCTGTTCCATCAGTGAAAATAGGGATTATAAACAAATTGATGATGGAAATTGTTTAGAACAAAAATACGTTAATATGTTCTAAAATTTGGTATCACAAATGCATCTAAATAAAGCATCACACATACAGAGATCATATAAAGCAGTGGTACTCACTACGCGGTTGGCGCACATAATTAAAATATGCGTACATTGATTGAAGTCCACTGATATAAAGGGACAAATTTTGTTACAAATACTAGAAGTACAATTCACAAAACACAATTCACAAAGCATTCTTAAAATGTTTTCCTTCAACTCCAATACATAACTGAGCTCTTCTAATAATAATTCTGTAAATATTTTGGAGTTCTTCACCACTAATATTGTTGCAAGCATCAATTATCTTTTGTTTGAGGTCAATTGCATTTAGTGGGCGAGTATTACAAACTAGTGTTTGAAGACGACTTCATAAGTAAAAATCGAGAAGGGTTAAATCCGGGGATCTGGGGTCCTTTCAAACCAATCCACTGTTTATCAACGTTTTCGTTGAGCCAGTTTGTCACAATTATAACTTGGTGTGCAGCCACACCATCTTGTTGATAATACATGTTTTTTAGAAGTGATAATGTTGTCGTCTCCATAAAATCCGTTATAGTACCTTTTAAAATAAGCTGCATGTTTTTTTCAACTGAAGAGCCCATAAAACACAGGACCAATCAGCTTTCCATTCCAAATTCTGCACTATACAGACATAGAAAACTTTCTCTGGTGATGTATTTCACAGACAAAAAATGGTTTCGTATTATCCCAATAATGATCGTTGTGAGTATTGATTGCTCCATCTTCTGTAAACAAACATTCATGAGTCCACAGAATGTTCTTAACAAAGTTCGAATTGATGTCTTGTTGGATTAACAACCAGTTGCAGAATGTTACATGCCAATCAAAATTGGAGAGATGAAGTGCTTGAAGTCCATGAATACAAAATGGATGCCAATGGTATTTTCCAACTGTTCTAGCAATTTGCATCCTAGGTAGCCCTAAAGTTTCGCTTGCTTTTCGAATGCTTGTTCTTGGGTTGAAAGAAAAATATGTGATGATGTTAGTTTCTTGGTCCTCCATGTACAAACGATTTCTTCCAGGGCCAGGTCTCGGATGACATGAACCGGTAGTTCTTAATCTCCTCATCATCCGATAAATAAATGTAAGTTAAATTTCAGGCAAGTTTGGATATCACCGTCCAATATCCCGAGCAGTTTCTACAGTATTTTTATTACACAGAGCATAAGTCATTGTTAATTCAAAAAGCTCGTTATTTGTTAAAAATACCATAACACACAACTAGTTACGTATTAGTTTACGTCTGAATTCATCAATTCAGAACTAAACATGCTGACGATTCACTGAATGATTTCTAATTTTCTTTATTTTGGTATAATATTAAAAAAGTTTAGTTGTATTGAATAGAAATAATACTGGGAATAAATACGTAAATTAAAAAATAAATCATCTGCATTTCATTCTTCAGTTTTTTTAAATTATTTTACTACATTGTTTCATTTTCTTTGTCGAACAGAGTATTTCTCTACATTTTAAAAACTCTCTACATCTTTCTCTACATTTTAAAAACTTAATAAGATACCAAAATACTTTTTGGTAAATATACTTTTGATTATCGTGGTTTTAAATATATCAAAAAAAATGTGTGATATGTACTTAAAAAAATATTATCATATTTAGGTCATGCCAGACTTATGTTTCGCACTGAGGTTTTAGTATCTGATGCTGTGGTAGCTATAACTTTAATGGAGTCATCAATGCTGGGATATTCAGTTTTAGAAGGATTAAGTCCTCTTCATACAATATTTCCCAATAATCCTTTAACCGAATATAGAGAAAGAGGTAAATAACAATTATTATTATTATTATTATTTTTTTTAGGATTTACTGTTGCAATAGTAAGTTACAAGTATGTGTACAAGTCACAAACTAGTTGCAAATTACTTTGAATTTATATCAGTATTTTTCAATGAAAATGATAGAAAAATTAAAGTTATTTGGTCTTATAAGCTTTTTTTATTTGTAGTGTTGCTTTTATATGTATAACTTGCTCTTAATACTTGTAATTGTTTTCTGAAATTTCATTTTATAATTTACTTTTCACTGAAATCTTTGCATAAGGCATATATATGTGGTGTTATTTAATATTGAAGTAACAGATCATTATTTACTCAAGATAGAAATCAGGTTGGATATTATGCCCAAAAATTTGGATCCAATTCAGGCTCGAAGAGATATTTTATGAAAAAAAATCTAGGTTCAGATCAAGTCTAAATTCATTAATAAGTTTCAGCATTTTGATTATCAATTTGAAATAAAGTATCTTAAAGTAAGTTTTAAAAAAATGTGTCAAGTTAGAATTTAACATGCTTTTTTTATATATATACAGAAAGTTCTCAGTTATTCACATTTCTAAAAGTAAATCAAACTGAACATCAGTGCTGGGTCTTGTTGCCCAACTTGTATTGCCCATCATTTTAGCTGAGTCTGCTTAATAAGCCGGTCGCATCTCTGATATTTATAATAGGTTGGTTAAGAAACTAAGTTTTAATCTATGAAAGGGTGCTGAGCCCTTGGCCTTTATACTTATGTCTTGTGACATTATTTGATAAATTTGGATCTCAATGTGATATGAGTAACTACTTTGTTTTCAAGTCGAAAGTCTTTTCAAATAGAGATCAAAGTTAAGAGGAGGAACATTTTAGAATTACTGTTTTACTTACTTTTCAAAGAAATGAGCTATAATTAGGTTGCTGACTGATTTTAATATCATTTCTATAAAATTTGCAAATTCTTATCTTTTGACTTACATTGTACAGTCCTTTTTGTACTTTCCCTACAATCCATGGTAATGTATAATAGAGAAAATATTGGAATCATATCGAAATTTGAAACCTGAATTTCCAATGGATTTGTATGTTTTGAGTTCTCTAAAATACGAAAAACCATTTTTAGCATGGCGTCTGTGCAATGGATGTATCCACTCTTTCTCAGAAACTATTTGATGAAATTTCACAAAATTTAGTAGGTTATAAGTTACCCTCATGCTGATTAGATTTTGGTATAATTCAGAAAATAATAACTTGCTTTTTTTTTGTAAAATCCATCAAAATCTGTAATACAAAATTAAATATGCTTAATTGTATTGATTAAATGGTTGTTTCGTATGTAAATTTTGATGGCAAAAGAATAAGATCATCCCTATTTCTTTAGGATGAACTATTCTTGAGGTGTTTAATTTTTATTGGTAAATTTTTGCAAGCTGGTGATTTTATTATAATAAGTAGCTAGATAAAAATAAAATGTTTTAAAACTGTAAATTGAATATAATTTCAAATAAGTGTGTGTCATTTTGTGTAATTAAACACAATTCAATCAATTTTGAAAGAAGTGAAGAAAAAATAAATTTAAGTTTGTAGGGAAAATCCTGTGCTGCCTACAGGAGATTGTTGTTTTACAGCACAAAATTTTAAGGGAAAATACAACATAAGCAAATACTAACAATTAGCATATAAGCACTCTTGAAATTGGTGTAAATTTCAAAAGCTGCAGTTCTGATAACATCTTGTTGAGGCAATAAATTTCAGTATAATGATAGAATATTCCAGTTTGTGGTTACTTTTACTCGGACAGTGCAGAGGAAAATTCCTGGAATTATGTCCTGTTGAAGAATTTTTGAAATCACCCATTGTTTTAAACTGTATAACCAGGTGTTTCTATATGGGTAATATCCATGTGCATATGTACCATAGGCATATACTAAGAGATTAGGGTATTTTATGTGCATAAAAGTACATTTGAATAGTAGTATTTAACTAAGGGAACACATTTGTATCATATGCAAATTTGTTGGACAATATTGGAAGAATTTGGACATACGGATGGTCATTATGAAATACCTAGGTAATCTATTCAATCATCTTTGAGGGTTTCGTCTTCCTTAACATGGGGGATTTTAGTTTTAGAATTTTGGACTGGCAGTTTTGAATGATAGTTTCGGGAAATCCATGGGCATCCATGGTAGCTGGCAGGATGTTGAACTCCCCAATTTGCACATAGTTTCATGCTTTTTGTGACACTGTAAAGAGTAATGATCCCCAGCACATTTTACACATTTGGAAGGCAGAAAATAGGAGTTTGAGCTGTGATTCCGTATTTAGCAGAAACATCACTGAGCACCACCCTTGAATCCCTGTATCTTTCCATTTTATTTTTTACTCCTAATATAATTGGTTTACTTCATAAATTTGTAAGTTTTCCAGGGGTTTTGGCACCTGGATGTAAAAAAAGAGCATTAATACACATCTAGTTTTCGACCCTCTATTAATTTGGTAACACTAAGGATTTTGAATCCCAAATTTTCCAGTTGATTTTTGATAAGATTCATATTGGTGTGTACTGGGAGTCCTTTGATCACAACTTTCGATGGTTTCTCGTCATTCAGAAGGAGTGTTCTGAAGGATACTTTGTCAATGAATAATCTCGAATACTTGACTTGCTCAAAATTCATCTCTGGTGGACACATCTAATTTGAAAAAAGCTCTTTTCAGTTCACCCATGAGAAAGGGGGCATAATAATCCTGCGACATATTCATGCAAATTGGTTGAAGGGATGATAAAGAAGGGGGGAGTCTTTCTTTGAGGGTATCACTAGAATTTATAGCATTGGCCACATTAGGGGCTGGGACTTTAGAGCCAAGCACAGGTTTTACGGTTTACATGTGTTTAGCATATGCTGTATGCCTTTTTTGCATGGATCGAATGCCATCTTCTACAGCTAAGGGGTCTTTTTTTTGACTTGAGCTTAACACTAGGGCTACTGGTAAAGAAAAGAACGGCAAAAGCAACATTCATCGCAGATGGCTGAATGACAATACTCTTATGAGGAGGAGAGGCTCACCTGAAGAAGTGGTGCTGTTTTGAATACTGTATTCAGTGTATTGGAGCACAGCCTCAACATGTGCAGCTTTAGCCCGGAGCTGATTATACACATTATCAGTCATTTCCTCTGGGGTATTCATCAAAATTTCCAACAACTCATCATATTTTTTTTTTCATTTTCTCTAAATCAGCATTGTAAGAATTATTGCAGAGTTACGTATCTGAACACTTTGAAAAAACACTTTATATTTTCAAAAATCCACTAAACATTTATCCATGCCAAAAGTTTTCTTGAACTCAAGAAAAGAATCATGTGTTTGTTGACCAGTGCCAGGAGCCATGTTTTTAGACAAGCATAGGCAAATTGAGCTCAGAGCAGCAAATCCTTATTATCACAGTCAGGGCTTGACTCTCCAATAGTCGGGAAGAATTTAGAGGCATGCATTATATCAAGGATTTACTGTATATACACCTTCTTATTGTGTATGTTCTATTTGTTAGAAAAATGGGGAAGATGTAACAATGACAGACTCATCTTTTTCTTCTTATAGCTGCATATTTAGAGCAACATTTGTTTTCTATTGTGAAATAACTGACTTAAGTAATTAAAATTCTGAATGTAAAACTAATTTTAAATTTTTCTTACAGCTAGAACAGTATTAAATAGTTTAAGTTTGGAATTATCAATTGAAGAAAACTATCAACGTTTCTATGAAGAATGTAGTATCAAAAAAGTACTACTTGATATCTCTGCAATATGGATTGCAAAAGATCCGTATATATTTGGAAGATCCCAAACTGATAATTCCACATATATTAGTGCTGTTCAAGAAAGTAATTTAGATATCAGTGACTCTACTTCTAATGAATTGCAGAATTGTGAGAACTCATTGAATATCCTGGAAGAAAATCCGATACCAAAACGTGCTAGAAGATCAAATTCTAATGATAATCTATTTTCTTTACGTCAAATAGTAGTTGAAGCTGAAATCCACCAAAACAATCCTGAGCAATTTTCTACACCCATGAACTTAAATACTTATGATAATGTATCACAAGCAAAATCTTGTCAGAGTGGGAAATTTAGAGATGAATCTTTAAATAATGAATGTTCTCAAAATTTGTTTAAGAATACATCAAATAATACAGATAATTTATCCATTCTACATAAAGTTCTAGATGAACCTGAATTCAATAGGAGTGATGAAATTGAATCTATACACAGTAATAATGGCAGACTAAAAGATCAACTATCTACACTTTCAGATATAAATAATATTTTCAACAGTAAAATTTCCCAAGAAACAACTTCTAAAAAGTGTTTGGTGGAAAATACCAGAGACCTGCTATCAAAAAATGTTAGCTCAGTGAATCAGTTTGTTGGAACACAATCCCAGAGAGACAACACCAGTATTTTAGAAGTGTTAGGAATATCACCAGAAAAAGGTATAAATGAAAACAGCCAGAATGATACAAACATTTCACCTATTAGAAATATAAAGGCTTTGAATAGCCAATCTGCCTCTACAAACAATTTTCTTTTACCTAAGCGGTCACTTGCTGATCAATTGAAAAGTTTTGCATTTTCAAGAACTCGTACTAATTCACAGCAGAATTTCCAGAACAATTTCGCAGTTAAGAGTCAAAATATGGAGAATACAAAGGCTATTTCTGAACTTAGAGATAAAGTTTTACATAGTGCAGAAAACAGAAATACTAAAAATAATCCAGCTGTTTTGGATAAGAATGTTGACCATAATTTTGATTCATTAAATAATTTAGAAGCATCAAAACATAATCAAATATATGAAATAGAAGCTCAAGCTCATACTTCAGAAGAACCCAAACCTGTTTTACCCACTGTAAGAAAACCAATACCAAACAGTTTAAAAAAGTTTATGTTTACAAAACGAAAGCTAACACAAAATTTCAACCCTAACAATAGTGTCAATGAGTATACAAGTCAAAATTCTGATAAAAATTGAATGCCTATAGGTATTAAGAACATACTTGGTTAACTGAACTAAGGCATTTTGTTTCCAGAGCTTGCACTATAATACTGTCCCTGTCATGGAGATTAAAAGTATAAAGCATTCAACTGGAATACCTATGGATATATGTGCCTTTTTATAGAAACAGCACTTGTACATTAATTGCCCTCTGTACTGTTAAACTAATTAAGAACATAAAACAAAAATGTTTTATTTTGTATTTAAAGTATACTGTACTCATGATATATGCCTGGGTTGGGTTCGAAAAGCTTCAACTACCAAATGAATTTATGTGGCATATTATGAATCATGGTACAAACGTGAATGTATATATTTTAAAGGAAGTATTCATATTTTTAACACTCATTTCAAAGTTTATATATAAAAAAAAAAAAGATATTTTAAAATATTATTAGAAATTAAGATATATAATAACAATGACATTGTTTATAATATAAGGATTACAATTTTAAACTTGATAAACTCAGATTGTCAACTCCCAAGGTTCAATATATGGAATAAATTATTGTCAAAAATGTGGCTTTATCCAACATGTAATAAGTCAATATTTAAAATGTTAAAGGTCATGTGTTTGTAATTTTTAATATATCTCCCAAAATGTTCATTCCTTCCAAAATGTTCAAAAGAGTTTCCTTACCTCTATTATATACAAATATACAAAATATGTTGCAAATATGCCAAGGTATTTGTATAAATTTGATGTGAGGTAGTACAACATTTTTTACATAATTTTCGGGATGATCCAATGTCTGAAAGTGTGTGTTTAACTCTTCTAATTAGAACAAGAATTCAAAGTTCTCGTTATGTCATAATGGTAATAATAAGATTTATTTTATATATTTTGCAGCTTATCTGATATCTGGAGTTTCATTTAGTTTTTTTAGCACAAACTTTAGTGATATGGATGATTGTGATTGCAGTTTCTAACATCTTATGCGTCCTAGGAACATAAAAAAAAAACAATAGAAACAAATATTCGAAATTTAATTCTTTTAAAAATCGATAGTGTGCCACTCCACACAATCAACTCTAAATATATCTCTTTAAAAAAATAATTAATCAGATGTGTCCAACACATGGCTTTACCTACAAACTAATAAATTTTGGTTTGCAGTAAAATAATGAAAGTTAAGAGTCATGACTTGATCTTTCAAAAATTAATAGACTTCTTGAAGTTTCCAATTTAAATTATCAATTTAAATTCCATCACAATCATTTAATTATTTTGAGAGATATTGACACTATTATGAGACATGTAACTTAAAACCAACATTGAAAATAAAATAAAAAGTATTAATTAATGAATGTAGAGATTAAGATGACCATTAAATGTTTTTCTTGATTCTGATGATTCAAGAACAGAGATATTTTAACTTCCAAAAAGAATTCTCAAAACAGATCATAAACTTGTTTCAAAATATTTCTATTTACCACAAATATGTAATTAAAATTCTAATCTCCAATTGCAAAAATTTTACACCAAAATATCATTACCGATTAAATAAATATTTTATAATGTCAATGTCAAACGGGAAAAAAAAGCTGGTACATGCTAAATCAGAAACAGAATTGATTTTCATTAGCATATGTTTTGCAGAAGTAAAAAGATAAATTTTGTTGAATTTACATTTGATTTTATTATTTTTAGTATACTACTTCATATTTTAATAGACTAAAAAAATATCATTTTATAAAATAGTTAAATAACTGAATGTAGTTAAATGTTTCATTAAAAAGTTACAAAATCTCCAGTTACCAAAATGTTAATTAAATTGATACTGATTTACAAGAAATTGTCCAAATACAGTTATGGGTGATATCATTAGAGATTTACACAATAGCCTCTACTTGTGTCACCTTTTATAATGATGCATATAATATATCCCTTATATTATAATTAATAAAAAATCCTCAATTGATTTATGCAAATTAATTCAAATAATTACAAATACACTTGATTAAATTTTTTGATTGTTATGTTTAACTAGAAAATGATTATAAATATACCATACAAATATGGTTAAGAAGCATATATTTTCAGAGCTATCATTATAGCTAGAAATTCAGAGAATTGTGTTTTGCGTAAAGCAGATAGAAATTTATTTCAATGTTTATTGATTAACAGATACTTGTTTCTCTATAGATGTGTTTTAATCACAAGACAATAAAAAATGTTTTATTTTAAGATATTAGGGGATTATAACCAAGGATTATTGTTTGTTTAATTATTAAATATAAAGTTTATATATAAGAAGTGAACAAAATTCATCAAGAATTCAGTATCTTGTTTATTGTAGTTAAATAAATAAGTAAAATTATAAATGTACAGTTTTTGAGTGGCATTCCATTTTACACATTGAGTAGAATAACAATCAATATTTGTTTTCCAGTATCTAGTTTATTGTAATCCAACTAAATTAGTGACATTATAAATGTACATTTTGTGGGTGCATTCTAGTTTACACATGAAGGAATAGAATATCATCAATGTTCTTCCAGGAAACTTTAAGAAGACATGTCAAAGGTCTACCTCATTCATGGAAAATAGATTGCAATCTCAAAATGTGAATACGATATGTCTACATCAAAGTATACTTTCAAGCCAATACGGTGATATCTCCTCCTTTCTGGGCATTTTTCACAATCTCAACAATCTAAAATCAGAAATGAGAAAAATATGCAAAACACTTAAAAAAGCAAATATATTTGTGGTCTTATTTAAAGTATCTCTATTCAGAACAGATTTTGGCATCTGCAGGATAAACCAGATGCCGAAATAGACCAAACATGGTGCTACAACTATTCAGAGGATATGAGTTGTAAATAGATTTGAAATGAAAATTCAAAACCTAATGTTACAGAAATGTGGTGACATGAGTAAGAAACATAACATAAGTGCTTATAATATAATTTTTGCAATTTAATAAAAAATACAGCACACTACAGGGTGTCTCAAAAATATTGAAACATGCTTTAATTCCTTACCTGTTGGAGATAAGTGGGCAATATAAATTGCAAAAATGTTGAAAGTAAGGTAGGAAATAAGACTATGTTAATGAAATAGTCCTCCCATTCATTTTCAAAGAGTTACAATTTTTAAATTTTTATACGACTCCCTTAGACAAATTTGGTCAATCAGAAAATTTTTATTTTTAATGTAACAAGATCATTAAAAAAACTGTATATCTGTATCTTTAACCCTTTCCGGATGGTCGATGCACCCACATGTTGATTGATAAAGTGTATTCAAGACTGCCACCCGGAAAGGGTTAAAATTAACTGAATTATGATAAAGGAAAAAATCTGACTTATACCACTTTTCCGTACCATGTGTAAGGCTGTTTCATCAGTGAAAATAGGGATCATAAACAAATTGACGATGGAAATTGTTTAGATAAAAGAAGTACTTAAAAGTACTTAATTATTGAAAAAGTACTTAGTTATTGAAAAGTACTTAAGAATCCGAGATTGCATCGTGAGTCTACGCGGAATTTGCAAAAATGTCTCCTATGTATAATCATCCAGTTTTATCTTTTTTGTGATATGTCACAAATTTACATTTCTAATTTGATATATGGTCTCCATTCATAATGTTCAATTTTCAATTAAATATAATTCACTCAATTTTAAAGATACAAATATGCGGGTTTTTTTAATGATCTTGTTGCATTAAAAAAAAATTCTTATTGACCAAATTTGCCTAAAGGGGTCGTATAAAAATTAAAAAAAGTATAACTTTTTAAAAATTAATGCGAGGACTATTTCATTAGAGTAGTCTTATTTCCTACCTTACTTTCAACATTTTTGCAATTTACATTGCCCACTTATTTCCAACAGGTAAAGAATTAAAGTGCGTTTCAATCTTTTTGGGACACCCTGTATATTATGTGTATACAAAGCATGAATTAAATCAAGGGCTCAATTGACTTCAGGTCCATGTTCACCTGATGATGACACAGGTGCAAGTTCATCTGATGATGACTTTGGTGCAAATGCACCAAATGTATTGTTTGAAAATCTTCTGATAAAAAATATAGTATTTATTGCTACAACACTTATTTTCAGCAAGAAAAGAAATGTTACAACAGACAATTTATTATTTTCTGCTGGCTACTACTGTAACCTAATTTATAGGCCGGCTCAGTTTTTTTTTCTTTTGAAAAGATTTGAGTGACCTGTAATATTTTAAATAGTTTAAAATAATTAGCACAATGTATGAAATCTTTTTGTAACTTTCAACTATGCATAAGGATAAAGATGTAGGTTGGAAAATTTTTCACAAAAGGAAAATTTTCCGCTATATTTTCCCAGAAATTTTTTTTTTCTCTTTTTAATTAATTTGAAAATAGAATGTAATACTCTTTCCAAACTATTTTCCTGAAAAGCAAGTAGTTTTAAAAGACATCTTTGATCATTGAGTTTTCAAATTTTGAAAAGAAAGAGGAGTGGAGTGAGGGTCAAGTATGTGTAAGTGCTTTATTTTGAAGAAAAAGAATGGATGAGAACCAGAAGAGGGGGATATTTTACTCATTCGTGGAAAAAAAGAAAACGGGTATGGTTTTAAGAAGCTTATTTTTTCAGTGTTAAGTTCTCTAAAATGTATAAAAATATGGAATAATTTTGCAAGTTTTTCTGCCAAAAGAAAGGGCTTTAACATTACTAAATATATGCTTAAGTCATCTTACAAATTGTATCTTCGTCATAATATTTACCAAGCAGGTATTTTTAGAACAATTTTTAATATTATATAAAATAATTTATTTTTAAAATGTTTTATACCTACAATAAATTATTCATGATTCTGATTAGGTTTAACTATCTTAATTTATTTTTTATACTATTTCTTTTGTGCAATGTTTTAAATTTGTAATTTAAAAAAAAAATAACCTTATTATAGATAACATTTTTTTTATATAACTTTTTAAAAGCACATGTATTTAAACAAATATTAAATTGTAGCTGCTAACTGCATACAGGCATAAGAAATTTTCATGCATAGAAATTATTATATTTCTAAATTTAAATCTTTTTTTTAGCATTGTTATGTAATATATACTCGACTGTAGCTGTCATATGAGAAAAAATTTGATGTGGGCAGCACATGACTTTCCTTATATAATGCAATGAATTTACAACTTTTACAGCAAAAAAAAAAAATAGATTATTTTTATAGTAGATATTTATATTCTTTCCAAGATATTGAATTTTTGTCAATGAGTTGTCATTTACATTGATTTAGCGTCATTTTTATCCATTTGGCGAGTTTTTCGTTAATTTAACAACATTTAAAAAAGTCACTAAGTTGGCGGCATTCCACCATAAATCTCGCCAAGCATTGTGGACAAAGAAATAAGTTATTCGTACAGCAGATAAATGACTATTGGCATTCAAATACAAACGTATTACTCAAAGTATCTTTTTTATGAATGGAACGAGCTAGATTCACGAGAATGATTTCACCAAATTTATCGCATGGTATTACATATGAAAAGTGAACATGTTTCTGAATAGGAAATATTTTTTTTTATTTTCTATGACTTTTTGATAATTTTTTTGAAAAATGTGCAATATCTCAAGAATGGTTCATGTTAGCGTTCTAAAATTTATGTCAATCGTTTTCTAATGAAAAATTACATAAGAAATGTTTATTTGCGTAACTTTATTAGCGGTTTTGATTTCATTCAAAAATTTAGGGGGATTCTGGACATTCGATTGAGTATAAAAACAATAGGCTTCCAGTGTTTATGGATTGTAATTTTTGTACCAAATTTCGTTCGAATCGGTCCATTCGTTCGTCAGTTATAGTCTCCAGACTCACTGGCACACACACACACACAGAAATCACTTCAAAAATGTTTGATTCGTGATCAGGAATGCTTGAAACGTGCTCTCCCGTCGAAAACTCAAATTCGAATTTTCGACCCAGTCACAATACTTTCCTTATACATTATGTATATAAGGAAAGTAAAAATACTTTTAAAAGTCTCTGAACATATTATTCCAGCTGAAATGTAATATTGAGATTAATTTCAAAATTTTCCTGGAAATCCACATCTTTATATGGAGATAATTTTTGAAAAACATTTAAGGAACACAAGCAACTTTTGAGGTATATTGGTTGAAAATATAAAATTCTAGCTCATTGCAAAGTGATTATCAGCAATTATGGCAAATCATTTACAGTTCTTAAACTTTCTTATATTTCAAACAGTTAAATCTAAACTGGTGTGAAGCATTTTTATTATTTTTATTAATCAAGACATTGGGCATCAAACAATTTAAAGTGTAGAATATTCATTATATCTACTTAAAATTATAGTGATTAAAAAAAAAATTAAATTAGAATTATAGTGATTGGAACATCTGTCAGACTGGAAAACCCTAATACTGTTGATTTTTTAAGCACATACAAACAGAAAAGTTAAACAGTGTTAATCAGATGATTAAATCTTTTTTTTTTTTAAGGCTTTCTTGGACTTTCTTCTCATGACATTTCTGGATCCACACCTGCTGATAATCCATAATTGTATAAGATTTCCAAGTAAAAAAACAAAAAAAAACAGCTAAGGTATTAGATAAGCTCAATGTGCATTAGACAAATAAGAGCCAGTTCATGATTTCACTCCAAGTTTGGCCTGACTTAACCATACCCAATATAATTTGGTTAAATAAATGTGTGCAAAGAATAATAAATTATGCTGCAACAGAACTTCATTGCTATGCCAACTATATAGAATAAGAGTTAGAATGAGTTTGTATGTAATTATTATTAGATAAATATTTAATAAAATTTAAACATTTTAACCCAAGAATATTTCGAGCACAAATGTTTAACAATACAAACAAATTAAGTGCCGTAATCTATTTAAATTCTGCGATGATACAAATAATTTTACTACAGATCTGAATTTCAGCAAGCTAAGACTATAAAGAACTCTTAAATTCAAGTCAACAAAATAGTTTTTTTTTCAGGCTAGTCAATTGTTTAGAATAACTTAGATTTATTCAATAACAACATAACATACAAACCTTATCAAAACTAGGAAAAGACCCAGATTTTAGCTTGGAATATACTTGAACATCATTGATGGTTACTTCAAATGAAGCTGAAAAATATTTAAAATGACCATTGAATATATATATATACACTCTATAACAAAAAAATCGATGCACCAAGAAGAAGAAGTCCGATTGTGATAAAATTGGTGAATATGAAGAACATACACAGAAAAAGAAATGATTAAAATTTCAGAACAATTTAATGATTTAGAGTTTGACCGTATACAAAGGGAGGAAGTCAATAAGGCGTTGGTCCACCTCTGGCCTGGATGCAAGATGTCACCTGGCGTGGCATAGACTGATAAAGTTCATGGATGGTGTCCTGCGGAAGGTCTTGCCAAATTGTCTCCAACTGTCAGGCTAAATTGTCAACATTCCGGGATAGTTGTAATCGCCTTCCCATAATATCCCAAATGTGCTCCATGGGAGAGAGATCAGGAGACCTAGCTGGCCAAGGAAGTGTTGGGCAAGCTTGAAGACAATTCACAGCAACATGCGCCATATGCGGCCGGGCATTATCTTGTTAAAAAGTAAGTTCGGGGTGCTATGGTGTCGCAAAAGGAACGGTAACACAACCGGTCATAGAATGTTGTCTATGTACCTCTGTGCTGTCAGTGTGCCAGAAATGACTACCAAAGGGGTCTGGCTATCAAAGGAGATGACACCCCAGACCATACATACCTGCAGATATACACCTGCCCAGATATACACCTGCTGAATGCGCAGTTCCAATATGCTGGAGCTCCCACTATTTATTCATTGGACACTAAAATTTATTCATTTGCATGTTCGCTCAAAATGTCTTTGCATACACAATTTCATTACAATGGGACAACTCCTTGGTGCATTGATTTTTTTTGTTATAGAGTATATATATATATATATATATATATATATATTTTTTTTCAAATTATTCATTTTCAAAAATTTTTTTGAGAACCAGAAAGGCCTAGCTCCACGTGCAAAAGAATTTTCCTGTTTTGCAACTTCATCTTATACACTATTCTTGCTTCACACCATGTATATTTATGCAGGGAAAAAGGGGATTAATACCTTAAGTACCTGCATTACATATGTGATTTATAACACAAATAAAAATTTAATCTAAGGGTGTAGTTAACGGATTATATTAACCAATCTTTACCATATGTCAGTCTTTTTCAATTTCTTAACTTATATATAGAACAGGGAAAAAGGGGTATTTTATACTAATTTAGTACCTGTTTTATTTATAATGTTCTCTTTATCATCTTCACAAGCTTGTCGTATAGTCACTATTGATATCAAATAATCACTTCAGACCATCTTATTTTCATTTTTGCTATACAGAACATTTCAATAAGTGATCAATCTCTGATATATATAATACAAGTAAATTAAAATTCTTCAATTATATATATATATATATATATATATATATTGATAAATTGATTAAAATGAAACCTGAAAGTGAAAACATAATAAAAAAGGAAAAAGTGCCATTTAAATTATAAATGCATAAACAATATTAAAAGAAAACAAAATACATTAATGTGTTCTTAAAAAGAAAGTTAAAAATGCTGACCCTGATATTCATAATTTAATTTTTAGCTAGTCTAGTCTGATACAGAAAATATGGTCTTTACAACCAGAAGTTTTATTCAATGCACTTACTGAAAATAACAATATTCTAATCATTTGTATGTTAAAATATAACATGAAATTTATAACATGCTCTTTATAAAAAATCAGAGCTAAGTAAACAAAAATATTAAACTGCATGCAGTTTAATATTAAAAAAAAATCTCTATTAAACTGATACACAAGATTTTTAATACCTTATAAAAATAATACACTTTGTGATAATTGAGGATAATTGTAACCCTGAGGATAATTATAAAAAGGACATTTTACACTTCATTCAGCTGCAAGTATTTTTTATAGATTTAAATATAGATATTCTTGGCAGTGTTCTCTGGAGAATAATTTTGAAGCCAGGTAGTTATATACAATTGCCAGGTGGGATAATGGTGTGTTCTGTCCACAATATTTAGAGGGATAAATTTGTAGACGCGAGTATGATGCATCTGCTAGCGATTGATAATTAAAAGTCAAGCAGAAGTCATATTTTAGATTGCATCTATTAGCCGTTAATTTGTTTTACATCATTTTGACAAAGTTCAATTTTAATTTATTTTGGAGACTGATATATGACTATTTTTGACTTTTGGCAACAACATTTTAGCAGAAAAAATTTAAGTTCTGCGAATGCAGGGATGCTGCATGTTTGATTCCTGTCACAAATATTTGCAGCAGTTATTGGGCAGTTAAATAAATTTGCCAGGTGACCCACTTGGCTAAAATGGCCTGTAATTTTATTGCGTAATTAGTAGCAAAAATCATTATATATGACTGATACTTTGGTATAGTCTTCATCCGCAATAAGAAATGTTTTCTTTATTCATTTCTAGTACTTGGGAAAAAAAATTCAAATTCAAATAATAATATAAAAAGTTACTTTCTCTTCCAACATTTCCTTTAACTATAGCTTCAGGAACTGCAGCAAGAATTTTCTTTTGCAGTTGCTTGAAACGAGGAGCATATCCTCATATTCCACTAGGGAAAAAAAGTAAATTTCAATCAACTTATCTATCCATAACAGCAGTAGAAAAAAGAAAAAATACATAAAAATATTTTATAGAAAACTACAATATTTATTTTCACGTAAGAAATAAATATACTGCTTTTTAGATAATTTACATTTATCTTTTACAATTGAAATATTTATGGAATATATTGATCTTAGGGCATACCATAGTTTCAGATCAATTTAAATTTTAATTAAAATATATATTTTCATTCATTTATAATTTTAGTAATTAATACTTTATAAAGATAATTTCATTTATATCTGAATAAGTACATTTTTAATGGTAATTTAATTAACTTTTTTCCTTACATTTTAAATAAATTTAACAGTAGCGGCACATAGCAAGTTTTTGCTGTCAGTGTAGGCTATTGTATGCAGACCTGAAAATTCGAATACTCATTTAGTAGCAAGTGACCAGTAGGCAGTTTTAGTTTAGTGACTACTCTATCAAATATTTTTTGTAAAATCAATAAATAAGTATAGTTATAATACTTATTGAACATTTTGTTATACTTGTCTATATTAATGAAAGGAAGAATTTGTCTGTCTATCTACGATGCCGTTCAATATGTACTGCACTTATAGGCCTGATGTTTTGCATACAGTAGCATCTAATTCTAAACTGATGCACCTCATAACCCCTTTTCCAATTTTTAAAAATTAAATTTTAAAACATTTTCAATGGCTATTTACCACACAGAGGTGCAGCTATTGTCTCCCATAGAAATGCCTTTGGCACTCCTATCGTAGGGATTTTGATCCCTGCTTGGGATGGGTTTTAGAAGGGAGAATGGGTTACACCACATAAAAGACATGTTATTTACAGGAGGGGTGGAATTGCCAATTATGGGCAACATTTTCTTTCCCCGGTGCACATCCTTTTAACATGTGATAAAGCAAAAGTATAATAACCATTATTGTAAGATAGGTAAAAATGAGTCCAAATAACCAGCTTCAGTTCTATACAGTTGTGTATAACAATGTGAAATAAGGTATTTTGGGGTGTTTGCTTGACTACCATGCTTTTGATCTTATTTTTGTTGTACTCATATAGTTTGCTGTAATGCATATAGAAGTGTATAGAGTACCAATGAAACTATGAGAAATGAAGCTGATAGATTTCAACGGGACAAAGGAAATACTGAAATAAGTCTTGTTATAAGGAGTATTATAAAACATATTTTAAATTTTATTTACTGGAACTTAGAGCGAACTTTCAAAAACCAAAGAAAGCTTTATCTTACTGCTTTATCAACAACAGTAACAACAACAAAAAATAAATGAACTGTTGCACGGGTTCGATACGCTGCAACACCGGGTACATTTTCTAGTTATGTAATATATATATATGTGAGAGATGAGAATTAGAGAAGAAAGAAATGTATAATTTGTAAATTTCTGGATAGTTTTTCGATTAAAACAGAATGGGGGAGGAGTGGTGGCCAGCCAGTTATTTCATTTGCTAGGATACCAGCAAGTCTGTAGAAGTCCCTCTTTTAGGACATGTCTCTAAATACATCATTTTTTAGAATTCTGTCCTTAATTTTGACAAATCACTTGTTCTTAGTTTTGTGACTGATATCAATTATTTTTATTTCTTAAAATTGACATATGAAATGTCATGGTGGGAAAAAATTGAAAGTGTAAGTGATTTAATCGTATAATTAGCTTGGAATAGCAGAATGACCCTAAAGAAAATGATATGAGGGGATGCATCCAGCTTTAATTCTAGCATTTTTTTCAGCCTTATGTACTCTCACAATATTTTATTTTAGATTAGAATGGATTTACCCTGTGTCTTCTGGGATTTAAAGTAGGGATTCATTTATCTAAGACCAGCCTGGTCTTCTTTAAGAAAAAAATGAATTTGTACTTAAATGAATTTCTACGTTTCAATCCTGGGCAATTACTGTGAAATTTTGTCGTCCTGGATAATAAAAGTACACTACAAAAAAAATAAATAAATAACTCTGTTAGATTTAAACATAAAACATGAAAATAGATTATAATTTGAATCACAAAAGAATAAATATTTGAGTGTAATGTGTCAAAACCAAAGTTCAAAATTATGTAAAATTCTTCGTCAAAACCAACAATTACAAAAATAAAAGTTAAATATATAACTACTCAATTCAAATGAAAACCTTAAGTTTTTAACTGAACTTTTTTAGTGTACTGACTGCTCAATTGAAATGCAAACCACTAATATACATTCAAAATTACATTTAAAATAAATCAATCTCTGTCAAATGTAAACCATGTCTTTGTTAATAATAATCACTTCTTATTTTTTTAAAACTCCTGTTAATTAGACATATATATTATTACTTTTCATTTAATAGAAATTTTGGGCCTAATTCAACCTAGTTGGTAAATTTAAAAAAAGTAATATAATTTTTTCTAATTAGTTTGATTGCTTTTAGACAAAAGTTCGATTGTTCTTAGAAGTTCCCATTTTTTATGTTTCATTCCTTTAAATTACTCTATTTTTTACTCTTCAAGTTCCTAAGTCTTCATTTTTACTTTCCTTATACACATAGTATAATATAGATAGCCTTCTCGGCCGTCCAAATAGTTGCTCAAGTCCTTTGGATGAGTCGGACGGCTTGGGTTTTCCACATAGTATAATGCTTCCGGCCATCCAAATTGCTACTCATGTCTTAGGACGAGTTGGACGGTCTGGGCTTTTGACATAGTATAATGCATAAGGAAGGTATTGTTACGGGATAAAGTTTTCGACAAGAGAGCAAGTTTCAAGCATCTCTGAGCATGAATTAAACATTTTTCAGGTGATGTTTATGTGTGTGTCTTGGAGTCTGTGGAGATGATATCTCACAAACAAATGGAGCAATTTGAATAAAATTTGGTATAAAAATTACAATCTGTAAATACTGAAAGCCTATTGTTTTTAAATGCAATCAAATGTTCAGAACTCCCCTAAATTTTTGAGTGAAATTTTGAAAAAATTATCAAAAAATAAAAGCCTTTTATAAAGTTACGCAAATAGTCATTTCTTATGTAATTTTTCATTAGAAAATGATTGACACAAACTTTAGAACACTAACATGAACCAATCTTGAGATACTGCACATTTTTCAAATAAATTTATCAAAAAACCACATAAAATTAAAAAATATATATAGATTAACTATTGGGAAATATGTTGACTTTTCATATGTAATATTATGCGTTAAATTTGGTTACATCACACTGATGGATTTAGCTCTTTCCATTCATGAGAGAAAATACTTTGGGTAATACTTTTGTATTTGGACACCAACAGTCATTTATTTGCTATAAGAATAATGCTTATTGAGATTTTGGTGACAAATTTAGTGGAATGTCGCCAATTTGGAAACTTTTTAAATGCTGCCAAATTAAGGAAAATGTCTCCAAATTAATAAAAATAACACTAAATCAAGTCGGCGCGGTGGCCGAACGGTCAAGGCGAGCGTTTCCAAGCGATTGATCAGCCAACGCATTGTGGGTTCGAATCCCACGTAAGACATGGATGTGTGATGTGGGTGCAGTGTATTCCACCCCTCTCTGGTGTGCCTGGGGCAACGTCCTCGGACGGTGAAACGGTTCACGATTCCGGCCGAATATAGGGCGAATGACGAAGAGTCTAGTGCCTGGCCATTTGAAAAAAAAACACTAAATCAATAAAAATGATGACTAATTGATGCAAATTCAATATCTTGAAAATAATATAAGAATGATCCAATTTTCTGTCCATAATATTTGGCAAAATTTTGATGACGAATTTGTCAGAATATCTCCAATTTGGTGACTTTTTAAATGTCAAATTGACGAAAATGCTACTCAATTGATAAAAATTCACCAAATTGATGAAACTGATGCTAAATCAATGAAATGCCGACTAATTGATGAAAGTTCAATATTTTGGAAAGAACATAAGAATAAAATATAAGAATAACCCATTTCTCCCACTGTCTGTCCATAACACTTGGCGAAAAATTTAGCGGGATGTTATCAACTTGGCAACTTTTTTAAATATTGCCAAATTGATAAAAATTACGCCAAACAGGAAGTAACGTTTTGCAAATTCTGATTTCCGTCGATATGATGGGCATATCTTCTAGTATATAAGAAATGCTCTTCTTTCTGTATGTCTGTAACACTTGGTGATGCATTTGGCAAATAATCTAGTGAACTATCGCCAACTTGACGATATTTCGACCGAGATTGATGAAAATATCATCAAAATTGCAAAAATGATGCTAAATTAATGACACTGATGCCTAATTGGTGAATTATTTATTAAAATATTTGAATATATGGACTATATCACTTATTGAGGATGCTATCAATATTGATAATTGTTTATTTAGAGTTGTGCGAAATATAATAGAAAGTTAATTGGGTACTTTGAAATAGTTTTGCATGTTGTCATCCGGAAAATTGCCAAATGTACAATTCAATGTTAAAAACAAAGTACTGTGGATCTTATACATTATTACTTTCCTTGTATACATATAATGTATAAGGAAAGTATTGTGACGGGGTCAAAAATTTGAATTCGAGTTTTCATCGGAAGAGCATGTTTCAAGCATCCCTGATCATGAATCAGATGTTTCTGAGATGATGTCTGTGTGTGTGTGTGAAAGTATGTGTGTGTATGTGCATGTGTCAGTGAGTCTGTGGAGACAATAACTGATGAAAGAATGGAGCGATACGAACAAAATTTGGTACAAAAATTACAGTCCATGAATACTGGAAGCTTATTGTTTATATACGCAATCAGATGTTCAGAACCTCCTTAAATTTTTGAGTGAAATTTTGAAAAAATCATCAAAAAATTAAAACCTTTAATAAAATACGTAAATAGTCATTTCTTATGTAATTTTTCATTAGAAAATTATTGACATAAATTTTAGAATGCTAGCATGAACCGTTCTCAATATATTACACATTTTTCAATAAAATTATCAAAAAATCATATAAAATAAAAATAAAAATATTACCTATTGTGAAATATGTTCACTTTTCATAAGTAATATCATGCAATAAATTTGGTGACATCATTCTCGTATATCTAGCTAGTTCCATTCATGAGAAAAGTTATTTTAGGTAATACTTTTGTATTTGGATGCCAATACTCATTTATCTGCTACAAGAATAACTTATTTCTCAATCCATAATGCTTGGTGAAATTTTGGCAGAATGCCACCAACTTGACGACTTTGTAATATGTTGCCAAATGGATAAAAATGACACTAAATCAATGAAAATGACGACTAGATGATGAAAGTCTTGAGAAGAACATAAGCGTAGACTATAAGAATAACACATTCCTCCGACCATCCGTAACATTTGGCGAGATATTTAGCGGGACGTCGCCAACTTGGCGACTATTTTAAATATTGCTAAAATGACAAAAATGTCACCAAATTGATAAAAATGATGCCAAATGGGAAGTAATGTATCGCAAATTTTGATTTCTGTCATATGGTGGGCATACCTTCTAGTATATAAGAAATACTCTTCTCTCTGTTTGTCTGTAACACTTGGTGATGCATTTAGTAAACATAGTGAATAATTTAGTAAAGTATTGCCAACTTGGTGATATTTCACCTCAGATTGACAAAAATATCGTCAAAATTGATATCGGTCTAAATTGGGTGGCTCTTCCTGGCTGTCCAAACAGTTACCTTATACCTTTCTGGTAGGTTGGAAGGTCTGGGTCTCAACAATAACAACAACAACACTTCATTGATAGATCTAAGCCATCCAAACGGCTGCTCATGTCCTAGGGCGAATCGGATAGTCTATATGCTTTCGATACTTCATTGATGTGCAGCTGGCGAGAAATATGTAGGTTATAACTACTACAGGGTTATAACTACTACACAGTCTTTGAAAGTCCCTGAAAAATACTTGATTTTAAATTGGGCTTTCCAGGGCCCTTGAAAGTGCTTGAATTTTACAATAGGTCATTGATTTTTACTTTTCAATTTAGAAATTTTAGTTTTGTCATACAGTTTTACTTCAAGCTAAATCCAATTAATTTTGATACAATTATATTCACTAAATTTTATTTATTTTCATAAAAGTAATTTACTAGTTTAAAAAAAAAATTAAGTGCATATTTGATAGCCAAAACTTTTTGGTCCTTTTGTTGCATAAATTTAACGAAAAACAAGTAAGATATATAGTCCTTGAAAAATAAAATTGGGGTCTTTGAAATGTGCTTGATTTTTATTTATGAAAAATTGTCGGAACCTTGTACTATAAAGGATTATAAAATACTGTAAACACATTTTTCACTCTAAAATCTAACTTTTGCCCACTGCTTACCTTGAACCTATTTTAGCTGCAGATTGTCTGAATTACATTTTTTTTTTTTTGTATGAATTATTTGAAGCTCAATTAAGTTAAATGGATACAACAATTTTCTCTGAGAATTTCATTTCTGTATGCTGCATTTGTGATCTCAATGCCACCAATTCTTGGCTTTTGTAGGGTTTTCAGGGTCGCGCTTAAAAAAAATCAACAGTGGCTCCAGTCCTATGGAGCCGAAATGGTTTTGTGTAAATAACATCTTTCTTTGTGGGTGATTTGTCTTCTTTTGCCATTTTCAAAATAGTTCAAAATATTAAAATATCGAAATTAGAATTACCTGTTCAAAATAGCTTAAAATATTGAAATTATAACTATTATATTTCAATAACTAAAAACCCAATCCAAAATCCAATTATAAATCCTTGTAGGACTTTTTTCAAAGGGCTACAAATTGCTTCTTTGGGCTTACAGCAATCACTTTTAGTTTTTGAGATATAAGCATTACAAACTTGAAAAATGGAAGAAATTCATTCAATCTTCCTTAAATTTACAAAACGATTGATTCCTCAATACTATAAGAAGTTTGTAAAAATAAATTGATCTGGAAACTAGATTCCATCTGAACATTTTTGTCACTTACTTTTTATATCTATCTTTTATAGTTTAGAAGATATTTTGAGTGATAATAAGTAAAGTCAGGTAAAATTCGCTCAAATAAAAACATTTTAGTTTATTTCTCGAAAAATAAAACCCCCCCACATATACCGAAATTGTTTTTATATATTTATAAATAGGACCACATTTCCGACAAAACAAGTAAAAATCATCTATATTTGTATTTATTAACTTTGGAGATATGTGTCCAAATTGTTTACATTTTTCGCAATGCTCCGATTTCAACCAGATATCCCAAACATAGATATTATTCACATAAAAAAAACACTCCTTCTATCTATCTACGATTTTTGTGTCACATAAGCGAAATTTTACAATCTTCTATGATCAGATCTCTACATAATTATGCAAAGAAAATATGCATGCAATAAATAAAGATTACTAAAATTAAAATAGTATAAAAATTTATGAAACAGCTTCAAAATTATAAAACGTGATGTGCACTATGATATGTAATTGTTTAAAGTAGTAGTATATAAAACAATTCAATTTTTAAATTTCAAAAAAATAATTTATTGAAATATCGTGAGTGTTAGTATCGGGAATGTGCTAAGTAAAGCCAAATAATTGATTTTGTGTTAAAATTGTTTAAGCTCTTAATTATGCTTTAAAAAGTTGTAATAATGTTTTATATTTTAAACTTATGTAAACCTTTACCAGTATTCAACATCCACTTTGATCACCATAATCAAGAATTTATTTTTTAGATGCAAGTCAGCACTTCTGAGCGATGCTCACTAGAAGAGTCTTTTTCGTTTAATGTTTAAACATAATACGTATTAGCTGTATTGTAATCTAATAAAAACACCTCTAATTCCAAATATGTCGTCTGCTGTAGTAATGCAAGTAAACAATATTTCATGTGCTGTTATTGCTGTGATTCAATCACTAAGCTATTACAGCTATTACTGAATTTGAGTTTCAAGAGTGCATTAAATAAATGAATAAATTAAAATTAAACTATATAAATCTATATGTAGATTCTAATATCTGCGGTTGTGAATGTAAAATAAGAAAAGTTTACAGATACACATTAGAGATAGAGAGACACAAAGTAGCTTTCCGTTACGAACGCTTATTCACTGCAATGCACTCCCGGGAAAATGCACCACCTGATAACTACAGACGCGAATTTCATCTGACCTTGTGGCGGCAGTTGAATGATGAGACGTCTTTGTTTTCTGCATGCGGAAATTTACAGTTCAATTAGTCTATGCGCGATTTTGATATTGAAAACACGCACAGATATATATATATATATATAAAATTTAAATTTTATTTCATTATTAATTATTTTTACTACTTTTTTCTATTATATTATTTATTTATTTTCCATTTAAAGTCTTTTCAAGGCCATCAAACTACTAGTATTATGAGTTACTTCTGATTTTATTAGATGAGAGAATGTCAAAAATATTGCACTATCAAGAACATAGTGTGATAATTGTAGGAGGGAGTCGACCTTGTGGTCAAACTAAAGTATGAGACGGAAAAAATTGACAGGCTTAATGTTCACATTTGTGACCGTAAACGTCCAGGGGAGGGTAAATGACCCCCTTACACTCCCCTATGGGCGCCCATGGCAGTCCTCTACGGGCTCCCATTGCATGAGCTGCCCTTAGGACAGAACCTAACGGAGCCGAAGTTTCGATTTCCTCGGGGGTAGTAAACAGTCTTTCCAGACCCTCCAAAAGTCTCTGTGGTATAAGAGGCTGAAACATTGCACACTTGCCATGGGATTGGGCGTCGCGCCCAATCCCAGTGGTTAGCGCGCGGGAATTGCATTGGGAGCTAGCTCATGGCAAGAACGCACATAGAACTAATTCGAGGAGTGACAAACTCAAGGATGGGGCGTTCCATATTGACTTGCTTGTAATCTACATTTATATCTTTAAATGCACACGATATGATAAGTTTCATCAAGCGTTCTCTTATGGGCGCCCATAGCAAGGACACCCGTAGAACTAATTTCATCGGCGATAAACTCAAGGATGAGGCGTTCAATATCGACTAGATTGAGACTTACATGTCTAACCTTGAACGTCTATTGGAAGGCAAGTGTCATCCTTTCCCTCCACTATGGGCGCCCATGTAATATTTTCCAGGAGGGAACTCAAGGATGAAGCGTTCAATATCGCTAGCTTGTAACCTACATTTGTAACCTTGAATATCCAGTTCAGCTTAAGTGATCCCTTGCAGTCCTCTATAGGCTCCAAGCGCATGAAATCCCAGCTTATATATTATTACCCTCAGGGTAGAACCTAACGGAGCCAAAGTTTCGATTTCCTCAGGGGTAGTAAACAGTCTTTCCAGACCCTCCAAAAGACTATGTGACATAAAAAGCTGAAACATTACACACTTGCCCGGGTGGGCCAACGGCCGTACCGTGCTGAAAACACCGGTTCTCGTTAGATCACCGAAGTCAAGCAGCATCGGGCGCGGTTAGTACTTGGTGGGTGACCACCTCGTAACACCGCGTGCTGTTGGCCATCTCGGGTGCGGTATCCCCGTGGTTTGCGCGCTAGATTTGCACGCTACCACAAATGCCGCCGTGTTCATGCGGAGTACGATCACGTTAAACATGTGGGTCTGTAAGTCCTTCCGAGAGGTTGGTGGTAGGGGAAGGAGGGTACGGTCCCTGTGGATGCCTCCCCCACTGGGTTCCGGTCTAAATTGGGTGGCACTTCCCGGCCGTCCATACAGTTACCTTACACCTTTCTGGTAGGTCGGACGGTCTGGGTCTCAACAACAACAACACTTGCCCGGGTTCGATTCCAGCCACTGCCAAAACTGCCGCCGTGTTCATGCGGAGTACGATCACGTTAAACATGTGGGTCCGAAAGTCCTTCCGAGAGGTTGGTGGTAGGGGAAGGAGGGTACGGTCCCTGTGGATGCCTCCCCCACTGGGTTCCGGTCTAAATTGGGTGGCACTCCAAACAGTTACCTTACACCTTTCTGGTAGGTCGGACGGTCTGGGTTTCAACATCAACAACACTTGCCATGGACCGGCCACCCAATCTGTTACTCTAAGTCTTCGGACGAGTCGGTTGGTCTGGGCTTTCGACACTTGCCATGGACTGGCCATCCATCATGCTGCTCTAAGTCTTCGGACGAGTCGGCTGGCCTGGGCTTTCGACACTTGCCATGGACCGGCCACACAAACAGCTGCCATAAACCTCCGGGTTGGTCGTGTGGTCTGGGCCTTCTACACTTGCCATGGAGTGGGGCGCGACAGTCCAGTGGTTAGCGAGCGGGAATTGATTGCACTCAGTAGGCCCGGGTTCGAGTTACGTGGAGTACGATCACGTTAAGCATGTGAGTCTGTAAATCCTTCCGAGAGGTTGGTGATAGGGGAAGAAGGGTACGGTCCCTGTGGATGCCTCCTCCATTGGGTTCCGGATTAAATTGGTTGGCACTGCCCGGTCGTTCAAACAGATACCTTACATCTTTCTGGTAGATCGGACAGTCTGGGTCTCAACAACAACACTTGCCATGGGCGCCCATAGGGATGTTGAACGTCACGAATATCAAACTAATGAATACTTACTGTACGTCTCGTCCGTGAGATTGTCCCCGCTGGAAAAAGTTCTATTGACGTCCTTACCATGGGCCCCCATAGGGGAGCATAAGGGAGCACTTGCCTTCCCGTGAACATCAAGGTCCCAAATGTAGGTGTCAAGCGAGTATATATCGTGCGTCTCATCCTTGTTAGGCTCTTGGAAGAAACTCTATGGACGTCCTTGCCATGGGAGCCCATACAAATTTTGAAAGCCACAAACGTAGGCATCAAGGTAATCGATATTGTACATTTCGTCCTTGAGTTCACCCCGTTTTAATAAGTTCTATGGCCTCCTCTGCTATGGGCGCCCATAGCAAGAGCACCCATATAACTTTTACAGGCGGAAAACTGAAGGGTGAGACATACATCGACTAGCTTGATATCTATATCTGCGAACTTGAACGTCGACGGGATAGCAAGTTCCCCTTCGTCAAGACCCTCTATGGGCGCCCATACTAAGAGCGTTTATAGAACTTATTTCAGCGGGGGCACATTCAAGGGCGACAATATCGACTAGCTTGACACCCTGTGGGCAACACCTTATTATCAGCATCTCGTATGGGCGCCCATGGCAAAGGCGTCAATAGAAATTTTTCAAGGAGGGTATACTGAAAGATAAGTAGTACAATGTCTACTAATTTGGTACCTACATTTGTGACCTTGAACGTTCACAGTAGGGCAAGTGGCCCCTTGCGCTCCCCTACAGGCGCCCATGGTGAGGGCGCCAATAGAACTTTTACCAGCGGGATAAGCACAAGGATGTGAAGTACATTATTGAGTATATTGACATACAGTATTTATATCTATATTCGAGTATTGTTAATATTATTGTATAAATACTGATAAATGTTACTGTCCCCTATGGGCGCCCATAGGAGAGCGTGAGGGGGAACTTACCATCTCGTGGATGTTCAAAGGTAGGTATCAAGCTAGTCGATATTGTACGTCTCACCCTTCAGTTTACCCCCTAAAGAAGTTCTATAAGCGCTCTTGCCATGGGCGCCCATAGGGGAGCGCGAGGGGCACTTGGCCTCCCGTCGACGCTCAAGGTCTCAAATGTAGGTATCAAGATACTAGATATATTTATCTCTCATCCTTGAATTTGGACATTCCAGGAAAAGTTTTATGAACGCCCTTGAATCCAACTCCTTTTGAATAAGATGGTCCCCTCCTGCAATTACGGCGCTATATTTTGACATTATTTCTCTCATCCGAGTTCTAATCACATTAATTACAAAATGTTCTACCTAATTCCATCTTTTTGCAGAATGCATATGCATATAGAATTTCATGGCTGTACGTACTCTCTTTCTTAAAATATCTAATTTCGAATTATTCGTGTTTTAATTAATTGTTTCTAATTTCCTACAGAATGGTAGAATATTTTGAAATCAATGTGATTAAAACACGGATTATTCAAAATTAGAGATTTTACTAAAGAGAAAGAGAGAGAGAGTACGTATAGCCATGAAATTCTATATGCAGATGCATTCTGAAAAAAAAAATCAGAATTAGGTATAACATTTTATAATTAACGTGATTAGAGCACGATAAGAGAGAGGGTGTGTGTGTATGTCAAAAATATAGTGCGATCAAAATATAGTGTTGTAACTGCAGAAAGGGGGTCAACCTTGTATCGAAAGAGTAGGATTCAAGGGCGAACATAAAACTTTTTCCCGGGATGGCCAAACTCAAGAATGAGACATAATTATGTACTAGCTTGATATCGACATTTGCGACCTTGACCGTTTACGGGAGAGTAAGTGCCCCTCCCGCTCCTCTATGGACGCCCATGGCAAGGGCACACATAGAATTTTTTTAAAGAGGAAAACTCAAACTCAAGGATGAGATTTATAATATCGACTAGCTTGATACTTACTTTGGGACCTTGAACGTCCAAGGGAGGGCAAGTGCCCCCTTGCTCTCCCCTATGGGCGCCCATCGCAAATGTGACCATAGAACTTATTATAGCTGGGGCAAACTCAAGGACAAGACGTACAATATCGATTAGCTTGATACCGACATTTGTGGCTTTCAAAATTTTTGTGGGCTCCCATGGCGAGGGTGTCCATAGCGCTTTTTCTAAGAGCGTACTCAAAGATGAGATGTACAATATCTACTAGTTTGACACCTACATTTGTGACCTTGAATGTTTACGGGAAGACAAGTGCTCCCTTACATCTATGAACGCCCCATTACGTATGGATGCTCCCTTACGTCTATGGACGCCCATGACAAGGACGTCAATAGAACTTTTTCCAGCGGGGACAATCTCAAGGACGAGACTTACAGTATTCATTAGTTTGATATTCGTGACTTTCAACATCCCCTATAGGCGCCCATGGCAAGTGTGCAATGTTTCAATATGTCACAGACACATTTGGAGGGTCTGGAAAGACTGTTTACCGTCCCTGAGGAAATCGAAACTTCGGCTCCGTTAGGTTCTGTCCTGAGGGCAATAGTATAAGCAGGGAGCCCATAGAGCACGGCAAGGGAGCACTTAATCCCAACTGGATATTCAAGGTTACAAATGTAGGTTACCAGCTAGTCGATATTGAATGCGTCGTCCTTGAGTTCCCTCCTGGAAAATGTTACATGGGCGCCCATAGTGAAAGGAAAGGATGACACTTGCCGTCCCATAGACTTTCAAGGTTAGACATGCAAGTCTCAATTTAGTCGATGTGGAACGCCTCATCCTTGAGTTTGTCGCCGATAGAATTAGTTCTATGGGTGTCCTTGCCATGGGCGCCCATAAGGGAACGCAATGTGAAACTTGCCCTACTGTGTACGTTTAAGGTTACAAATGTAGATTACAAGCAAGTCGATATGAACCGCCTCATCCTTGAATTTGTCACCGATGGAATAGTTCTATGGGTGTCCTTGCCATGGGCGCCCATAAGGGAATGCAAGGGAAAACTTGACCTACTGTGGACGTTTAAGGTTGCAAATGTAGTCTTCAAGCTAGTAGATATTGAACTCCTCATCCTTGATTTTGCCCTATTGGAAAATGTTACATGGGCGCCCATAGTGGAGGGCAAGTAGGACACTTGCCCTGTCATAGATCACTCATTAGACTTGTTAGCTAATCGATGCTGAACGCCTCAACCTTCAGTTTGTTACCATGAAAAAAGCTCTATGGGCGCCCATAGGAGAGGGCAAGGGGTACACTTGTTCTCCCCTAGGACATTTAAGATCACAAATGTAGATTTCAAGCTAGTCGATATTGTAGGTATAATCATATAGTTTGCACCCCTAGAAAAATTCTATTTGCGCTTTGCCATGGGCGTCCATAGGGGAGTGCAAGGGGGCATTTACCCTCCCTTGGAAGTTTAAAGGTCATAAATGTAAACATCAAGCTAGTCATTTTTTTACGTTTCATACTTTAGTTTGACCACCGCAGGAAAAAGTATTTTTAGCATTCTTTAATCCTACTTCTTTCAATCAAGGTCGACTCCCTCCTGCAATTACCATACTATGTTTTTGATCGTACAATATTTTTGACATATATATATATATATATATATATATATATATATATATATATATATATGTGTGTGTGTGTGTGTATTTTCAATATCAAAATCACGCATAAACTAATTGAACTGTACATTTCCTCATGAAGAAAACAAAGAACTCTATTCATTCACCGCGGCCACATATCTACGGACGTCACACAAAAAGACAAAAAGAAACAAGAAAGATCAATCATGCATAAGCATTGATTATGAAACACTTTCCAACTGAAATGTAATTTCATTTAAAAATTTCTAAAATGTGATTCATTCAGTGGTAATATCTTTTACATTATCACAGTACTACAGTAATTTATTATACTTAAATATTTAAAACTGTATCGAAATATAAATCATCTGATTCTTTATGCAAAATCAATGAATATTTCATTCATATAACTTGTATTCCAGACTCCAGAGCTAAATAATTTTGTGTGAAAAAAATTCAGCAATTCTTATGTAATTCATCTTACAATCGCTTGAGATATTTGCATTCTGCATATGTTAAAATTAGGCTTCCTTGAAGAAATAATAAAAGTTTAGGGATCATTTAAAATCACAACTATTGTAATTGCATAGGCACGGAATTTAGATACACAGATAATATATATGTGCATGTGTATATACTCAAAGTATTGGAATCGTGCCGAAGATCGGAACTCGAATTTTCAAAGGATCTACACGTTTTGGGACCTCTAGAACACGAAAAAACTACTTTTAGGAAGACGTCTGTGTGTGTAAGGGTGTATCTGTGTATGTTTCTGTGTGTCTGTGTGGATATTACATCCACTCTAATTGAAAAACTAATGGACCGAATTTCATACAATTTGGTAGGTATGTTTTTTGTGGGAAATCCTGATGTTCATTAGATTATAGTACGATTCGTAATAAAAGAATCTGCCTTCTTTGCGAAATGGCCGCAGAAATTGCCTTTATCCACTCTAGCTAAAAACTAATGAACCAAATTTAACAAAATTTGGTGTATAATATTTCAATAACCGACAAGTGATTTATATACCAAATTTAACAAAATTTGATACATAAATCATTTGTAGGTTATTCTAGTTCGATTCAGGAAAAAGGAACGGGCTATTTTTGCGAAATGTCCAGCAAAAATCGTTATATATAAAAATAAAAGACTACGTGTGCTCAATTATATCAATTAAATTCCTATTTTATATGTGATTTTTGACAACAAAAAGAATAAGACTAACCCCATTACTCTAGGACTAGCCGTTCTTGAGATATTCTAGTTTTTTCGCGTTTTCGCTACACCACCTTTGATAATAAGTCCAGCTATCAAATGAGAACCAAATTTAAGTTTAACGTGTAAATTCAATGTCATTTAAAATACTTATGTTGTGCAGATAAACTCAAATTATCATTGAATAAATAAAGAGAACGAATATGAGTCTGCAGAGAAAGACATGTGCTGTCCACATCAAAATTTTTAACAATATTACACCAATGATTTATAGAAGTGAACGGGGATTATTTTCAGGCCATTTCGAAAAAAATGTATGATCTATATTTAAAGATCCATCAAATTTTTGTCGAATAAAATGTTCAACAAATTTAAGCTGTGTACCAAATTTTAACTCTCTAGGACGTAGGAAAGTGCATTTAAAATGCCATCAATTAAATTTATCATGAAGAGTTATATAAAATTTAAAAAAAATGAAAAATTGTTATCTACCAAATTTATTTTAAAATATGAAGCCACTCCCATATGCAAAACGTTTAAACAAATGGAGAGATATTTATTATATAATATCTCTCTCTTTTCTTTCTGGAAGATATCCCAAAGTCAGAATTTAATTGAATTTGTTTTTTTCCCTATATTAAATAATTTTTTTAATTAAAAAACTACTTAACATATTTTACTGAATTTTTTTTTATATATTCTATGGGATAATGTGAATATTTCCTAAAAATTTCGAAGCAATTCGTGAATTTTAAATTTACTTAAAAAATGTTTGAAAAATTAGGTCCCATAGGGTTCAATGTATTTCATTTTTTCAACCCGGGTTCAATAAAAAACTAATTGGGTGATATTATTTATTTATATTCCCATAGGTCCTACAGACCGTCTGAACAACATACTAAAATTTCATTTTGATAAACTCATTTTTACGGCAGTTATCGTGCTAACGGACAGACAGACAGACAGACAGACAGACAGACAGACAGAATGAACAAAGTCATAAACACTTTTCAACTTTGTTGTAAAGTGTTAAAAAGAAACAATCAATCGGAAGAGCTGAGTCTGTTAGTCTGCTGAAATTCGCGTCTGACGTATTTATCATGTGATATTCTGGCGGGAGTGCCTTTGCAGTGCATAAGCGCTCGTCTTTGCGGTCGCGTAGTAAAATTGCCACTGCTGCAGCCAGGAAGTCTTGCTTTCAACTCTAGCAGCAGACGGTATTTGAAGTTTTGTTATTACTTGAAACTTAGCTAATTTTTATCTGCAATGAGATAAACTATCTATTGCATACAGTGTGACTGCTTTTAAAGGAGAGTGAATTAGATGTTATTAGTTCCGTTGAATAATTTGTGAAATGGCCCTAAGAGGACTGAAAGTTATAGAACTCGCTGGTTTGGCTCCTGCACCCTATTGTGGAATGATTTTACGAGATCATGGTGCAAGTGTAATGAGGATAGATAGAGTATGTTTATTGCCTTTTTTTTATTATCAAATATAGAACTTTTGTTAAGAAAAAAATGAAAGCAAAAAAATTCAATGCCAAAAGTTTTCACAATCCCAGTTTACTTTTTTTTTCAGTAACATATACATTTTAATAAATACATTTGTCATACATTAAAGTTATATACAATTAATAAAAGGAAGTAGTGTTTCTTTTAGGCATACCTCCCCCCCCCCCCCCACCCGGGAGACATTTTATGTTAACCTAGTTTCTATTATGTGACACAGCATTTAGATATATTTATATAGATAGGGCAAATAGAAAACTTGCCCATCTAAAATTTCATTCGCCTCCCCGGCCAGAAACACTGAAAGGAAGTACTTAAAAAAACTAAACTTTTTACTTTTACTTTTTTTATGTAAATTTGAAAGCCAAAATAAGTATTGAATCCATTTCGGTACAGATGTCGTATAATCCCCTTTTTAATTTTTGGCGATTTCGGTTCCCTTCCTTTTCTCTTGGCAGAAAATGACGAGAAAAAATCGTAAAAACGTTATGAGCTACAGGTTGGGGACTATTTTCTATAGGTTTGCATAGAAATATGAAAGAAGGAGTGGGGTGGGAAAATGTCCTCTTCAGTCAACTAAATATTATAAGGATAATTACGAACTGATCAATATATGGCATTTCTTGTCAACAACGTACCTGAGGTAAATATAGAGATCAGATGCTTTTCTGAGAAAGTCATTTGTTTAGATATTCTTATCCAAAAGAAATTATATGCTTTGCATTAAATATACACGTATTTCAAACTTCAGGCTATATTTATCTTTGCAGAGGCATAAAGTTAAAATAATTTGTGTTTCATTGTAAATTACATCTCCATATCCAAATTAATATAAATGTCAAATTGTGTTGTATTATGCAGGATGCTATTGAAGCAACAAATGTTGGCCTCAGATGTAAGCTTAAGGTTAAAAAAATTCAAAATTTCACTTAGTAGCAAGTGGTCAGTAGGCAGTTTTAGTTTAAGTGACATTCTTATAATATATTTTTGTGTAAAATTGATAAGTATGGATTTTACAGAATAATAATAATATATATTATGTAATATGTAATAGGATACATATGAGGGATAATAATGGGGCAGTAAAGAAATTCCCAGTAAACTTTTGGTTAGTTTTCTAATTAAAACAGAATGGAGGATGAGAGTAATGGCTGGTTAGTTGTTTTACTTAATCGCCACAATACTGCACTGTTTAATTGACTTGTTGCTAGTGGCGAATGTCTATTTTTAGGTCAAGCTTAAGGAGAAGCAATTTTAGTAACAAAAGTAACTAGTACTAGGGCTGAATATCTAATAATTGTCAATTCTCAGGTTTCAAAAACTATTTTTTTTAGTTTATAGTTTCTAGAAACTTTTGCTTGGAATGTGTACTTAGAAATGCCTTTTAAGATTTCTAATGGATGACAGAGATGTTTAAAATGATTAATGGAATTTTACATTCCCATGTCAGAAATGATCAGGACAGGATTGACATGGGGTTGTTTTCGTTCTACATGGAAATTTAAATTAACATTGGGGAACAAAGCATGCCCTATATATACCCACTTTTATGTACTAATAGGAAATGTATTATTTTAAAATTTTCATTCATATTAATAATAGTTAAATGTATGTCAGGAATGATAGATAATAAGTATACTCATCCAAAATAAGTAATAAAATTATTTTTTTATAGAACAAAATTCTAACTAGTATTCTTCAACTGACTTAAAATCACTGTGATCACTATCTGATGGATGAAAAGGACTATTTTTTGGACAAACTTTGTTGTTACCATTTCACAGGGACAAATGTGCATCAGCAATTTCATAAAATATTGTTAAAATTTTTATAAATAAGGTTTTTTTTACAGGTTAAAACCATAATTTCAAGCTTCACCAATTTATTTCCATTATTTATATTTTTTACTGATGGGACATGAAAACTCATTACTGAGGGGCAGTGACAGACATGACAAATTTGTATTTTCATGAAATCAAAACTACATGTAATATTATAGAAAACTACTTTTTTGTTGAAAAGTATGTAGAACAGATTGTATTCTAAATAAATACTGTAAGAAATGTCTATATTATGTGCTATTTTTTAAAGTTCAAGGGATACAAAATGGACAATTATCAGATATTCATCTCTAAAATAAACATTAACCTTCAATGATGCCTCCCAAATAAAATTTTTGTAAATTTTATGCAATATTGTTTAAGAGTGTTGTGTGTAGCAATTTAAATGAGCTCAGTAGTAGTAAATAGTGCTGTACCTCTCTTAGAGCAGAGTATGTTCTGCCAAACAAAAAAGGGCCTGTTTCTTAGATGCAAGATATTTTTATCTGTTATATCATATAACTTGTATTCTTTAAAAATGTTGAGTGTATTTTTTTTTTTTACAAAAATTTTAAAGGGAACTTAAAATGCATGTAAAATATGTACTAGCTTTTTAGTTTCATTTTTTATAAATCAGACCTAATTCTTTATCTAGCACTGATATAGTCTATATAAACATTTTAAATAAGTATGGGTAGGAAGGAGTGTTGTTAAATTATTCTGGGATGCAAATTTTATACTTGCTTAAGGTGCAGAAATTCTTACTTGCCACATTGGTATTGTATGAAGTAGAAACAACTTTGGAGTTATGTAAATAAGGTCAAAAACCCAGACCACTCGACTGACCCAAAGGTTTACAGCAGCAGTTTGAGTGGCCGGATGTAAGTAAGGTTAACTTTCTAACTGCCACAGGTCAATTAAACAATGTAGTGAGGAAATTAAATGAAACAACTAACTGATCACCACTCCTCTTCCATATTCTGCTTTAATTGAAAAACTGGCCAAAAGTTTACTAACTATGTATTTCTTCTCCCCCCAATTCTCATCACTTATCAATTTTTCAAAAAATCTGTGATAGAATGGTCATGTAAACTAAAAATCTGTCTACTAGCCACTTGCTGCTAAGTGAACATTTGAATTTTCAGGTCTATCCAGTGGCATCAGGGGTGTAGTCGAGGGGGGACGCGGGCGGACGCAGACCCCCCACCTTTTCTCCTGATCTCAAGCGTACCCCCACTTTTTATTTTGTAAGGGGACGCACTTTTTTTTTAAAATTTATATATACATATATAACCCCTCTGCAGCTTGGCATAGATGGAATGTTTGGCCGATGTCCTCAGATTATTATTCTTTGGTCACTCTTCCTCTGAAAAAACATATGGATAGGGATGGCGGTTATTACAAAAATAACCGGTTTTCGGTTTTTTTTAGAAAAAAAAAACGTTTGTAGACAAAAAAATGTTATTTACATTTTATTTACATTCGGATTTTAGAAATTTTCCAAAGCTAAAAAGCTTTAAAAAAATCATTAGAGAAATCAATGACAAGTATCAATGTAATCAATGAATCAATGTATTCAATGAGTAATCAATGTAATCAATGAAAAAGTATCTCTATGGAAAGTTCTTTGAGATAATTTCATTTCGAAATGCAAGAATCTTAATTGATTTTTCTTTTTTGAGCTGAGAATCATATGCTTTAGAGCACAATTTTTGGTATTTAATAAATAACTAAATAAAATTAAAATAATTATTATTCTTTTGATTTTATCAACATGTTAAGAGTTCGAGTTGGAAAGTAAAAAAAGAAAAAAAAAAACTGGATACAATTGAAAAAGTATCTCAATACAAAATCCACGATTCATTTAGAGACTAGGGTCGTTACTCAAGACATTTTGTATGGGTGATACTTGTATCGTGATACTTGTATCGCGATACTGCCCAGCCCTATGTCAATCACAGAAATTATACAGTATTGGCTAAAATTCTTCAAAAAAAGAGCGTCCCCCCACTTTTTTTTTTACGACTACACCACTGAGTGGCATATCCTAGATTAAAAATAAATAAATAAACTTGGTTATCTCACATCCCCCCCCCCCTCTTTATGAAAGTGCTAATTTAAGGAACATTCAGTTGTATAGTAAGATAAGTAATAGAGAGAGAGAGCAAATTGTTAAACAAAAGGAAATAGGTGCTAAACAATAGAAAATAGGTGTTAAATACTTTACTTGGGGTTGGGGTAAGATATCTTTGTCTGAGATTCAAGATGTGCCACTTACTTCGTTACTTACTCTACATGTTGATTTAAGACGTGAATAATAATAAAATGCTACTTAAAACATTTAGATTATGTCAGAGTTAAAAAATGTTAAGAAATTCTGCTTTTTTTTCAGCCTAATGCTAACAATACTTTTGATACCTTAAGTCGCGGGAAGAAATCTCTAATTCTTGACTTTAAGAAACCTGGTGCAGCCTCTGTATTGACAAAATTATGTTCAAATGCTGATGTGCTGATTGAGCCTTTTCGACCTGGTAAGCTTTGTTCCAGAATGCCATTGATAGAATGTTTTTCTGTTATGAAATAATTACATTATTTCCAAAGAAATTTATAATTTATGTAATAATTGTTTTAAAATTTAAGTAAATATTTAACTTCACTGGAGAAAAAGGATCATGTTATATTTGTATATAATTTGCATAAATTTGTAATATTTGTATTTGTATAAATTTGTATATAAAAAATAGTAAAATAGTGTTATATTTGTATGGGTATATATTCTGATCTGATTAAATGTTAATGTTTTTATGTAGAGTTTTTTATAATATAATAATAGTTGTGAAGATCTGCCAGTTTCTTTATTGATGTGTCTATGATTAGATAGTCATAGTACACACTTTTCATAAAGGAATTTTCAGATATTTCTATACTTTAGCATACAGATTATTATTTTTTATAGGTAACTATGTTACATGCATGACGCATGTGTATAAGTAAAGCACATAACTTTCTGCACAGTCAATAAACTGAACTGATTTACAATATATAATGCAGTGCAAATAAAGATATATGCACAGACATGTGTTTCAGAAATCATTTGGATTTTACTTTTTCATTGTAATAAGTCTGAACCTAAATGTCTAAATAAGCACAAGACTATGTTGGCCAAGTTTAAAATGGCAAAGCAATAGCGCTCAACGTAGTAACACCACCTAGTGTGGCAAAGGGAAATAAAATGAGAAACTTTTTTTTTCATTTTATTTCCTATTCCTGGAGGGTGGGGGGAAGACATTTTATGTTACCAAGTCAAATGTAATTAATATATATATAAAATATATGCAATAATTTATATGTAATTACTATATATTTATATCCTAAGAAATTTTTAATTTGTGTAATAATTGTTTTAAAATTTAAGTAAATATTTAACTTCACTGGAGAAAAAGGGTCATGTTATATTTGTATATAATTTGTATATATTTGTATAAATCATGTAAATAATCATGCATTGTACTATATTATGTAAAAATATGCAGGTAATCTGTGCTTGCTATCACAGGTAATCTGCAGGTAATGTGTTTATGCTATCACAACGCATCTGGGGATGAATCTTTGTTACTATTCTAATTGTTGCTCCTTGGATTTTGCTTTTACTCCAAGAAAATAATTTATTTTTTTACTTCTCTAAGATTAAAAACTTTGAAATATCCAATGTACAGGTATCTAATTGTTTGCTATAAGTGATACGTTTAACAGTCTAAAAGTATTGCAGATACAAGGTGACAGAGAAAATTCATAATGTAACCAATATACTGCTCAGTGGCGGAGGAGCCATTGGACAAGGGGGGCAGTTGCCCCCTCTAAGATTCTGAACTGGGGGCAATGCCCCCCCCTAAAAATTAAATATTTATATACTGCTGAAATTTATAGTTGCCCTTCCCTACAAAAAATAATAAAAGCACTTAAGAAAAATTGAGATTACATATATATTGCCACACAACTTTTTCCAGAGAAAACTGGAAGGATGATTAAGAAAAACGAGAATTCTTTTTCTTGCTGTTCTCCAGTATAACTTTTTAAGCACAAGTTATTCATGTAGTAAAGTATCAGACGAGAAGCAAAATTAATCATCCGAGACTAAACATGCAAACAATAATAATATTACTTGCATCGCCAGACCAGGCACCATGCCACACCAAGTGCATAATACAAACCAAAATTTTAAAACTAAAACATTCAACAAAATCAAAAATAGGTGGATGCATGCTTAGATTTTGTATAGTTTTCAAAATGAAGCGGGTAAAGGATTTAGAGGTAGTTATAAAAATGATAAGTCTAGAAATGCATTTCTGTTTGTAATTATTTGATCCGATTTTTTTTATAACTTGGTCAGGTACTGCAAAGTATGTGAAGCGATTTACTAATTTTTAAGTGGATTAATTGGTATTTGTTATATTTTTTATACCGATAGGAAAGTAGGAATTGTAATCTTCTGTGTTTAACTGAATTTTCTAGGTTTATATATTTACTTGATTTAAAAGTATAATAGACATATATATCAAGAGTCAGTACATCCAGTGGCGTCTCTGGGTTTTATTTTAGGCACCAAGCGAGTTTTCTGGAGAGGTCCCATTTGAATAATAATTATAGTGAAATGTCAAGGGAGGCCCAATCAGTCGCTTGGCCCTCGGGATGCCCCTACAAACCAAAAGAATATCCTTATAGTTTAAAATAATATTTTTTTGATTATACACTACATGAATCCTGGAAATATCAATATTTCATTATTTAAATTTAAGTCAACCATCAGATGAAAAAAAAAATCATAAAAATATTTTGGAAAGTAATATGTCACAAGCTGTGGTATTCTAGAATATTTTAAATTAGTGAGTAACTCTGTTACTCATTATAGATTGATGGGCCACATATTTCGAATGGAAGAAAGTTGATATGTATTGTGTGTGACAATGGTACAAGGTACCTAGGAAAATACTCTGATATTCTTTGATTTTCGAAATTTTTTTATTTTATTTTGGAAAAGTATACAGTATTAGTAGAATGTGGTTTATTTCGTTAGAATTGGACTACAAATGACTATGTTATCGACTTTTGCATGCAACTTTTATAGTTACTCTACTGGTCGGTTGGCACAAGCGATTAGTACATACTAGCGTATATCGCAGATGTCAATGCACAGATGTCGCAGATATAAAATTAATTTTTTTACACTTTTCTACCAGAATTATTTTATAATACAGCCTAAAGGATATATGGGGCCGAGATATTCCAGTGGTTAAGGCGTTAGATTCATGCATGGTGGACTCGTGTTGAATTCCCACCCCACTTCCCAAAACTGTCTACGTGTCTAAGTAAAATATAGGCACATTAAATTTTCAGGCCCAAAAAGTGCTTTCGAAAGGTGATAGGCTAGGGGAAGGATTGTACAGTCTCTGTGGATGCTACTCCGAAAATACAATAATGTGAAAATGTAATATTTAATGGACTTTTGAGACTTGATATATCATTAGATCAATGCTATAAGCAAGGTTATGATGAAACATCAACAATGATTGGTACATATTCAAGAGTAGCAGCCCACATTTCAAGGTGAGAGCCTAAAGTTATTTATGTACGTTATGCAGCCCTCGAATTTCAATTAACTTTGCATGATGCTGCAAAAATGTCTAAGGTAATCAAAGAAGCTTTGGACATAACCTAGGAAATAGCTACTTTACTTTATCATTCTCCAAAATGTATTTCGTTTTTCTAAAACCTTCAAAGTAATTTAAGCTGATTCTCACGAGTCTGGTGACTACATTGGTGACTGGACTGTCTGAAAATATTTTATTCAAAGCATCCTTTTTAATTGTGATGTTCTCATAGAATTAGAGGACTTTTCCATGAAAATTCCGGTCGGCAAGCCACAGAACTAAAGCAATCAGTTAGGCTGTTTTCTGTCTACTTTAGGTTAAATGTTTGCGTGAAACTGTTTTCACCAGTTGAAGAGATCAGCAAACAGTTACAATCAAAATCTATGGAAATCTATTCATTCTCAGGAAAGAAACACTGCTATCAACACACTATTGTTATCAATACTCATATTCTGTGAACTTAAGAAACGATGATAGTTTCGACAAACTTTGGAATTCTATTCTGAATTCATCTAAGAATTTGATAAACCCACCAATATTGTCATGAATCTAGAATATGCCCAAAATGAACGATAAAGGATTGTCACCTTCTTTTTAAAAAGAAAACACCCCAAGATTACTTCAGAAAAGAATATTTTGAATCGCTGGCAGTGTTTCTTTCAGGACTTTTTAGCTGGGGACATAAGGAATTTTAGGGAGCGTGGGCAAGTTTTCTATTTACCCTATATAAATGTATCTAAATGCTGTCATAAATATATATTAAGTTAACGTAAAATGCCTTCGGAAGGGCGAATAATCATTTATTTCTGATGGGGGGGGGGGGGGGAGTTGCCCCCTCCCAGGATGTATGCTTAAGAAAAATATTGATCGCTGTCCTAATATCTTCCTTACATGACCGGTTTTCAAACAAGCGCATTAAAATTACGATAAAATGGACATAAAATATAGAACCACAAGACTTCGGTGATATCTTTGAAACTTATACAAACAGAATAGAAAGATCGACTAGCAATGCAAGTTAGTACGTTATTGGATTTCATAAAATCTTTGGGTGATAAGTATGAGCATGATTTGAACTCCAAGAAAAATTAACATTTCTACAATATGCAAAATTTTGAAATGGGAACAGGAACTATCGTCAAACATGTTTAGCGAGATATAAAAACTCTTTCAAATATAGCTGATTATACATGCCTGTGACTGTTGCAACAGCAGGGTGGTCCTTTTTGGCTCTTAAAAGGTTGAATGCCTATTTAAAAGCAAATATTACGAAAATCAGACTGACCATTTTGCTTTTACTCCATGTTCACAGAGAAACCAATGATAAACCATATCTTATTAAAATTGATGAAACATTTATTTTCAGGAATGACAGCCGTTGAAACTATTTTGGTCATTTTTAATAATCTAATTTTTTATTTGTTTTTAATATACTCACTGATAAGTTTTAACATTAAAATAAAATGCAGGCATAGTAAATATTAAATGATTGTATTTGTATGAGATTTTTTTTTATCTGTTTAGGAATTTTTTTCCCATAAACCCCCTATTGATATTGCTTTGTTCCTCCATAAAATAACTCCAAAGTTAACATAAAGAGATGAAATTCTCAGAAATAGCTGATCAGAATATAACTGAATAACTCAGGTGCAGTTCTGTTCCACAGGCATTTCACTCATTTATTCCATAAAACCAGTTTAATTTCAACAATTAAAATCCTTATAAATTTATTTTAAAATGAAAACTTCAAATATTTCGTTTCACAATATTTTATTGTTGTTAGCAAAAAAAGTATTCAACTCGCCCATTTCATAATATTCATATATTTAATATTTCATTTTTCAATATAGAATAAAATATTATAAAAAAAACTTTTTAAATTACACTGTTTTAGTAAAATGCACGAAAAACTAAAAATAATTTTTAACTATCACAACATTCTTGATCATATGGGACTAAAAATCAAACCATGAGGCGCTCGTAAAAGAATTGTATTTGGGCATTAACATAATTTTAAGAAATAATAGAAGCGATAATATAGAAATGACATATATAAGAATGGTTACATTTAATTCATTTAAATATTTCTTTGCCAATTTTGATTTAACAATTCGCCATTCTTATGTTATTACTATGTAATCCTTCGATTGCTCCTTTCTTTTATAGGCCTCTCACTCTTTTATTTTGAGTTGTACATTGCCAAGAATGTTGTGATAGATGAAATTATATTTTAATTTTTTGTGCATTTTACTAAAGCAGGGTAACTTTTACTAAAACAGGTAAAGATTTTTTATAATATTTTATTTTATACTTTTCATTCTTATGCAATTTTGTAATCCATTTTTCATCAGATGTCCAATCAAACCTTTTTAAAATATTCTATTGAATTCGTCATGATCGATAGTTGTCTGTTTGGATGTCTATTTCAATTTCTTTGATGACACTTTTAATATACTTTCCTACGTCCTAAAGATCTGAAATTTGGCACACAACTTAGGTCATTGGAACATTTTAATCGATTAAAATTCTGTGGATCCTCAAGAAATGGAAACGTCATATTTTGCAAAATGACTCGCGAAAATCGCCTTTGCTTTACATAATCTCATTCTTATAGATGATAGTTAAAAGAAGTACATTATGCAACTTCACTTCTCTCTCTATATATATAATCCTATTGTTGTGAGATAATTAACAGAAAACTTGCCAACAGTGGGAATTTTTGAGAGTGGGATGGGGAGTCAGAATCTGGGGAGGGGATCAACTCAAATTTGATGAAATGTTTTGTCATCGCAAATAATTATGTGTGTAAAATTTCAAGAAAATCAGCTCAATAAAAGTTGGTCAAAAACCGATTTCAGGAGCAGACCCAAACAAAGAAACCAACTTAAATAAAACAGTGTAAAAAGAAAAAAATTCCAGTGCTCTGGATTTGTTTACAAACCTTTTTCCATTTTTTTTAACCTTTTATATGTGCTAATAACATGCTGTGAATAATGAATGTAGGTGAGAATCCCATAAAATTTGCATTAGTATGCATAACAAAAAAAATTTTCCTGCCCACCCCAAGAATCTTTCATTCCGCCACCTATGATACCGCTACATCTGAGCTCGTAGTAAGTGGGCTCCACTGTATTTCTTTCAGAATTTTGCTATTAATTACTGATATACCCTTCTGTTCTTTTTTAAGGTGTTATGGAGAAATATAATCTGGGCCCATCTGAATTATGTACAAAAAATCCAAGACTTATCTATGCACGATTAACAGGTTTTGGACAGAATGGACCTTTTTCAAAAATGGCTGGCCATGACATCAACTATATTGCAATTTCAGGTATTTTTTTTAGTTTATCTAGCTGGTATGCCAAACCTATGTGAAGTAAATTTAAACTCTTTCTAGAATGAATCTGCTATGTAAATGTATTGAACATTCATGTGAAAGTATGTTATTTATGAAATTTTCAAAAGTTCTATTGATTGTAAAACAGGAATATGAAATTCTATAATGCAGTTTAAACAAAAAGTCATCAATTCTAATAAATTTATCATTGATAATTTCATTTTATGGTAATCACTATGTCATTATGTAAACTTCACTAAAATACAATCTCTATTGTATTCTATTCACTTTTAATTTTTATTTTAAGATTATTTTAAAAGTAAGTTTAGATAATTTGATTTGAAAACTTAAATTTATATTATTGCGAAGTAAATAGAAAAGTCCACAGATATCCCTGGAGAAACTACTGCGATAGCATTAAGGGCATTTCTACCACTGCAAAGTTTGTAAAGATTATGTCTAAAGACAGAAACTGTAGCCTAAATACAATTAGGTTGCCTAATGGTAGTTATTCTGGGACTAGGGAAGAGACCCTTGCTGAATTGTTCAGAGTTCATTTTTTAGTTTCAGAGTCGAATAACCATAACACTATTCCTGATGCTTGCTCCACTTCTATCTGTGATAGTAGTAAGTGCGGTATCGCTAGGAGGGTGGTTACTTTGGATAGGGTTAAGTGGGCAATTAACTATCTTAAACCCTATAAAACCCCGGGGATTGATGACATCATTCCGATTCTTCTCCAGGAGGGAATTGAGGTACTTGCTCCCATTCTCTGTAGAATATACAGAGCCTGTATTGTCTTTGTAAATTTATATTATTGCGAAGTAAATAGAAAAGTCCACAGATATCCCTGGAGAAACTACTGCGATAGCATTAAGGGCATTTCTACCACTGCAAAGTTTGTAAAGATTATGTCTAAAGACAGAAACTGTAGCCTAAATACAATTAGGTTGCCTAATGGTAGTTATTCTGGGACTAGGGAAGAGACCCTTGCTGAATTGTTCAGAGTTCATTTTTTAGTTTCAGAGTCGAATAACCATAACACTATTCCTGATGCTTGCTCCACTTCTATCTGTGATAGTAGTAAGTGCGGTATCGCTAGGAGGGTGGTTACTTTGGATAGGGTTAAGTGGGCAATTAACTATCTTAAACCCTATAAAACCCCGGGGATTGATGACATCATTCCGATTCTTCTCCAGGAGGGAATTGAGGTACTTGCTCCCATTCTCTGTAGAATATACAGAGCCTGTATTGTCTTTGGACACGTGCTGTCTGCCCGGAGGCTTACAAAGGTAATCTTTATTCCAGAGATTGGCAAAGATAATTATTATGAGGCCAAGTCTTTCAAGCCTATTAGCCTTACAACTTTTCTTCTATAGACTATTGAAAAGCTTATTGACAGGTATATTCAGGAAGAGATTCTGGCCTCTGTGCCGCTGTCTAACTCTCAGCATGCCTATCAACTGGGTAAATCTACAGATACTGCCCTTTAGAGTCTCTCCTTTATACTGGAGAGAAACTTAAATGCTAAGGAAATTGCTCTAGTCATTTTGCTTGACTTTGAAGGTGCTTTTGATAAAGTCCCCATTGACACCATCCCACATGCTCTTGATAGGAATGGCATTGATATGACGATCTCTTGTTGGATCAAGAATTTGTTATCTAATAGGTGCATCTGTGCATCTTTACTTGGTGATAATATGATAGTGCATGCTTTGGCAGACTGTCCGCAAGGAGGTGTTCTATCACAAATTCTTTGGTGCTTAGTTGTAGACTCTCGTTTGGAGAACATAACTAGTTCTGGTGTATCCTGTGTCGGATATGCTGATGATGTTGTAATCATTGCTAGAGGCAAATTTGGCAATACTGTCTCTAACATGATGTCCACTGCTCTTAGGAGTGTTGAGTCATGGTGCAAAAATGCAGGCCTCTCTGTTAATCCGCAGATTGCTATGGTTGCATTTACAAGAAAACACCAAGACATACAAGAAATATCTTAGTGACATCTGCTTCTTTGGTCAGAAGCTTATTCTATATACTATAGAACTTTTAAAATCAAGCTGAGGAAATGTATATTAAAAATGAACTAAAATACCTCATTGCTATCCTTACTTCAAACCTTCAAGTGAAAGTAATAGTTTTGGCAGCACTATTGTAAATTATTTTGTTTATTATTATTTAAATTTAAAATTACATGAAATATATTTTTGTAAAGATTTATCCATTAATCTTTGATATAACTAAGAAAGCTAATTTACTTTTCTCAAATTTTTTTTTATTAAATGTTTTATTTAAAACAGGAGTATACATGTGTGCTTTGTGTAACCACAGAAACTTAAAAGCTTTATTTTGTTCAATTAATTGGAAATGTAAGCACTATATATATGTTTAAATCTTTTTAGGAGTTCTTTCAATGCTAGGAAAACATCCTATAAATTTAATGGGAGATTTTGCAGGAGGTGGATTAATATGTGCTTTAGGTATTTGTTTAGCTTTACTAAATAGAAATATTTCTAATGAAGGACAGGTTATAGATGCCAACATGGTAAGCATTTTTTTTTAACAAGTTTGAATATGATGTTATAATATCTTGTGTTATACATTATTCTGTAGTACTTATGTTAATTCATGTCAGTATTTTGCTTCAACTTTGTTAGTTTTAACCCCCATTTCTTTTTGGGCCAGTTTAAAAGCAATTTTAATTTTTTTTTTCATTTTTCACATCTATTTAAAGAAATTGCTTGCAAATGAATTTCCATTTCTCTGTCATTTTATTACAATATATTTTAATTATTACATTGAAACAATTCACTATAACTGTTTAAAATAATACCAGTGAATGGAAAATTGTTAAGATTCTCCCATTGCAGATAACAGCATCTATGTGCCAGTTTGACATTTATTATGTGCTCATCAACATAGAATATCCAATATCTGCAAAGGAGCAAAACATTTGCAATGTGCTAATGATATTCTGACAAAAAGCAAGTTTCATTGCTGCCATTATAGATATAAGTTATTCTATGCTGACAAATGCATAATAAGAATGAAACTGGTCCATGGATGCTGTCATTTGCATTGGGAGCATAATCCTAACCTTGCCTAACTTTGGTATGCCTCTTTTAGGTGGGTTCTGTGATTTTGAAAATTATTGAACTGGTCTCAAAAGCAAAGCAAGCCTCTTTCCTCAGGGTAAAAGAAATAGTGCAGTTCAATAGCAAAGGCAGAACTTATTTTTATTGAGATATTTTTTTGTGTCACACAGAGTGTTGCTAAACTGTGAAGTAAATCAAATAAAACTTAAGAAATATCTGAGTGATCAATTAACAGAAGGATGGTAGCATATATGAAGGGAAGTTTTCTTATGACAGGAAGTTTACATTGCTATTCCAGCTAATTCTTTACTCTGCTTAATGTCTCCTTGGTTTATATGCAAGTTTTCTAGCTTTGCCTCAAAAAAAAAAAAAAAAAAAATTGTTTTTCGAATTTATTTGTTGAATTACAAGTAAATTAATGTTCAGTTCATAAAAACATCTTTTATCACTTTTAAAATGGTGTGTCCAAAATGGCCTTCGACGTACATTGGCATTTTCAGTATATTGACCTCTAAATTGAAAATGAGCCCTTATTACATAAAAAAAATTTCAAGTCTTCAAAAATTAGAAAAAAAATTACTGTCACTAACTAAAATAAAACACTAACAAAAATTAGTGCTGTTAAATGTTTTCTGTAAACACTCATTTGAAACCCCTTTATTTTTATGATTTAAATTGAAACAGAGATCATGATGTGTGAAACATTTTTAATTGTTTGAAAAGTTAACACTAACAGTGACACACGATTCAACAAATGATAAGAAATGAGATAAATACCAAAATTAATTCATTCTTTTACTTATGTATGTAGAATTCAAAAATGGATTTTGATATCCAGCTGCATTCTGTCATAATTTGATATTATCATGCATTAAAACATGTTATGTGAATGCAGTCAAACTCATGTTCTCTTCTGCTAGTCAGAGTTCCATGCTTCTGTTAATTATATTTGCACCTGATTTTACGTAGCTGAAAAACATGGCATTGGTCATTGACAAGAATACATGCTAAAATTTGGTAGGAATGTGTCTCATTCATATACATATTCTAGGAGTAGAAGAAATACCATTATCTAGAATACATACAGTTATTTGCCATTTTTGGGGATACATATTGATATCTGGCGAGAATATTCCTGATTTTCATATATATTAATAGCAGAAATACTTAACATTGCTGGGATACATTCAATGTTTAACACTTTACAACATAGTTGAAAAGTGTTTATGACTTCTCTCTGTCTGTCTGTCCATTTGCACGATAATTGCTGTAAAAATGACTGTATCAAAATGAAATTTTAGTATGTTGCTGAGACGGTCTGTGGGACATATGGGAATGCAAATAATTATATCACCCAATCAGTTTTGGATTGAATTCGGGTTGAAAAAATGAAATACATTGAACCCTATGGGACCTAATTTTTAAACATTTTTTAGGTGAAGTTAAAATTCACAACTTGCTTTGAAAATTTTAGGAAATATTAAAATTATCCCATGAAATATATAAAAAAAGATTTCAGAAAAATATGTTTGGTAGTTTTTTAAATAAAAATTAACATAATAATTACACCCATATAATATGAAGAGATCATGTGACCCATTTCAAAATAAAATATGGCATCCATTTTTTTTTTCCCAGAGTAAAAATCATGATTTTTAAAGTTCTTTTAAATTTATATTTAGTATTGCATCAATTTTAAAGCCGCTTTATTTCTGGTCATCTATATTCTTCATTAACACAATTACAATATTTTTGAGTTTAACTGATCATCAAACTTTATTTCAACAATGAAGCCTAATTTTAATGGATGCATAATGTAAACAAGGGATTGTAATATGAGTTGTGTAAGAATTGCTGAATTTTTTCAGGCAAAATTATTTAACTCTCATGTCTGGAATAAAAATGCATGAATGAAATTCACTACTTTTACATAGAGAGCCAGACGATTTATATTTCGATGATGTCATTTGAATAAAGTTAATTTTTTTCTATGAAGTTCGAAGTTTTCAAGTGAAATAAATTGTTGTAGTTCTGTAATAATTAAAAGAATATCACTCCTAAATGTATCGCATTTTAGAGATGTTGAAATAAAATTGCAGTTGGAAAGTGTTTCATAATCAATGCTTTATGTATGATTGATCTTTCTTGTTTTATCATTATCCAGGATACATTGGTTATAGATATGCACACTGCATGAGGAAAATGACTAGTGGACCTCTCATTAGATTAATTCAATATTTAGATGAATTAGGAAATGCATTTATTAATCAGCCACTTAAACACAGTATACCTCTGGCTGCATTATATAATTTCTGTTGGCAACTTTTTTATGATTGCATTTCTGATATTCAACTACAAACCTTATTTATTTGAAATTAGTTTTCAGTTGGGATATTTGCCAATTTGTTGTATTTCATAATTTTAGTAGATAGCCAAGACAGTATACATGCTACTTTGCTGTATTTCTTAAAAAATTTGTAGGTATTCATTTTATTTACCTTATTTTACATTTTACCAAAATTTGGTTTCAAAGATGTTATATATGTGTCACATTGTAATGGTTATATGTTCACAACAATAAACCATTACAATGTGACACATGTATAACTTAATCTATGATGACAATTGTATGAACAAGCAAAATAGTTCATATCAAAATTAAACTTTCTAAGTGAAGAAGAATAAATAATATACAGAGTGAACCAAAAGTAGGTGGTCAGTAAACGATAGTTTATTTTAAGATTACATATACAATTATATTCAAATTTTTTTTGTATACATATACCATAGTGCCATTATGTGTTCTTTGAACTTTCTGAAAAAAAAAATATTTAAATTTATAATTTGAATTTAAAATTTAAGCTACTGTCCACCTACTGTTGGTTCACTTTATATGTCCTATATTTTCTCAATCTTTTTTCACTCACCTATGTCACCTCAATTGTCCAATGGATTTATGATGTCAAATTTAAATGGCAAAACCTTTTTTTTTTTATGATTTCAACCACCCACTAACCTGTCTTACTCTCCAAGTTCTCATTTATATAGAATTCAACCTTTTACTTTTAATAAGGAGATGTTTATTTTAAAATTGTGTTGAAATATGTTTTATTATAATTCATTGTACATGATTAAAAAAGTTTGGCAACTTCCTTAATTAAAATTACACTGGTATTAAAAATTCTTAAATTAGGAAAAGTAATGTAGTATGATTGAAAATTAAACATTTTATTTTAAGTATTTTACCTTTAGAGTTTTAAAGCTACACATTTTTTAACACAATTTTCTAAACATTTTGCACTTTTAACAAGATTAATAGTTTATCAGTAATATATTCTCACTAGAAGTTCTACAATATTTTAAATTACTGTGACTATACAATTTGCAAAAAACTGTTTTAAAACATTTTAGGTTGAAGGATCAGCTTATGTTTCAAGTTGGTTATGGAGTACTCGTACTCCTGATTATCCTGTACCCATGTGGGGTAACACTGAAGGTAAAAATTTACTAGATGGAGGATCTTATTTCTACCGGACATATAAAACAAAAGATGATAAATTCATGGCAGTTGGAGCTTTGGAACCACAGTTTTTTAGTGCATTATTAAAAGGTTTGCAAATGAATTTTATTTTTAAAATACTGACAAAATGAGGCATATTGTGGATCATTCTTTATAAAATGTACTTAATGTACTTTATAAATGTATTTAATTATAAAATGTACTTATAAAATGTAGATAATGATTCTGTTGCTAGCATAGATAATGATTGTATATTTAAAGGTGCAATTATGTAAATTACATTAATCCAACTTTAGGACACATTGTAACTGGTGACTTAAACATTGTGTAAGACATTTCTTTAAAAACAGGAATGTCATTTGGTACTACATTTAGATTATCTTCTTGTAGTAACACTTCTAATGTATTAAAATCATTACACTTAGACCTAGATAAATATATTTACAAGTTAGCATGTAAAAATTCACTGCCATTAGAAACATCTAATATGTGGAAATAACTTTATTAAAAATCATTAAACATACTATAAGTAGTATTAAATTATTTAAATCTTTATATGCTATTGGTAAATTAAAAAAAACTCTTATGTAATTACAAAAGATTTTTGTAAATTAATATGTTGATAAAGCCTCCCATAATTATGCAATTTTTTGTAAAATAATTTTTATACAATATTTGTTAGATTATTTAAAAAATAATAATATATTTCAATTGATTCACATTTTTTAATTAGTATCCAACATAAAATTATCAATATGTATAATGATTTAAATATGAAGTCTATTTGTTTTAAATTTTCATATGTTGTTTTAATACCAAAATTTTATAAAAATCCTATTAAATTTAGAACAGTCACTAGTAGCCATAATACTTATTCTACTACTGTTATCAAATTACTACTAAATATTTTAAAAGAATTAAATAATAGTCTACTTTACTCTAGGAGTTATTTTATTCTAGATAATAGTAAAGAATTAATAAATAAATTAGATACTATAGGTAATATTATTGGTTTATAAACTTTTGATTCCAAATATCTCCTTAACAACATTAATATTAAAGATCTTTTTTATGTAATTTTAGCACTATATAATGCATTTATTACTAATCATTCTGATCACATAAAAATGCAAAATTTTCACAAACTTCTCAGTTTTGTTTAACAATTATATTTTTCAGGGTAACGAATTATACTTACAAGTATCTGGGGTTCCACAGGCTGGTTGTAGTAGCAGTATTTTGGCTAATTTGTATCTTTATCATTTGAACATTTTTTTTACATCTAGTAATTACAAAATTAATAGATATGTTGATGATTTGATTTATTTAGTTATAACCGATATTAATAATATTAATATAGATTTCTATCTTTTCGGGAAAGCAATATTTTATGTTTACAATAGTATAAGAAAGTAAAAGTCATTATTAGATGTCAGGATTTGAAAGTACTTCACATACTTTCAAAATCTTTGAAAGTATGTAGAAAACATTCACTGTTTTCTTAGACTTCCATGTCTAGAAAAGTTAGAAATTTGGGCTATCTTCAGATAGGAATAACGTTAAAATATCCCCATTTTTCAACAATATCCTTTAATTAAAATGTGTTAAATTAAAGTGCCTAAAATTTTTTTTCAATGGACAGGCACTTAATGGACACTAAATATGCAAATTAAATCATTTGACTGTTTAGCGATCAAAGAGTGAATCATTTTGTCATAATACCATGTTGTCCTGGTGTACTACAGGAGGCAGATCATATTATGCTCTTTAGCTGCCTAATTTAGACCGAAACTCAATGGAGCACAACCACAGGGACTGTACCTTCCATCCCCTGACTTATCACCTTTTGGAAGTACTTTCAGACCTACAGATTTATCATGCCCATACTCTACGTAAACACAGAAATATTTTTGGATGGCAGTGAAAATTGAACTCAGGTCCTCCTAGTGCAATCCTCTTGCCATAACCACTGAGCTATCTCAGCCCATGTTTTAAAAGTAATATACATTATTTTTAACTAGATGTCAGTGTGAGAAGATGCCTGATGCATGTACATTTTATTGAATTTGATAGAATGCAAGTCTTAATATTTTGTGTGTCACACAATAAAATAACTAGTTATATCTGGTACCAAAATATTTTTTTTCAGTTTCCCTTACAACTAAAGTATTTTTCCATAATTTTTTTTGTGCATGTTATCTGTTTTTTGAAATTGCAAATAATATATAACTGGGATTTACAAAAATATTTGAGCGGTGAATTTTGGACCACTCTATATATTCCTACCAGTGTTTTATTCCCTGACCCAACATTAGTGCTACATGCAAATGAGGACCAATATTTAATAACTGGTAAGCAAAATACATGTGAATCATGTTCACTGGGGAGCATGTGACACTAAATCCAACAGTGAAAATGTCCATGGGTGGGCAAAATGTCTCAAAAGTCCAAATGACCACCTGTGGGCATCTGGTACTTAATGTGTTAAAAGTCTCATCCAGTAATTAAATTACAGGAAAATTTTATGTTAGTGTTAAAAACCAACTACATTTTATTTTAATGGAGATTATTTTTTATTATAATGAAGAATGTATGAATATCATACACTTTTATCAGTGTATGGTGTAATAGGAGATGTGTTTTATATCATGTTCTGTAGGGAGTTTATCTTATTTTTTAATTTTAATTTCTATTTTATTTCATAGGCCTTGGTTTGGAAGAAGATCAATATTCACAATTCTCAGACTGGGAAGAAAATACTAAAAAGTTTTCAGAAATATTTTTAACCAAAACTCAGAATGAATGGTGTGAGATATTTGATTTTTCAGATGCATGTGTGACTCCTGTAGTATCATTGGAAGATGCACATAACCATAAACACAATGTTGAAAATAAATCCTTCACAACTGATGGAAAAGTGGTTGTCCCAATACCTGCTCCAAGATTATCTGCAACACCTGGGGAGATTTCAACAATTAGGCCCATACCTGGAGAACATTCTATTGATATCCTACTGGAGGCAGGTTATAAGAAAAATGAAATTGATTCATTGATTAGTGATAAAATCGTCTACACTGCTTCTATTAAATCATCCTTATAACACTTTTACTAATTGCTCAATTTTACATTTAAGTTAAAGTTTGATGGATATTGGATGTTTTAATTTAGATAAAAATACTATATATATATATATATATATATACTATCTGTGTTTTGTTGAATTTTGTTTCTACCTTTATTATTGCTGGTGGTAAATTTGTTATGTTTTTTTGAAAACATTACTTTCTTTGAAATATTTTGAACAAATTGGATAAAAGGTTGGATTAGGCCATATGGGCATTCTGATGTTAATTTTAAATCGCAAGGGATATATTAACCCAAACTCAGTGGTGAGCTGCCAAAGTATTGCAACTAATATTTTACAACATTTTAACAACCAGTGCTTTGTCAAAAGTGTTATAACATTCATTGACAGTTTATATTTTGTAAATTTGTGTGTTAGTAGACTAAGCTCAATGTAACAGATTCAGCTCAGGTTTTTCTCATAAAATTTATTTTCAAGTATATTCCTCTTTTTTATAACATATATTTATGACTTTTTATGACACATATATATATATATATATATATATATATATATATATATATATATATATATATATATAATATATATACATATACATATATATAGAGTTTCTTTTTATAACATTCCCTTGCATTATAAGGCCCTGTAGGCCTTATACTAGGTGCTATGTCACTTCACATACTGTATGTTAGTTTGGTGTTTGGTTTAAATTTGCAAATTATTTTCTTAAATGTTTTTCATAATTGATTTTGAACATTTTTCACAATTTAACAACTGATATCCCAAACTGACAAAATATTAACAGCCAGTATGCTCCAACTCACTTCTTTTCAATTCAGTTTAAAGCAGATTTAAAACTATAACAAAGATTTATGAGTACTCTAAGCTGTTCCTTACATGCAAGATTCGAATCCAGAACCTATGTATCTAAAACCCAAAGAATTAAGTGCCTACTAGCTGGCTAAATTAGATGTTTATTTTATTGTGTTATTAAGAACTTAAGTAAGCATTAACTTGAACTAAGTCTACATATAGTTCTTGTAAAAGTGACATGCATACATGGTAGTATTGTAGTGTTTTTGGTACATTTTAGGCAATAGGAAATTCAAATTCCATGTGCCATACTGAATTATTTTTTGTCATTCTTGACATATTATTCGAGGAGCAATTTTAATATATGTGTGGCTAGTTTGTTAGTATTTATTTAATTTAATGCACACAAACATTTAAATTTATTATTATTTTTATTCATATCTAACATTAATTATGAGTCAGTTTATGCTTGTATGTGTGTCAATATCTATGTGAGGATGTGGACACAATAAATCAAAAAATGAATGTACCCACGGTTATCAAATTTTATGTGTAGATACACTATGTTGCAGACCTAGACCGTCCGACTCACCCAAGGACTAGAGCAGCTGTTTGGACAGCTGGATTCTATGTTGTTGTTGTTGAGACCCAGACCATCCGAAAGGTGTAAGGTAACTGTTTGGACGGCCGGGAAGTGCCACCC